>JACEII010000002.1:7353183-7381630 GCA_014332785.1 Antheraea mylitta
GAATGAGACAGAAATGAATAGGGTGGTCTTCAAGAATTAATTACATGGTCGCACTGTAAAATAATGATTTGGTTTCATTATAAAAGGAAGGGTTGGTCTCATTGTAAAAGGAAGGGTTGGTCTCACTGGAAAAGGTAGGGTAGTCCAGTGAATCTGTAAAGGCCTTGCAAGGCCAATAGCGTAGTCAGTTCGAGAAAAATGGTAGGGTTGGTCATTTTCTTTGTTAGTTCACACATGGGAGTTCGGAGTCGATAACTAATGCAGAATATTCATGTCATTTGAGAGACAGATATTTTATTAGGCGTATAATCAATGGATAGCATGCGCTACATAAGTACATACATACATACGAGTATGCATCCTAAGCGACCCTTCTATGTTCATAACGGAGTTAAAAAAATGAATCAACAGATAGACTCACCAGCAAGATTCCGTGAAAGATTTAGAGAGAACTACACAAGATAGCTAGATAGACATGGCTTACTCCGAAAGACGACGAACTAAAAGAAATCGTTGTGAAGGGTTTATCATTATGTGTATAGTGGTCGCAATCTATTCGGATAAAGATCGCTGTAAATTACCATGACTTACCTACTGCACAAACATAAGCGACAAGCTGGGAAGTCAAACCCATTAAAACCTATTACGTAAAGATCCAAAAAGTGTTGCTTTGACCTATTTAGGCAATTTGGTAGTCAATGAATGCAATGAATTAATCAACTAGGATCGTGAACCTCGGCTCAAGGTTAAAGCAAATACACTCATTTGCCTGCCTAAGAACGATATTCCCCTTCTTTTTATTACTTAGCCCATATTCATTACTTTGTCAGTATCGTTTATTGTTTTTTTTTGTCTTAAAAACAATTTTTGGCATGGAGAAAACAATGTAAGCATCACATCGCTTGCCCCATTTATCTACGGCAAGAAAACACACACCGCTGAACAAGTAGTAGTTACAAAATTCGTAAATGATCTGTAACTTCGGAGCTATCATGATAATCATTTTTGTTTAATAAGGATCAAGTATCTAAGTAAAACCTAATTTATTGGATCGTAACATATCCAGTAGATTTTGAGTGATCCCTGCACAATGGTATACCTTTTACCATTTTATACATATTTATATAAGACTCGCTCCTGCCCACGACTACGCCCAAGTGAATTAGTTATTATGGGTTTACGCTAACATGCAGCGAAAACTCTCAAAAAGAAAAAAAAAAGCATTTATTGGTATTCTTCCCCTATTCGTCTTAGCGTGATATATTAACTTTTTTTTATGTCATAGGCGGCAAACGAACATGTGGGACAACCGGTGTTAAGTGATCACCGCCGTCCATAGACACTAGCAAAACCAGGGGAGTTTCAAATGCGTTGCCAGCCTGTGTTTGGGGGATAGGGGGACGTGTGGAGAGGGAAGAGGAGGTGGACAGGGGAGAGAAGGGAAGATGGGCCTCCGACGGTCTCACTGACCAAACGAAATGCAACAATGCAAGCATTGTTACTTCACGTCGGTTTTCTGTGAGAGGGTGGTACTACCCCGGACGAGCCGACTCATTCATGCTGAAACCAGTAATAGTTTCAGCGTGGCTCTACCACCTACAAAATGTAACACTGAAAGATTTTTTTTAATGGGACATGTCAATTTCCTGAGACTACCATGAATACTCAAGCAGACAAACAAACAAACACTCTACCTTTATAATATTCGTATAGATAAGCATGGATTTTAAATATGTTTACTTGCGTGATAAGGTCTTGTACGTTTCCTTTTAGAGCGGTTTTAAAATTATCTGTTATGATAATAGAATTTAAATGTTGCGCATAGCACGTTTCATGTCCTTGGATGAAGCGCACAGTGCGTGAACCATTGTACGGTCCTGTATTGTTATATTGAGGGTGTGCGACAAAGCAACGAAATACGACACTTGCCACCAGAACATGTCAAACAGATCCGAGCAACGAGAAGAAATATTTTAAACTATACCCGTTTGTATAATTTAAGAGAATATAACATATGTAAAAATATATCATAGATATGACAATAATTATCTTACACCTATTTTGTTAGGCAAAATTAAAACTACTACAGAAAAAAACGTTTGGGTAGCACTAAAATATAACTATATCTATATCTATACTAATATTATAAAGAGGTAAAGTTTGTGAGTTTGTGACGTCGTGATGTTGTGACGTTGTAGGGGGTAATCTCAGGAACTACTGGCCCGATTTAAATAATTATTTCATTGTTATATAGCTCATTCACCGAGAATGGTTATAGGCTATATATCATCACGCTAAGACCAATAGGAGCGGAGCACATATGAAAAATGTTTCAAAATCGGGATGTTTTTCCTTTTGAGAATTTCTGCTGCGTGTTAGGGCTAGCCCAAAGAATCTATTCCACGCGAACGAAGTCGCGGGCAGAGGCTAGTTCTATATATATATATATATATAAACAAAGTTAGTTTTCTTTTTCCGAGGTAAACTCGAAAACTACTGAACCGATCAGCATAAAACCACAACCATTCGACGCGGAATTAATCGTAGATGGTTATAGGCTATATTTTCTATGAGCCCTTTGCCATGTTTTCTCAATCTGTTTGTTTATTACTTTATTTGCTCGAAGCTACCGCTGCGTGCTAATGTTAGTATTATATGCGTTGCTATGGTAACGCAATAACATTCTATCACAAATATTTTCATGGTTTATTTTGAGTTCCTACTCAAACTATTAAAAGTTTATTGTACGTTAGTTTTGTCTACAATTTTTAATTATACGTGTTACGTTTATATCGCAAACATTTCTAAAGTTTATTTTGTGTTGCTATTCAAAAACTTTAATACTAATAATATTCGTCCAACTGCCAGTTCTGAAGTTGTCAATATAGGTAGTTTTCTTCTATGTCCACGTTAATGTAAAGGTATAAGTGCCAAATCCTCTATATAAAATTTCATAAATTTTGTCTTCTTAATTTTCAAGACCACAGAATTCATGCTCCGTGGTATTATTTTTCATTCATTTCACTTATGCACAATAAATGAACCATATCACATAAAACGTCACCAATTAAACACAAGTAACACAAGATTATGAATAAAATATAAAATCTACTACATGATAGACTGAAATCCCGCCAAAAACTCTTCAAAAAGTTTATTCTACGTTAGTTTTGTTCCCAATTTTTGATTTGTGATATATTACGTATTATAAAAATAAAGTGTGTGTATGTAATATTAAAATAAATACTTTTTGGTGAATAAATATATCTGTGATGCTACAAATATCAACAATTTTTTTTATATTCTGTCGAATGTGTTTTTTTTATTTGTTTTGGGTAATCTCCGAAACCGTTGGACCTATTAGAACAGTTTTTTTCTTAGAAATGACTTCGCTATTGATCTAGCAAGGTCTTAACAGCTTCACCGGACTAAAAGTAATATTTGAACGGCAAGTTTACGGGCAAATAAGTAACTAATTAGCTGTTTATTTTAAGATAGCGGGTTCAGAAAACTTTGCTCGCCCTGATAATAAGACAAACTATACCTAAACCTTGCCCAAGAATAATTTTATATATTAGTGAAAACGACAGGAACAGGCGTTCTGTAGTTTTTGATCTTATCGCGATCAGACATATAGATAGACGTGGACCAGGACTTTGTTTTACACTATGTAGTGATGAATTGTTATCCTTGCATTCGTCCGTGTGAAATTAATCAAAAATATGTTGTTCACTGTAAACATGCGCGTGTAACGTGCGCTGTACTGGACTCCAAGAATAAATATAATTGAAAGTCGTATGTTTATATGCGATTTAAATGATAGCAAGGTATAATAATAACTTAATTATATCGACACTATGGACATATTATATTATAACACATTAACATATATATTTACATATATGTTACTTATAAGAAAACATAAAAGATAAGGCTTTTATAGGGTGATTCAATATGTGACAATTTTGGTGTCTGGAACTAATACCTCTCACTCTGTCTGCCTGTCCCTATGCACACGCATCACTCTGAAAGTACTGAACCTATCTTGACGAAACTTGACATAGTGATAACTAATATTACATCAAATATACTTTTTGTCCCATAAAACTCAAAGGGTTGTTCAGGATAAAGGATTAAAGTCTAGAATCTAAACCCGTATAACTCTGAAAGTATAGAACCAATCTGAACGAAAGTTAACACAGTAATAACTGATATCACAAGGGTAGCCTTGTCTTGCCCTGGATGTAGATCCAGGATACTTTTTGTCCCATAAAACGCAAGGGGTTCTCCAGGATAACGAAAAACAAAAATCTGTAGTTAACGTAACTAGACTTTTTTGCGACACCTTAGTACAAGAGCCGGCTACGTTAAAAGAACAAGAATTTTAAAATACCTGGTTCTTTAATATATCAATATATATTTTTTTTATGTCATAGGAGGCAAACAAACAGGTGGGTCACGTGATGTTAAGTGATCACCACCCTTTATAGACTCTAGCAACACCAGGTTTGTCGGAAGTGCGTTGCCAAACTTTATATGGGGGAGGGTAAGGGAAGGCAAAGAAGGAAAAGAGAAGAGAGGTGGGCCTCCGGCGCTCTCACTGACCAAACGAAACACTACAATGCAAGCACTGTTATTTCACGTCGGTTTTCTGTGAGAGAGTGGTATTAGCCCGAAATGACACTTGGTAGCCGGTAAACGTTGTATGTTCAATGCGCATTTTGATTTATGAATAGGTTTAGGAACATTTTTTTTCAGTAACTTTTAAACACAATTAAAAGCATGAATTTATTACAGTCAGACACAGTTCTTTATAAACAATCATTTATATACTCTCTGATATATTTTATAAATAAAAATAATAAATTTCCAACCAATTATTTTTTTCCATAGCAAAGAAGAAATTTCATTTTATTATTATTTTAAACATTATTGATATCAAGATTTCACCATATACAATGAAACAACGATAAACGTAAACGTATGACTTGGGATTGACGCCACCTTAAATATATCCGTCGTCGACCATCAGGCTATACGAAACCGAAATACCTTGGGCCGGTGAGGTGAAATATCTCGGCGTCACTTTAGATAAACACTTAAATTTCGATTCACACACAGATAGACTGCGAAACAAAGCCGCTATGGTCTTGGGTCGTCTCTATCATTTGCTTTGTCATAAGAGTAAAATGTACCCCAGACATAAACTCGCTTTATATAAAACTTGCATCCGTCCGATTATGACGTACAGTTGTTTGGTCTTTGCACATGCGCAAAATCGAATTCAAAAGTTGCTGGTTCTCCAGAACCGAGCCCTACGTAAATCACCGGCGCCCCATGGTATGTCCGGAATAAGGATCTCCACAGGGACCTGGAGATGCTTTCTGTCTGGGCGTATATAAAATCACTCACACTTAGTTATTTCGAAAAAGCCGCGAATCAACCCAGCCCTTTAGTGGTATCCGCCGCGAACTATGAACCCGTACCCGACGCTGCGAGTATAGAAGACAACCGCGACACATTTTTACATTCCCTCCTGATTCAATCATGTCAGCGAAAGATCAGTACCAGCCTGTCTCTTCAAACAGAGCGTGTTCACGTCCACGCCCGTATAACCACAGATCACGCCACCGTGGTCTGGAGGTAAATTTCACTCCCGCACACTAGATTAGGCCCCACTCGGCAACGGCTCAAGCCTAAGTCCTTTCCCTAGACGGGGGGCCCTTGAGTACGCAGCTTACGCGATACAGGGACACAAAACTTTACATCACTGCTACAACATCAAACACATCACCTATACACACGTGCACGCCTACATGCTTACAAGCTGTTTTTCTTTTGCAAAGATATAAACGACAAAGAGTTCTACCCTTATTTTTCCCTATCCTATCCTATCATATATAGTTTAGAGAAATTTTTCTGACACAAAATACATATAGGAAGGAGTTGTTGAGGCAGGCATGCTTGGTACACATGCATGTTTTAATAACTTATATACGTATATCTAGATAGCTTAGCTTAGGTTAGCTCAGATAGGTCGCGATTTTTGCACAAAACAGGCGACAGTCCAAGCCGAGATTTGCCGTGTACCCTTGAGTTGTTCGCCCAAATATCCCAAGTCGGTTGAGTGCTTTCAGCGCTCGCCTCAATAGTTCGGTGAAGCTGTAAAGACCTTTCCATGTCAACAGCGTATACATTTAGAAAAAAAAAAATGCGTCGATAACATACGCTGCCACAATTATCGCTATCTTTATCGTGCAGCCAGTGCTGCACTAAACGATACCTATAGCTATATTCTATACACATATCATTTTTATAGCAATAAATCGATCTTATATTATTATCTATCTTATAATATTGAGTTATTAACTGAATTAGTGTGAAAGATGAAATTTGTACTTATTTATATTTAAATATACTAATAATAAAATCACTGCTATTCTAACATGGGTTAAGATTACTTTTATTTTTATTTCCAAAAAATACCATCAAGCACATTATTATCAATACCAAAAATGTTTTTCAATAATAATTCCATTTTAATAACGTTTCAAAGTTAGTAAAAAAAACATCCTAAAATTATTTAAAAATCAATATTTTTGTCTGTAAAGGTACGATATGCACAAATAAACGCAACTCTTGCCGGCATACCTGGTTGCTGTTGTTCGGATGAATCTATACTAATATATAAACTGAAGAGTTTGTTTGTTTGTTTGTTTGTTTGGTTGAACGCGATAATCTCAAGAACTACAGATCCGATTTAAAAGTTTCTTTTAGTGTTAGATAGCTCATTTATCGAGGATGGCTCTAGGCTACATATCATCATGTTAAAACCAAAAGGAGCTGAGCACTAATGAAGAATGTCTCAAAATCGGGCTATTTTGGAAGCTTCCGCTGCGTGTTAATGTCAGTATTATATGCGTTGCCATGGTAACGCGATAACATTCTATCAAAAATATTTTCATGGTTTATTTTGTATTCCTATTAAAAAAGTTTATTCTACGTTAGTTTTGTTTTCGATTTTTAATTATACGTGTTACGTTTATATCGCAAACATTTCTTAAGTTTATTTTGTGTTGTTATTCAGAAAGTTTAGTAGTAATAATATTCGTTCAATAAGACAGTCGAAGGAATTAATCCATACAGCCAATTCTGAAGTTGTTAATATAATTAGTTTTCTTCTATGTCCAAGTTAATGTAAAGGTATAAGCGCCGAATCCTCTACATAATATAACGTAATTTTTTATCTTCTTAATCTTCAAGACCATAGAATTAATGCTTCGTGGTTTTATTTTTCATTCATTTCACTTATGCAAAATATACGAAAGATATTATATAATACGCAACCAATTTCTACACGATATAGAATCATGTAACACAATATTATGAAAAAAATATAAAATCCACTACATGACAGACTGAAATCCCGCCAAACACTCTTAAAAAACTCTATTCTACATTAGTTTTGTTGCCAATTTTTTATTTGTGATATATTACGTATTTTAAAAGTAAAGTGAGTGTAATTTATATTAAAATAAATTATTTTTGGTGAATACAATCTGTGATGTTACAAACATCAACATTTTTTTTAACTCTGTCGATATGTCTGTTTTTTTATTTGTTCCGGGTAATCTCCGAAACGACTGGACCTATTTGAATGTTTTTTTTTCTTAGAAATGACTACGCTTAACAGCTTCACCGGATTACAAATAATATTTGAACGGGAATTTTACGGGCAAATAAGTAGCTAATTAGCTGTTTTATTTAATATTGTTCGATAATGTGTAGCTTCATATTTTCATTATTTTCTTATATAGTGTGAGCACTGAGGGTGATATATAGTTTAAAATTCCATTTATGTGGCTGATCATAATTCCATCCCATTCGATACACTATTAGTATTCACATACATAATATACACGTTACCTGTTACAGTAGATGATGTGCGTGTGATACAAATATTTTTGAAATAGTATTATTATAATTTACACTAGATGTGTAATCACAATTTTAAACTTATTTAATTATATTAAAAAAAACGCGCGCGAAGCCGCGGGTAACAGCTAGTATAATATATAAAACTGGCTTGATTGATTCTTTCTGGTATGGCCTCTGCCTATGTAGGTAATTTCGCCAATATCAAGTATGACAAATACACGATATAAATTTAATGACAAATATTTAGTGTAACAACGTAAAATAATCTACAATAGAAACATATCAACATGGATAAATTACTAAAAGGTACTATGTTGTGAGTGGTACAAAGATTATTTATAAAAATATTTTATAAATATATTTAGAATACGTTTTCGAAACAATTTATAACTCTTAAACAATAGTTTCTAGTGACAGTTCACGTTTCTGCACGATATTTGACGTTTCGATACGGTGTTCATATATTTTTCTTTAATACAATGGAGTACAAAAAGGTTTTAATATAAGTTGAAGATATTTATGAGAAAGTAAGTGGTAGAGATGTTTATTTAGTTTTATGTAGGTTACTTTTTATCTTAATTGATCCTGGTAGATGATTTTTTTTCTCGAAATGACTACGTTATTGACCGAGCAAGGTCTTAACAGCTTCACCGGACTACAAACAACGGAGTGGTAAATGATGCTACGAACGGGTACTAAGCTTATTTAAAAAAAAATCACATGTAATCTGGTAATGTTTCAGTTAATCCGTGGATAGTTTGGATTCACAACTGGAAACGGTAGTTGTGGCTGCAATCGGGTATTAGTTTTATTCATTTTTTTCACGTTTAAAAATACAATTGAAACCAGTGATAACCAATTTGGTGCAGACGAAGTTGCACGGGTCAGCTAGTACACAATACAATTCTATGATTCGATTAATTACTGTTTTTATAATTGAAATTTCATGCGGACGTAGTCGCGGGCACAGCTAGTGTATATATAATACATATTCATAGGCTGAAATTTATATGTTTGAAAACATTAATCGCAGAAAATATCAATGAGATATGAAAAAAACGTTTTTATTGAAATCAATTTTTAGGTTTTAGTTTAGTGTAGGTGTTCACTCAACAGCCCTTTTTTATTAGCGCGGGGAAATCCCTTATAGATAAGCCACCCTCCCAAGGCGGAGGATGGGTTATGTCCGACTCGCACTGACTAAAACCCTACGGTGTACCGACAGCCAGCAATTGGGGCGGCAAGGGATCGTACAATGCTAATCAACCTTGTAGAGCCGCCCCAACGGTCCGTCCGGCGGAAGGTAACCGCCGGGCTTCTACATATAGAGAGGCAGACTGGGTACACACCAGCTGCCTCCCAAAAAACGGAGTGGAAATAAAACGCAGGGGAAACTGCGAGGCACAACTAGTAACTACTAAACTATAAATTACTAAGCGTCATTGGTTATGTAATTAACTTCTCTGATCTCACTGTAATAATGGTCGCACGTTAAATACTATGTATGGTAAGGTTAAGCCACCTATGTATGATACTTCCTATAATAATGTATTCAAATCTTACATTTATGTGTTAGTTAAGTATTTAGGATAAAGTGTATTAAATAAAGTAAGAGAATTTGTAGAAGAAGTGATTAGAACATTATTGATCCTAATAAATATCGTGGGAATGAAAGTTTATTTATTTGTTACGCTTTCATATCTTAACTACGCCACCGTTAATCCTGAAATTATGCAAAAACGTTCAGGGAATAGAAAAGGATATAGGATTAGTCTCCTAAGTGGTTCAGGTGAACCCACAGGGGTCCACAGGATCCTCGACGGTGCTCTACGTTGGTGTGACAAATATTGAACGTTCACAATTCGTATGCGGGGGGTCCACGAAAACTTATCAGCTTTCGATAGTGAAGAATTAAAATGTTGATTTGTTTTGAAAAGTAATTTAAAGCGGAAATTTGTCCCTTTGGAATTTTATCACAATTACATGGTAATAAAAATTGATACTAATTATACTAGGTATCAAATAACAATGCATTATATGTATAGAAAACTTACATAAACCATGAACTAATTATTCTTAATGCATGACTTTTAAATTTCCGCAAATTTACATTTAAAAATTTACATTCCTTTGTAATTAAAACAAAAAATAACTATAATCTAGTGGGAAACTGTTTAATTGCAATAACATATGTATTTGTATGTGTACATATGTATAGCAAAGCAACAAAGTACAGAATAACGTGGAACAACTCGAGTTTTGGCTAAGAATTTGAGCGCTATAATATATAAAAAATATAAAATGCTTACAAGTTTGATATGACTAAGCGTCAGTTTTCTTTGTAATTGGTACCTTCAGCTAGTGTCGTGTTTATGAATGCAAATAGGTATTAAAAGTAATATTTTCTATTTAGTTATTGCAACATTGTTTTTTGAAATCTCGCTGTCAAAACCGGTTCTGTTGTTAGCGTGTCTCTTTGTTATTAAAAATCTAGTGTTTTAGTGTTTTTTTTTTATCTTACCGAAGTGTTTTTATGTTTATGAAGACAGTCAAGAATAGAGCATTCGCCATATATGTACATATGTCAGTACAACATCCTAATATTATAAATACGAATGTTTGCTTGTTACGCTTCATACCCTAATTATTCAACCAATCATCATAAAATTTTGCATACACATTGTCAGAGGCACAGATAAAGCTATATACTATCTTACATATATATTGAAAAATGTATAATTCTCGAAAAATAGACAAAATTTACATTAACGGGAGTAAGGCCACAAACAAAAGCTAGTTAAATCGGTTCATTTTTGATACCGATTTTTTTTATATAAGTTGATCAAAACGTTGAAACTAAATTATAAAAAGACGATTATGATTATAACATAGCATACAGTTTTAAATATTCTGTTAAAAATCTAGAGGGTATAATGGAGTATGGATAAAATTTTCGCCGTTTAACATTTGATGATGGCCGAAAAGAATAATACGCAAATTTTTGTGGCAAATAAATAGACGACATTAATATTCGTGATAATGTCCTACTTCTGTTTGAAATAGTCCTGTCGACATTAAATAGGTTATTTTAGCTCAAAGCCCTAGCACATTATAAACTTTAGACCAAAAGCTGCATTGATGTTGCAAGTAACTCGACCCATTTAATGCCGGCTGCAAATAAACCGGAATAGGAACAGCTGAGGCGTGACATACAAAACTAGGCGAGTTATGGTGTATACACTCTCGAGCAAGGATTGTTGTCCCGTTCTCTGAATTTAACCATTTTCCTAGATAATTTACCCTATATAACCCAAAGGTTTATGGTATCAAATATTGAGATAAATAGCAGCTAGTATGAGTACAAAAGTGATTAGCTGACTGTTCCTGAGAAGTAATTTCCGGAACTACTAACAATGTACTGAAAATTGCTTCATTCTCAGGAAGCTATATTATTTATATATATATTGACTATATATTATTGTTATTAATTTGTATATTATATTTAATGCATACAAAGAGACTGGTTACTGTGACTGAATAAATAAATACATTAAAAAACTAGAAGTCCTCATATAAATAAGTGTAGGTATTTTGATATTAGTCATAATTTCATTTCATAAGCTTCCACTCTAGAAATCAAGTACTGGGTCACAGGATATTTCACACTCATAAAGTACACCCATCCTCAGCACATTCTTTTGTAGATTTGCATTTCATAAGTAGTAATGAAAACAAAAAATTAATGAGTTCCAAAGAAATAGAATAATCAATAACCCATGAAAGACATTTTGGTTTCAAGGAAAGAATATTAAAAACTAAACAAAAAATACTATAATCTAAAACCTACAAATATTATTTATAAGTATTTATATATCACATACTACAAAGTCTATTACTGGATATGTAAAAAAATAAAATAAATAATTCCAATGTGTAATAGAAGGAAGCATCCTACAATTTAAGAAAAATATACATTAACATACTATTAAACTCCTGTAATATACATGTGTTATTTAAAATTATATAGACATTAACTGTACGGTTTGGCAAACATTGTCACAGTATAAATATGACAGACAGTATTGTAACTACTTACAAACCTTCAAAAATGGCACACTCAAAGATGCGCATCAACAAGAGGTTTTAAAAGGTACTTAAAGACAGCATCGCGAAACCACGTAGGAGTCTTATCAATGTGCATGTTTGTGTGACTGTACAGGTACGAGCATTTGTAGGTAGTTTCCGTATTGCCTCTTATATTTAAATTGTGACATGCTGCTGCTTTAAAATAAAAAAAAACCACGAATCTGATTGTAGTGGCACCTTCTGGTTTCAATTATGAATCTAAGCCATCTAGGAATCTACTCAAACACACAGAAAATTTCATCACAATCAATCCCGCTGTTTAGCTCACGTAAGAAGTTCAGAAATAAGTTCAGTCGCATACACAAATACAGGAGAATTATATATGCAGATATAACAATAAAATATACCTTAAACCATTCAGAAATAATGCTCCCTATTAGTGAAAGAGTTTTCAGAAAGAAATCATTACATCCAAGGATCCTGTATCTCATACATCCTATCTTACAAAATGTATTTCTTCATAATATTATAGACTGATTGACAATATTAGAAGTAAAATTCAGGTAACAGCTGCTTTAGAACATGCTATGAAATCTTAATGTTAATGGCCAACCACTCACCAAGACAAACTAATAAAAGACAGACAATATTAGTAACAAAATGGAAAGACTATAGCAAAAAATGGGTCGACATACACAAAGATTGGTAAACAAGGTGGTGACGGATCTTGGAAGCACCTAGATAACTAGCCATAAAAAATATTGAGGAAAATTTTACTTAAATGTCATTTGTAGTAATAAAAAATAAGGCAAGTAAACTAATTGCAAAGTTAAATGAACATCTAAAGATTGTAAATTATTATAGTAAATAGATTCATTGAAATCAATTAAAACCTGTAAATATGAATTTCCATAATTATTTATTGAATGTCTAAATCTTAATTGAATCAAATATTTGAAGATAATTACTCAGTTACCTTTGTTATTGAAACAATCCTAGGAGATAATTTTAAAACTGACAACAATATACACAATGAACCACAAAATATATATAATATATAAATATTGGAATTATTATAATGAATATCTTGCTATACTTTAATATGATTCATTTATTTTTGAATTTAAGGTTCATTCACACATGTAGCTATAGAAGCAGCTATGTAACTTACATACTAAAAAGATATTGAACCAAAATAAATACAAAGAAAAGTAATCGACCTCATATATAATAAACACGAAATTCATAATGACTATGTCTGATATTAATTTGAATGCTTCATTAATGTTTCACAATGTTTATGTATTTGTTATTATCAGCTGATTTATTTTTAACTTGTCAACATACAACAAATCAAAGTATTATAGATAAATAATAGTTGCTTAAATCTGAAGTAGCCATAAAATAATATATTGAAACAGTTCATAAGCGATTTATTGGAGTCTACGTCTTTTTTGGTACCCAAATACGCAGTACTGCAATATTGCAAACAAAGAGTTTACAATATAAATCGATAGAAACGCGGAAGCACGTAAATCAAGACAGAAATATTTATCTCCTTTGTACCGTTATAGAAACGCAAAAACAATGATGTGTCGTCGAATACACATAGAAACAATGACATAATGGGGAATCAGATCATATTTACCTTTCTCTTCTTTCCTTTGTATACCATCGCGAAAGCTCCATGTCCGATTATGTCCTGTTTGGTGAACTCATAATCACCAACTTGTATGACTTCCATTTTCACAAGTTTGCCCTTAACCACAGACATTTTACCTAAGGTTATATATTTACAGTCAGACTAACATAAGATCAATAAAATTTTTGGAGCTATTGAACTGCGGAACTTGACTACCAGCTACATTCTTATCACAGTGAGCTACTAATCACTTCCTAGTTTAATTGATTCTTCTTTTTCACTATACCACACTAACGTATGATTTTCAACATTTTTGTTGTTCTAATACACAACAGACAAGGAACGCAAAATGAATAAAGTGATTTTATTTTGTGTTGATTCGCGAAGTATATTGTAGTGTTGCCAAAAAGAGTAACAATAAAACTACCAAAACAAAAAAACCTAGTGTTGCCAGATGTTGCGATCATACTACGAGAGTCGGAGTAGTAGGTACCTAGGACCAGAATACATTTCTATTAATGTTTTTACTGAACACTGAAAACATATTACATACATAAATTATTTTATAATAAACTTATATAATATGTACGTTACTGAAATGTGTACGTCATAGCTTGATAGATTTTTATTAGGTACTTACACCGTGCTCTCAGAGAATTTCACTTTTTCTTTAACTGAATCTTTACTAGAACAAAATAGGAATGAGAAGCGATACGATACATAAAGGACAGAGCACACAAATTGGTATGTATATTTTCACTTGTTATAATAGAATTAGACTAGTGTGTTTTTGTGTGACTGCATATTAGTGCAAAAGCAATTGTGAAAATGATTCATATATTGGTCTGCGTTTAATTAGTCGTTTCAAACTAAACACCTCTGTTTTGATATGCAATGTCTAAAAGTTATTATTATAAATCGATTAAAAAAATATTATAGTACTGTGTTGCTTAGGTTTAATAAGAAACTGTAATATTGAAAAATACGATCTCTATAATTATTTGAATCTTACCAATGTTATAAGTGAAAAGCATCTGTATTACAACTAAAACTTTGTAAGCTGGTAACATTTAACTACTCCATAAAATTGCCGCTGTTGTCATTCTATGGTTGTCGTACATGAAAAGTTAAAAGTTTATAAATGGTTCCACATTAATCTTCGGAGTACGAAGGTCAATTTAAAAGTTGTATAATATACAGAATTACTTCTTACAAAAATATGTCGGTGGCCCTTATTATTTTACTTTTTTTCATTAGGTTCACAAACTAGACTACATACAAACATTTAATTACCTTACAATTAGCTAACATCAATAAATATAAACCTCGATATCTTAAAATAGTGAATACAGCTTACTTAACAAATTAACATGCTTAGAAATTAAGTTATAATATAGTTTTTAGTCTTAATTGAAATGCGCACTAGGGAGAAGTAAATATGTCAACGAGTTTATTTAATGCCATTGTATTTCGAAAACATACGATATAGAGCAGAATATTGGCCAATATTAATCCTGCAGTGAGGTGTCATAAATGATTTTCTATTTATTATACGACTCTCAGAACGTGGCACTACAAGCTTAACCTGTTGAAGTAATTCAGCACAGTCAACCAAGCCATGAATAAATTTATATAGAAACATAATATCTGCTGTTTTAGGTCTATCACATAGGGCTTTCATTTTATAATTTAAAAGCATCACAATATGCTAAATGATAATGTTTTTGTACTCGCTCAATTCTTTTAGTGTGTACATCATAGCACGGGTTCCACACTTGACTGCCGTATTCCAGGGTACTTCGAATTATACTATTATATACAGATATAGTAACCTCAGGGTCTCCAAGTGATCTGAGCTGTCTGGAAATAAAACCAGATAGACGAGTTGCTTTACGTATTATGTCATCAATATGAAAGCGAAAACTTAAAAATTACTGTCAATAATTACACCCAAGTCCCGAATGCGCGAAACTTTATTTAATGGAACATTTTCAATATAATAATCAGTTTCAACAGGATTTTTTTTTTATTCATAAAATAGCATTTTTTACTATTGAGTAACATGTTGTTATGCTTACACCACTTAGCAACATTATTGATTTGCATTTGTAATGTTACAGTATCCTCTAGTGACTCTATAACTTGGTATAGTTTTAGATCATCTGCATACATATGTAATCTACAATTGATTAAGTTAGCTAAATCGCTAACAAAAATCAAAAACAATATGGGTACCATGTGTGATCCTTGTGGCACACCCGATGGTATAGTGGTCGTATGTGACACATAACCCTAAACCATAATTAACTGGGAACGATTTCTTAAGTATGACTCACACCATCGAAGTAGAGAACCATATTCAACATTTTATGCATTAATAAATCATGGTTAATAAGATCAAAGGCTTTAATAAAACCTGTAAATATTGCATGTACCTCTGTCCCTTTATCTAAAGACACTGCAATATCATTAGTAAAACACAGCAAATTCGACTTTGTTGACTTTTTAAGCAAAAAGCCATGTTGCGAAGGATGTACACACATACTTTTTTCCTTTTTGATTAGTTAGCCTTAGCCAAAATTATTAGACTTTATATACATATAAACCTTAGTGCAACATTTATGAAAGTATGCATATGTATCTCACTACAGTATAAATGTACGGTTCGCTTTGCTCAAATTGTTAGTTAGTTCGATTCACGTTATGTCCAAGGCAACAGCCATTTTTTAACGTGGAGAGAAAATCCTCATGGACTGCTAGGCTCCCGGGGGGAAGCCTGAACTGAGCCACCCACCACCTAAGTGCTATTCAGGCAGAGGTGGAGCCTTTCGTTGACTCTAATCGGCAAAAACTCCACGACAGCGAACGCCGCATTATGGGAGTGTCCCGAAGTTACGTGAGCAAGCTCCGCGATTCCCCGCTGGCAGGCATTTTCTACTCCACACCCGGCTGAGGCAGCCCGGTTGCAAGACTGCCTCCCAGCTCCGAAACCGTGCAATGGCAGTCCAGGCTCCCCGACCCTTTCCCCCTGGATTCGGCTGGTCACGGAGAGGTTAAGCCGCTCCGCCGCTGCCCCACGATGTTTTTTATTCCGAGGTTTACTCCTCGGGCACCATGGCTTCTCCAGGGCTCCTCCAGCATAACTAACCCTAAGCCTAACAACCCCGCCCCCCCTATTTAACTGGCCCTACCCTAACCCCGATCCCTATTCCTACGCCCTACTCCTATTTATCACATGGTCAAGTCTACTTAAAAAGGAGGCAGACCAAGGGTTTCCTTGGCAACAGCATAAGCTGATGTTCAGCCACTCTGGCACTCTTGACAATGTTGCTATTCGGCTCAGTACCCTAAGCGCTTTACCTAATATCCCGGTGAAGCTGCGATGGCCGGTCAGTACTACAGCGGTTAGTCTATTCGAAAAAGAAATGTTTTCCTGACGTTGCAATATATGTTCTATGACATATAGGTCAATAAAATTGTACAATTTAGTCTATCAAGTCAACCAAACAATATTGGAAAAAATAGTGTAATGTATAAAATTTTCGTCCAAAATGTCTAAAGTTATCACCGGCCCAGATTTGATGAGCGCCGGTGCAAAATATAATATTTTTCAACTAAATTCACCATCAGTATGCCCGTATTCACGGCCAACATACCCGGCACCCTCACAATCGGAGATCGTATCGAAATTGGCGGTAAAATCAAAGAAAACGCTCGTAATTTACGTGATACAAAAGCCTCAAACAGTGCAAGCCGATATTGTTATGACAGTCACCAATGTTGAACAAAAACCAGTGAGTAATTAAACCGAAAAATTAGTACGAAATCAGTGCCCCAATAACATATGTAGTTGAAAGTACTGTAATAACTATGAAAACGGGACAACAGAAAATAAGACGAAAATGCAGTCGTCGAAAAAAAGTCTAAACTAAAGCCTACAGAAAATTTGTGTAGCTAAAAGATCCTATAGAAACATATAGTTGTACAACAAAATAATCCCAAGGAGGGTTGATGACAGGCAGGCGGCCGATCGTAAAAATTAAGCCAAATCATACATCACAACATGACAAATATGTTGTACCGACCCTACTCAGGTGGGATAAGGGTAAGAAGAAGAAGAAGACATATAGGTCAATAAAAATGCATTGCTAGCAATAATACTACTTGTATTCTATTTCTACGACCACCAATGAAGGTTAGATAATGTGGTAGAGAGCAAGGAAGGATGTACATATTATGAAGTTTTAATAATTTAGAAGTAAAGTAACATAAATTCTAATAATGAGTTGGTAAACTCTACCAAACGTCATTAGTGTCATCTGTCAAATGTCAATGCTGTAACTCGGTTGTCATTTCAGAATAAGAAATGATAAGAAAATCCATGAGAAAAACGACGATCGAATGAAAAGTTAAAAATAACAACTTATAAAAGAATTGTGCGCTATTTTTTTTTATATATATATAGCCTATGCGAGCAATGTTAAAATTTTACTAGAATTAATAAAAGAAGCAAAATTATAATGGCTGACCGAGATCTTTCTATGGGTCCCCGTGAAGGTGTAACCTATCCTATGAAAGTTCAGTATTGTGGAAACTGTTCTATGCCAATAGAATATTGTGAATATTATCCTGAATATGAGAAATGCAAACAATGGCTTGAAAAACATCTGCCAACGGAGTTTGAGAAAGTGAAAATAGGTAAGAATTTTTTGTCGCCGATATCACTAAAAGTATAGGTTAGATTTACAGCCATAAAATCGACACTCCTTTTCATCGATTTACAGTGTGATGTGTCATTTAATATTATAGATGAAGAAGAGAACGCAGGTGGAGAAGAGGAAAAGAAACGTCAAAAACGCGGTGGCAAAGGAATGTTAAAATCAAAGAAAAAAGAAGATGTCCCTAAGTTAGTTCAAGTGTCGCGTGCACCCCGTGGTAAGAAGAAATCTGTCACTGTTGTCTCTGGATTGAGTACTTTTGGTAAGTTCCACTTATGTATAAACTTTATTTTATTTAGTATAAATGACCTTTTCATTTTAAACCAAACATATCTTTTATTATCAAAGCAATACACCTAGATATATAAGGTATAAGAAGATCTTGCTTTGTGTTGTCAGATGAAGCTGTAAAGGCCTTGCGAAGCCAATAGCATAGTCAGTTCGAAAAAAAAAAAAAACTTTTGCTTTGTTGCAGAGATGCAATGATGTAATTGCAAGCAAATTTTGCATGGGTATTTCTAGTTAAACAACAAGTTTCACTCCATTATTATGCGGATGATTAAGGTTAAGTGTGTAAATGATTCATTCATATATCAATTAATATTTAGCTTATTCATAAGGCAATGGGAGTCTAATCAAAACTTTTTTCTGCTTCTAGATATTGATTTGAAAGTGGCAGCAAAATTCTTCGGCACAAAGTTTGCCTGTGGATCCTCTGTTACAGGGGATGATGAGATAGTTATACAGGGTGATGTTAAAGATGATCTGTTTGATATTATTCCTGAAAAATGGCCTGAGGTAAGCCAAGATATGTACATTATGAGTGTTCCTAACAAAAATATAATGTCACAGAGTTATGTTAATTAGTATGAATACACTGAATAGCCATTTTACTAAAAAAACATCTTGTGTCACTGGCTATTATTTGTTGTTTGTGAGAAAAAGCTCATCATTTGTGGCTGCTCTGTGATGTTTGATTCTGAAAACATAAGTCAACTAGTGACTGGTCAACAATATGTCAATAAATGAGTAATTTGATGCTCTATAAAACGATTATCATATATTTATATTTATTTAATTAACAAGCATAATGTGTATTGAAATAAGTTAATGTAATCTTGCGGGTTAAAATGAATCTTTGCAAGATAAAAAGTGAATTATAAATAGAAGTAGAATATTTCTATATATTAGTATGTAAATATATTAGAACAAAGAAATGCGAGTCTGTTCCTAAAAAATACTTAGGTATTATTTACTGTGTTAGTCAGTTTTATATGAGTATTTTAAGAGTTGAGTATCAAATGGTAGTGTATATTTTATTTATTTTTATCTCACTACATTATGAATCTAATAGATTATTTTTTAAATAATTTTAAATAATGAATACCGAAGTATAATCGCTGGTTTATAGCATGGACCAAATAAGATGCCAGTAGTCTTAATGCTAACACATTGCAGAAGCTCTGAAGTGCAAAAAAAATCCCTATTTTGAATTAGTTTTCACTGGTGTTCCAATCTTATTGATTTTAGCGTGATCATATATAAGCCTATAACCTTTCTCAATAAACGAGCTATATAATACTAACAGAATTTTTCAAATCTAACCAGTGGTTCCTGAGATTACCCCATATAACATCCCAATCTCACAAACTGTACCTCTTCATAATATTAGTATATAGATAATAAATGTCTTGCTACATGGGAATATAGATTAGAAGTAATGGAAGACAAGGGGCATGAATATTGTAAGTTACCTGAGTTTTTAAGATATTTCTTTGTTACAGATTGATGAAGATAGTATCGAAGATTTGGGTGATCAAAAGAGATAGTCACAACTGACTATTATTAATAGTGAAATGATATTGTGATGATGCTATATTTCTTTAATTTTAAATGAAAGTATTTTTTCAATATCAAACGTTTGTAATAATTATCATGAAACATTAAGTACTGTTTAAATATGTTTAAAACCTTATAGTGTTTTCAAAAAGTTACGTTCATTTATATGTGATTTTAAAGGCAATACTATTGCCATTTCCAGTCATGAATGCTGTAAAACCCATGTTTTAGAAGCGTTAAAGAGAGAATATAACTAAATATTGAAATACAGCATTGTCAGTGCTTATTTATTTCATGAGTTTCCAACTTATAAAAAAAATAAAGATAAAATGCGTTAATTTTTTTTTATTTATAATTTATGTTTGTCATCTGTAATATACCTTAAGATCCATATATAACGTATCCACATAATCAGACGTAGCTTCTGATATATCAGCAGAGTTGTTAACCACTAGCGGTAGATCGTTTATATATATTAGAAATAAGAACGGCCCTAAAATGGACCCCTGCGGGACACCAATTCGCGCAAATGATCCCGCTGAGGTTACCCCATGTATGTTAACTTTTTGACAGCGATCTTTTAAATAAGAGACTAGAAGGTCGAGAGAACATCCACAAATACCATAGTGTTTTAATTTAAGAATAAGCGTACTATGGTCAACGCAATCAAATGCCTTAGATAAATTGCAGAACACACCAATTGCATCCTGCGAATCCTCCCAGGCTCTCAATATATGATTTATGAGCATTGCAACAGCGTCAGTAGTAGATTTCGATTTTGTGAAACCAAACTGTCGACCATCTAGAAACTTTTGCACTGTAAAATATTCTACCAAATTTCTAAGCATTATAATTTCAAAAATTTTACTTATCGACGGAAGTACAGAAATAGGTCTATAATTTCCAAGACTACTTCTGCAACGTGATTTAAACAAAGGAACCACTTTGCTTACATTCATTAGATTAGGGAAAGTTCCTTTTAATATACATTGATTAAATATATTTGCCAAATGTGGTGAAATGTGACAATTAAGGACTGTATTACTATTACCGACATTCGCCATATGTCTTCGGTGTGTTTTAAATTTAATTGATTAAATTTCTTTATTATTTCACCTGCACTAATAGATGAGAATTTAAATTTTGAATTTGTAGGTGCACTCATATTCTTTAAAAGAGCTGCGGCACCCTGAGCTGATTATGTTATACTCATTGTTATTTGTGAAGTTGAAACGACGTTGAAACTTAACATCAGATAAAATTCTGATTGAACATAAAACTATCCATACTAATATTATAAATTCAAAAGTGATTTTGCTTGGTTTGTTACGCTTTCACGTCCTAACTACTGAACCCATGAAAACATCATGACATTTTGCGTACTCATCAAGAGTACAAAAAAGGACATAAGATATCATACGCCTCTAAAAAAATTATTACCGAGTGAATTTGAAGCCGCGGGTAATAGCTAATAAGCAATGAAAAAAAGAAACGTAATTATATTGTCAATTTAATGGTAATAAATACAATAACATTTACACAAAAATTCACATCTTACGCTTTGGTACAATTATTGATTTTTTTAAACAATTTTTCATTATTAAAAATTACTTATAATAGAGAGCAGTAACAAACAAACTTACTTTTATTTCTATATTAATATTACATATGCATTGTGTTTACAGTAGTCCAAACGAATAGTATTTAAATGGGATTCCGTGAGTTAAATGAAAAACCATTCATGTATCACAAAAATGGTATTTTCATGATAATTGTGTTTTTTGTAATTATTCTTCTGGAATCTGAATGTTGAATAATTTTACTACATGAGTCTTTCGTTTTGTGACATTTTGAACTAAAAACAAAAAGTGAGAAGTACCATAAAATACATAAAGTTACAGATAAATACCACGTTAAAAGTGTAGACATAAACATTTCTCCATTGTAGTTAAAATAACAGGTTTTATAAATAAAACAACGCGACTGTTAATTATCTTAATTTATAATTATACATTTTATTTGCTATATTTATCTATTTATTTTATATAGATGAAAAAAATCTAAATTCATCATCATTTTCTAAAGAGGTTTATAAATTAGTACAAATCAAAATATAGTTTTGCAAGAACATAGAATTTTTGGAATTAAGCGTTTCAAATTTGCCGATGTTTACTGGGCACTTAATGTAATGCACTGTTATTATGAACATTATTAATTTATGTAAATCTTCAGTTTTTCTTTTCTTCAAACGTTACAATTATGTATCTAAGGATAGTAAAATCGTTGAAAAAATCATCAATTGACCCCCGCGCTGTTACAATTTATACCAACAACAACGCACCGTTTTGAACTAAAGTTGTTGAGTAAGTTTGTGTTGTAATGCTACTTGTACTGAATTATTTTAAATTACAACATTATTTGAATCAGAAATAGGTTTACCAGTTATAATTAATTTAAAATGGTCTAGGACTAGGTGATTGAAAACGTGAAGTTGATGTCTATACCAAATAAACAACTTTCCAGTAACTGTGCTTGCGATAATCACAAAATTTGTAAAAGCATATTAGTAAAAATTATGTCGATTGAACAGGTCCGTTGTTATAACTACAGCTAGGACGCTTTTGTTCGATTATGGTATATAATAGATTACCGCAAAAATTAATAAGAAATATCTAGTTTTAGTCTGAGTGAGTTATTCATCGGATAAGTATAAGAAAAATACAAATGTTATGAAAGTTCTTTTTTTTATAATGCAGCTGACTTCTTTCTTCTCAAATATGGTTATAAAATTTAATGAACCTCAGCTTTGTGGATTGTCTATCTACAGGCAATAAGTATTTCGGGACGATATCGCATAGTAATGTAATTTCCAATACTCGCCTCGCTTGCTTAATAACTTGAGAGCGGTTCCTCATGTTATGTATCGCCAAACACCTAAATGCGGTGGTGGATTTATCAATAGGCTGAGCAGGCTGGAGCCTAGGGCAACAGATTTTAGGGGCGGCAAATTTGGGGCTACATTTTTTACATCTTAGTAAAATTAAAAAGTTTCATATTTATATTTCTAGAAAGTGACCCGTCGACACCATAGTTCACAATCATAGTAATTACGGAAGAGGGATGGTTTAATTGGGTAAATAGAACACAAACAATAAGGGTGCCATTTCACGGGCAAAAAAAATGTACTTAATATGATTATGAACTAGGATATCAAATTGTAGAGGTTCTTATGGGCGACAAAATGTGAACAGGCGGCAGACTAGTAAATCCACCACTGCTTCAAGGTTTGTTCAGGTAACAGCTCCCTTTAGACTTTGTACGTAGTCAGCAACATCGGAGTAAAAGTCTGATAATATTTTGGTAAAACTCTAATGAATAAAAAAGATAATGCTTACGCGATATGGCCATTTGGTCACGCTTGAAACCGCAACTTGTTCTGTACTAACTTTGTAGAATAAGTAACCTTGTGTAACTTATTCAATGTCTACAGTCGATAAATATTTTTACGTGAGAGGATTTTTTATAAGGACGCTACATCGTATAATGTACATATGTATGAAAACTATACGTTTTGAAATTATCATAAGACAAATTTGTTTATTTCTACAACCACTGAGCTGTTACTTATTATTCCATAACATTTATATCATGTTAGCTGTTACCTACCCGTGATTTCATTTGTATGGATTTAAGCCAAACAATTTTCGTTCAATATAAAGGTGTGCGTGGAACGCGTTCGCATTATTGGACATTGGTTTTTTTTAGTTTTTTATATTTCCATAGAACCCTATTTATTTTTCTAAAAAGTAGCGTAAGTTATTCCTTATAACACCAGCTTAGCCACGGAAACTTCTCTAAACAAATAAATATACAAGGAAAGTTAAAACAATGTTTTAATTGCTTACTTAAGTATAAGTTTATTTCTTTTTGTTGTTTGTAATATATTGCGTATTTATTCATTTATTAACTATTTTCGTATTTTCACTCTGATGCATTAGCTTAGCCTAATACCAGGCACCAAGTAAAATGAATGAACAAATACAAATCAAAGCTAAATCTTGGAAGAAGCAGTGATTTGAGGGAACCTACTTCAATAATGATGATGACCTGTATGATAGCAAATTTAAATGATACATGACATGCTTAAGGCTGGAAATAAAACATTAAAAAGAATCAAAATTTATCGAATGAAATCATAAGAATCGATTTCTTTTCAACATCTCGTTTCATTGAAAGAAAATTACTTATTAATTAAATATTGGAACTAGACTTCGTCTATTTGTTTAATTTCGTTAAATTGAGTAATATATATTCTTTTTCGTCTACGCAACTTTGCTTTTATTAATATTTGGGTACTTTTTCTTTAGCCACTGTCTTTTTTCCATCCGATGTACCTTCGTAGATTTATTTGCCTAAGATATTATATAAATTGTAATGTTTCAATTATCTATTGCTTCTTAAGCCTTTTGAAATACTATATTTGAATTAGGCTTTGAAACGCACCACTAATTAGTAGGCCTAAGTTAAATCTTCACCTGACTTGCTTGTCGAGTAACGTAAAACCAAACAAAGCTTCAAGTTTTTCACTTCATGCTAATAAGGTGAACACAATATTTTCTTTGCTTACACTCTCCTCTATTCCTAGTATTCGCACCTTTCCCACATACATAATTTCTCACGTAATTTATGATTGCCTTCTTCTATTCTTATATACGTCCACCTTTATACTTAAAACTCCGCTAGTCATTCAATTGAAAGCTTCTAGTAACATGGGTATACCACGCTAACCTATTATTATTCGATTTTTTTATCGTTAGCATTAGTTGAATTTTCCTTTTAAGAAACAACGTATGAGCCTATAGTCACCAGAGTTTCTACATTAAAAAATTACTATAGGCCGATACCAGACTAAAAATTAACACTATATTGTATAAAAGTATTACCTATTCTCCTATGGTGCATAAATGTTTTTGGATTATTGCACTTATCTCGAAGCAGATTGTATTTAATTTTGATAAATTAAAATTTCCTAATATAGTTCTAGTCAATTTAAGATTACTTAAATAGAACATTGTAATTTATAGACAACAAATTTACAGTTTATACAAAATTGTATTTCAACATTTCTAATTTTCGCTCTTAAATTATAAAAATAACCATGTTCGTTAGCAGCTGTTCAACTTTTCCTCTGCTGTCGGAGTTCTCATTTCCATTACTTGATTGTGGGAATATGCGAATATTGTTCGAATCGAAACTTAAATAATGGTATTTGACTTTGATTTCGAATTTAAGTTCTACTATTGACGGAAACGACTTACTATAGAGTAATGCGTATAATGAACTCTAGTCCATCTATGATATCTTCATATGTATATCAGGTGTTTAGCTTAAACTTATCCGATCTATATTAACTTTAAAATTAAATGATCGTATGTAAAAATCTGTCCTGTATTTTTACTTTGAACCATCTGAATATTCGCACATCACTTAAACGGTATAAATAGAAAAATATAGACCTTTAACTAAAACTAGTTTTTTTTAAATATAAATATGTATGGTAATACGGTTATAGACAACTGATACAATAGACAATTGGGTAAGTCCCATAATTATTTTTGTGCCATCCATAATTGTGATGAAAAATACATTAGGATTTATTATAATTCTTAACCGTAACTGATCAGGTAGGTTAGTAAAAGTACTCTAAGAATAACTATAGTATAGGCTACGAACTACGCTGCATCCATTATTTTATACGTCTATAATACTGTCATGTTTTTTGTCGGAAGCTTTGAGTTTCTCCTGCATTTGAGTCAACATATCTTGCATGCGCCTTATCTGGAACAAATTTATGACATACGTCAAAGACAAGTTTTAATATAGTGTACCTACTACTTATATATTTTAAATATCAAATTGCTAACTTGCTACATAAATATATTCTACTGTTTGTTCATTAATACCTTTTCAGCAGAAACAGTACAAGTATATTTAGAGCTTAGAGCGAAGATTAAAAAATATATAAATCAATAAAATCTAACACTATTGTGTATGTAATTTCACAAGGTTAATTCACTAGTATTTATATGAGACAAAAGGTCTGCATACATTTATGTATTTTGTGATCTCTTATCAAAAATATATAACAAAAAAAAAACCAAAAGTTATACTAAATAACCTTTAACATCTTAGGTATCCATCTAGGCTCTTACATACTTTGACATAAACTTAGTTCTGTTAGACGCATTTTTGAATAAATTTTATTTATACTCTGTAGCTACTTCTTAATATTAGTTATTTTACGATCAACGTATCAATACGTTCCTATTAGATTTATCGACTTCTATCATAGAAAATATATCGTGATAATATTACACAATAATATATAATTAATGAGATAATATAACAATGACATATAATTAATATACGCAGTATTTGCGTATATTAATTATATGTCATTTTGTTAATGTAAATTAATCTTATGTTAGAATGATATTCAACAAGTTAGAATGCACAGTTACCTCCTCATCTTTTTGCAATAATAGACGATCTGTGTCTGTAATGACAACATCGTTGTTATTTCCCATGGAATCTCTTTTCAATTTCCTGCAACAATTGTTACGATTTAGGAAAAAATACTTTCCTGAACTCTTACACATTAATGTGCATGCATCAGAATATATCAGTTGATATATTTCAATATTTTCATAATGAAACAACTTTCTGCAATATGTACAAATAACCTACCTACTCAATTCAAGGATGGCGTGGTTTCTGAACTCAAATATGTTTTCTAATTACTCAGGGTTAAAGGAAGGAAATAATTAAGTTGTAATCCATGAAATATGATACGTGTAGAACTTTGCAAACGTAACGAACGATTAGCATAAAATTCAAACGTAAAATGAATATACAGCTGTATCTACATTCGCAAATACATCTTGTTAAGCCCTAAAGAGCTCGATTATATATTTATTGTGTTATGCTATAATGTATTTGTTGTTACAAACGTAATTATTATAACACAGTAAATGGAATAATAATATAAGTACAAAAATAATATTCAATGGGGACTTTATCCATATTAAAGTTTAGGATTTTACTTAAGTTAATAATAGTTTTATTCTTTACCCTCTTTCTCTCATAGCGTGTTGCGATATTTGTGAAATGCACTGCGCGCGGAAGTTCTCATAATGCACGTCCTGCGTAACATCTTTTAAGTCCTGCATATGTGTCGATATCAGCATCGTCCGCAGTTTCGTGAAGTCCGAGTGTCGAGGATTTTCAACTATATAATAAAATATAAAGTTAAGTTAGTTTGTTTAAATATCATACCTTGTCACAGCAATATTAAATTCTTTTTTACTATAACATAATTAATAATTATCAATTATTTGCGCCGCGCTCGCCGAACGTACGACATCTTGCTCTTTTGTCTCGCTTTGGTTAGGTTAGGTTAGACTTGCGAAAAAAGATAACGCGATCTTGCCTCGGTAACAGTCGGCGAACGCGGTGCATTTAATACGAAAATACCCAAACTTTTTTAAAGCAAGTATTTAATACGTATTTAACTTTTTTTGTAATAACACGGTTGATGTTACTGAAACTGATCGCTGTAAAATATTTCCTAAAATTGAATTACCATGTTATATTATTCAAATCCCATTAAAACAACCAAGCTGTTACATTCCAAAATAAGCTAAATCTAATTTAAGCCGTTCCTAATATTTTACGTTATTTTTCAAGATCTTCAAATTTTGTACATGTAAAATATGAAGATCTTGAATAAGATATAAAGATCAAAAAAGAACTAAAAACCGTATGAACGGCTAAATTTGAAATTTTTCGGCGTTTAAATCAGGAAATTAAGAAAAGAACATGTTAGACGGTCAATTCAAATTAGATTTAGCTCATTTTGATATGTGTATGACTCAATTTATTCGCATACTAAGAAAATATAAGTAGTAAAATAACAAACTAACCATCCACAATTCCCCATGGGTACTGACGGCCTCTCACGCGCTTCCCTCCGACCTCCAGAACTGTGTCGGACGCTACGACCGCAAAGGGAGCCGCTTCTTTCAACTCTCTGTCTTGTTGCTTAAATTCTTCGTCTTCGTCACTATCACATTCTGGAAATTGGTAAACCTGTAAAAATAGTTAGTTATACATTGAATAAACAACTAATCCAAAATATGCTGGATTAGTTGGAATATGCTGAATG
>JACEII010000002.1:7394947-7409781 GCA_014332785.1 Antheraea mylitta
ATAATAAGTGTGTTATTCGTTTAGGTGTTCATTGTGTTGACACTACGCAATAAAAACTAAATATAGGTAAAAGAAATGGCTTATGAATATAATTAATATTACAGCTTATAACCGTTAAATGTCACTGAGCAATTATGTCGTAAACAAATTGAATATCAAGAACTTATTTTTTAATATATATCTGCCATTCATATAGTGTTTGATCACATTCTCACCTGATGTCTATGATTCATGATGATAGGTCTATTATATAAACATTGAATTAACTTTTAAGTATGACATTTAGCTGATGGTTTATACCTATAGAAGTATTACATAATAAATGCTAAACAGGCCTTTTCAGAAGTTACAAACTCGCTTTCTGAGGCAACTTTCGGGGGCAAGCTAATTTTCTTAAGTTGTAAATGCATAATTTTTGCAAAAATGTATTTTCGGTACTTGTCGCATATAATGGCATATACTGTTGTAAATTTTTGAGAACGAAAACCAATGAAAATTATGAGATATCCACAGTTTTGGTTGCTTCCCATACACTGAAAGTAGTTTTTTTCAATCTACTCTTAAACTATAAAAGTCTAATCTAAAAAGTGCATTTACATATTGCGAAAACTTTTCATTCGAAATTGCTATTTTATGCGTTTGATTCTTTGTAAAACTACCACCGCTTTCATATTTTTGTGCCCTACGTCCGACCTCTATACAGAGACAAACCACTGTGCGACGCAGTAGCTGTTCAGGAAAGATATATTACATTATTTTGTATTTGGATAATTTTAAAAAGACTATTAAAAAAAACATTTTTTAACTTTTCCTACTGTGATTTTCTTTCAGATTTTTCAATATCTTCCCTTTAAGAGCACTACGTGAAAAAGCCCTGACGATAAATGTGATAGCTAGCATGATCATCTCTACATATTATAAAACAAAGCAATTTAAGTAACAATGTATAAGCAATTTATACATTTTTTTTATATATTCAGCAAAATGAAAAACAACATTAAAAGGAGATAGACATATAGAGGCTTCATTTTGGGAAACTCAGGTAGCCCTGGGGGAATTAATAAGATATTTGAAAACTCAGAAGTTCAAATTGTGAAAAATTGAAAACAAATAGTAATTAGAGAAAACCCATTACCAGACGGGGGCTAAAAGTTAAGGAATGGATAGAAGCCTAAAATAAAAAATAATAAAGAAAAATCGAAGGGTACAATTATATTTTTTGTTCTATAATTTAAAAACTTTATACAGAAAAATTACTATTTTTTTTATGCCAAAAGGCAGCAAACAGGCTGACGGCTCACCTGAAGGTAAGTGGTTACCGTCGTCTATGAACAACAGCAACACCAAGGGCATCGCTGTTGTGTTGCCGACCTTGAAGAGCGCGTTTCAGTCCCTGAATAAAAACAGATAATTTAAAAAATATTTAATTTGGACTATTTTTAAGAAAGTTATGTCCAAAACCTAAAATAAAAAAATCTTTTGAACAAGTAATAAAAAAAGAAACAAAATTTACCAGGAGGGCTATTTATCTACTAAATTTATCTTAAAATTGAGGAAATAAAGAAAATGTTTTTTCAAACCATCCGATTTGGCGTGAAATACAGACATCTATAGGGTTTAATGTGTGAAAGAATGAAATAACAAAGAGAAAATGATAGATCATCTATCTTCTTCTATAACATTAATGAAAAGTACCTAGGCCACCGAGCCTAGCTCGGTTCTTTAAAAAACATTTTTAAATTAAAATAAACAGTTAAGTTTCACATATAAAATTAATTTTTTTTTTCCAAAAAAAAATATATATATATATCTCTTCGGCTTTCGCTCACATTCGAACTGTGGTTACACAGATTTTCGAAGCAACCGATTTCCATCTGAACTATTTTTGTTTTGCCTGGGCCGCCGAAATTTACCTTTATATTCTAGCTATATTTTTTTATTGTCTGAAAACTCAGTTAAAAAAAGTTTCCTATGAATAAAATCCAGCTAGATCGATTTATCGTCCCCGAAACTACCTACATACTAAGTTTCATGGAAATAGATGATGCCGTTTCCGAGATCCTGAATATATAAAAATATACAAGAATTGGTCGTTTAAAGGTATTTTTATATATGTATTAGCTGTATCCGCAGCTTCGCACGCGTTTTTTAAAATTGTATTAAAAAATATAAACTTTTGAAACTATGTACAATTATAAAAATGCTCTTTAAAAACATTTGTATGTACGACACGCATTTCACTTACGGTAACATGTAACGTATTCGTTAGATATATAAATACTAACAGCGTGCCAATTGCGGCTTACCATCAGCAACATATTTGAAATTTTAACACACCATATAACTACTTTAGTGCTCATTTACACTGTGTAAGGGTCGAATGAAACGATATCTTAAAATATTATTATAAAAATTTACATTTAAGTTGCTAATAATTATAATGTCCAATTGTAAACAATAAGGTGATAATTATTTCTCTAATTAAAAATAAAGAATGTGTTGAAATCTTGCTAAATTTCATGGAGTCACGAGTAACAGCTAATCTAAAATAAAATAACCTCAATTACTTTTTATAAGATTCGCTATCTACCAGCGAAAGTCCCGTGAAAAATGGTTCAACCCTTTTGGTAATAGCACAGCGGGCGAAGCCACGGTTAACAGCTAGAATAAATTAAAATTGCCTTTATATGAGGTCAGTTATCTGCCAATGAAAGTCTCGTGAAGATTGGTCTAATCGTTTTAGAGATAGACCTACGGGCGAAGCCACGGTTAACAGCTAGTATAAATGAAAATAGTTTAAATTACTTTATATGAATTCAGTTATCTGCTAATGAAAGTTTTGTAAAGATCGGTATAATTGCTTTGGCGATAGTGCTGCGCGTGAAGGCACGGTTAACAGCTAGTCTAAATTAAAATATACTAAATTACTGGTTATGGTATCCGTTATCATTTAGTGAAAGTTCTGTGAAAATCGGTCCATCCGTTTTTGAGATATCATTGCGGACGAAGCCGCTGTTAACACTTAGTCTAATTTAGAGTAGCCTATGTCACCCGCAGTAACTTCAGCTATCTGCTAATGAAATTCCCGTCAAAATTGGTTCAGCCGTTTTGGAGATTACCCGGAACAACCGACAAAAATTTTAAAAATTGCATTTTTGTTACCAGTAGCGTGTATACGTTCATACCCAATCAGTGAAAAATTTTTATTTCGCTGTTACATACAGACACTTCATTTTTATTATATGTATAGATAATAGATAGATAGATGAAGTGTTTGTATGTAATATTAAAACAATTTTTTTTTACTGATTGGGTATGAAACTATACTTAAATTTTTGTGGGTCTTTCTGTCTGTTTGTTCCGGGTAATGTCCGTAACGGCTGGACTGATTTAAACGGGAATTTCGCAGCCAGATAGCTGTAATTTATACAGGTTACTTAGGCTACTCTATATTAGACTAGCTGTTAACCGCGGCTTCGTCCGCAATGTTCTCTCCAAAACGGTTGGACCGATTTTCACGGGACTTTCACCTGCAGCGGTCATCATAAAAAATAATTTAGTATATTTTAATGTAGACTAACTGTGGGTTCGCTTGCAATACTGTCTCCAAAACGGTTCGACCAATTTTCACGGGACTTTCATTGGAAGATAACTGACCTTATAGGAAGTAATTTAGATTATTCTATTTTAGACTAGCTGTTACCCGCGACTTCGTGAGCATGAAATTTAGCAAAAATAAGTTGTTCACTATTAACATGTGCGTAACACGTGCGTATAACTGTGCGTATATACGTACAACTGGACTCAAAGAATACATTTAATCGAAATTCATATATCTGTATCTGTATCTATGTATGTTATTTGGATTATATTATCTTTTCATCATTTTGGCGACGATTTTATTTTATGCTTGGTTCTTAACGCGTCTAACCACGCTTACGTATATTATATCATTATAGTAACATTTTTAAATCATTTTTTAAACGACTTCGAAAAAATGAGGTACTCAATTCGACTGTATTTTTTTGTTTGTTACCTCATAACTTTGGACTGGGTGAACCGATTTCGATGATTCATTTATTTTATTAGAAAGGATATACATACTTTAAGGGTAGTTTGATGAGAGTTTGGTTAGGTTCTGATTATGAGATCCGTGAAAAAGTAACAAAACTTTCAAGAAACGAGCCTACTCCTTTCTTATGGACCAGCAACGCATCTTGTGACCCGCATGTTCTAGTAAAATATATTTATGTACACTAAAAATGGAAAAGTAAAGTAAATTTTCAAAAAAAAGGATTAACCGACTTCAATATCAATCAAAAACCCATAAGGCACTAAAAACGGAAAATAAATAGTTATCAAATTAAACAAAACATATGAATATCTATGTGTGCTACCTAGAGATGCATTGGAAGTTGGTGCCAACCGAAACCATATCATCTACATAGGTACAAAACTTAAGTCCACTCTCGCTTCTCGCGATGTATATTTGTATAATACTAGTGGGCGCCCAGTGGTCGACATTCGACCATAGTTAATCGATTTTGTAAAGTTTGAACTTTTTGAAGGGTACTTCTATATTTAAAGATTTTCATCATGGCTACTCAGTTATTTGCCATTTGCCATGATCTTTAATTATATAAACATAAAAAAATCTATGTCTAAATGAAAATTGAAATTAATTATAAATTTGAAACAAAATCCACGTGGTAAAGCTATTGAATTTTAAGCAAACATAACTTTACAAAAATAAAGAAATTTATCGCAACCCATGACCCAATTTTCAATTAATTTTACACGACACCATGGGTGGGTGGTATTTCTGGGTAATATTGAATTAAATGTAGTCTGTACATTATGAGAAATAGTGATATGCCCAGTATCATCTTTTGGAAAAGTAATGGATGCACAATACAATCAAATGGTGAATCCAAGACAAAGATGTTTTTAATACTACCATTAGCTTTTGAAAATAAATTCTTTTTTATTGGTACATGAGGTTGAATTGCAACATTGTAACCGCGGAGGTTTAAGTCATGGATTGCTTTTATGAACAAAACTGTTATTTTGATTATACAAAGTATTGGCTCATTTTTTTTATTAAATCATCATTTGAAGTGAGTTCACCATAAAAAATAATAAACATTGCAATAATAATTATATGTTATAATATCATTGTTGAATGTAGGATAAAAAATGTCAATTGGAACGTAAGAGTTAAAAAATGCATATAGTCGAGCATAGCAACCTCCTGCGTAACCTTTTTTGAAGTCGTTATTGACAGCCCTGTCAAAATGTCTTTTTTATTTACATGTGTGTATGTGTTGGGTAAAATTCGAGCAGTGGTGTGAGTAGTGCATATTTTAAAATGTAATGAATTTCTAATACATTTTATATAAAATAAACAGCTTACTGCACTTCTCCGCCATATAAACTTTAACTATGCCAAATTTCAAGTTCACCCGTTGACGGAAAATAGGTTAAAAAGGGGTACAAAAATTTTGCTTCACGTATTAATATATAGATAATATACTTTTCTACCTGGAACAAATTTGAAATGTCGGTTGGCAACGACTTCCAATGCATCTCTAGGTAGCACACATATTCATATGTTTTATTTAATTTGATAAATATTTATTTTCCGCTTTTTAGTGCCTTATGGGTTTTTGATTGATATTGAAGTCGGTTAATTCTTTTTTTTTGAAAATTTACTTTTTAGTTCCTTGTATAGTGTTGGTGAGCACTGAGGTATTTATTGATTTATATTTATCACCACCGAGATTCCCTCAAGTGGTTGATTGTTGGTTGAAGCGCCGGAAAATTTTCAACTATCGTACACAGGGTCTGCAGAAAGAGGGATGTAGGCATACTCTTCGCCTACGCCTTTATGCAAAGACTTTTGGCGAGATGCCCTGCAGGTTCTATCTAGCAAGGCGATCGGGATTCATACCACAAACGGATCTCAAAACGTTACACCTCGAACGCCTATCAGAACTACACCGTCGAGTACTATCGCTAATGCGCAAACAGTCCCTGGTTCTCGACATAAAAGATGTTTCTTTGTAGCATTGTTTTCAATGAATAGGTAGATACTTATTGATTTAGGGTTCACATTGGCGAATCTCACATACCCGATCTTTGTCGGTCTATTTAGGCTGGAGGGGAATTGTAAATAGGTCTTATCCTCGTTAACAACAAGAGAACAATGTGCATAATTTACGACCACGACTGAGCAACGCATCGCGGTGCTGCAAAATTCAAAATGGTGTAGTGTCACGTCTCCACTTCACGTCGCTGCGAATATGCTTACGAAATGAGCTTGATTTGTTATAGAGAAATTTATTATAAAACCATAATGTAAATAATATCATCAGTTAATTTTCTATTATTCGCTATCAACCTTAAGTTTTTAATCCTGACTGAATATATCGGTGTGTTTTGTACGACTAAGTTCATCATAACAAGTCTGATTACGACTAGATTAGTAATAAACACAAATTAAGGAACAATTCATTTTTTAAAATTTCTTTATACCTAGCTAGAAAAAATGAAAACAATGAGTGGGCTTAAAATTGAAAATATGTGATACGTCGTATTACTTTCAAGACATACTCATGCTATATTTTTGAACTTATTGTATACCATAGATTCGATACTTTATTTAAGTTCTTTGCTTTATTTAAGTTGTTTCTTTTCTTCTATTTTTATGTAAAGTGTCGCTTCTTGCCATTGAATAATAGACGAGGATTATCTTTCTTTACTGCATCATATCAGCTTTATATTCAATTGATTTGCATTTGATTTGGATCGAGTTTCAGATATAAGAATAATTATGAATAATTAGCATATAAATTTCGCGATTTAAATACCACACATCTTTTATATTCCTACTGTATTGCTTTACCAACAGTCAAAATTGTTGTATCAAATACTAGCTGATATCCGCAGCTTTGCTTACATTTTTATTATATTAAATAAATATTTTATTTGCATAGGAAAAATTTAAAATAACGTTCAGTTAGCGCGGTAGCGGATGTAGTGCCTGTTGGCTGTAAGGAGACGTGTGGTTTTAAACCCAGCGCGAATCAGACATAACCCACCCTCAGTCGCCAGGCTAGGGTGAATATGCGTTAGGAATTTCCCTATGTAAAAAAAAATTCTCATCACACTAGTTGTCCCATTTCTCCACGGCAAAAAACGATCTAAAACTTCACAGTCACATTGCTCAAAACAGTGCACGTATAAAGCGAACTTGTAATGCAATATTAGTATAGAATAAAGTAACGAACCTACGAGTTGTGAAGTGGTTTCATAATTCTATGTAGTATGAAGTGAATATACAGAATTCTTTGGTTATTTGAAAGTAGATGACCAAAACAAGAATGATTTTGTATCATTCTAACGTAGCGCGTAGTGCGTATTATATTGACAAGCTGGAAATACCAAATGTGAATTCAACTTTTTATTATTTCTAAAACCACTGTGTGATTTTCCTTAACTGACCCACCATTGGATTAACGCCGTTCATTCGTCAAGGATGTTAAATACGATTACATTCTAAACTTACTTAGATAATATCTGTAATCAATATTACCAACATGATTGAGTTTCCCTGAGTTTTCTCAAGGTATTAATTAAGCAAAACCAAGTATTAAATGTTGAGAAAACACGAATGAAACTTTAGCCGCAGAAAAAGTGTCAAATGAAAAGATGAACGAATACGTCACTGCACGAATAGTTTATGAATAATGTTAGAAATCCACTTCTGTATAAGTGATAATAAAGTAAGAAATGCAACGATAACTGATGTGCATGGCTTTAAATAACAATTTGTATAGGATTTAGACCTTAATATGAAGGGGTAGAGGTCGTTTTTGTTGTACAGAAGCACTGGATGAGAGAAAGCACTTTACGGTTGTGTAGTGAGTTGGATGACGCAGATGACGTTGTGACGAGGCGAGCACCAACCCACCATCGCTTGCGACTGCCAGTCGAGCGGCATCCGCTCGTCTGCTACGTCTTTTCTGTGCTCTGATATAGAATATTATAATTTTGAAATTATTTCGTTTGTGTGTCTCTCAAAGTTAGTTATCAATGTTATACAAGTGTCTATAATTATTATGTTGAGTACTAGAAAATATACCAAGGTAAGACTTATTTTTATATTGTTATTTGATTTAATAAATTATTCGTATATAAATTCGCAAGAAATCTCAAATACAGGAAAATAAACTAGGCAATATCAATCATTTTAACATCAAATTATATTAAATATGTATCAGTTGATAACTTGGTCATAAAAACTCACTAAATTATACATCAACCGGAATCTAAACTTGTCTGTCTAGCTATGTAAGTTGAATCGACTAATAGTCTAATAGATGATGCATCGGTTGATTATTATATTCATTAAGAGATATCAAATGCATACCTATTCAAATCACATGTGTTTCAAACTTTCACACGACTAATATAAAGGCAACCTGCATTGTTTGTTGAGCGCCACACCGCACCGTTGTTAAATTCAAAAGTGGTCGGTACCTAAGTTCCCATTAATATCGGGTTAATTTTTCTCATTAATTGATTGTTTATTTGAATAATAAACTCGTGGTACTCACACATATATCTCTTTGTATGAAAATATTGCAATTTCTATCATAATAAATATAATAATATAAGATTATCTCTAATAGATCCTTAATTATATTATGTACGCATTCCTGATATCTATTATCTTACTTTATACTTACACATTCTCTAGAAGATAATGTTACTTTTCTTAACATTGGACTAAACCTCGTAAAAACAATAAACACAACGTATTCGTTCTAACTTCATGTTTAGCGAAAACTACATACTAAAGGTAAAGCTAAATAAAAAAAATAAAAATAAATAGATAAATATAAATCTCATCAAGCGAAAGCAGAAAATTTCGTGTTTATGAACATTATAGACGTGACAATAAGCCACAAATTCATACATACGCTCTAATAAAGGATTCTACAATTCCTGGTCCCAAGAAATATTATGAACGATTGCAATGAAATCAACATCATTACCGGCACAATAGATATTACTATATAATATATATATATATAGAGCTTTGACCTCGAATAACTTTTAAGCGGTTAAGTTTTTGGAAAAATTGTAAGAGACCTTTTTTGTAGAGCGTTCAATTCTCTACAAAAATATGTACAGGGATTTTTTTTATGACTAATGATGGGCAAGCAATAAAAATCAGAAGGTATAAACGAATATTTTTCTATGTTATTCTTATGGAAAATAAAGAAGTACGATGCGGATGTCCTTAATATTAATATTAAGCGCTTAAATTTTAACTGGGATCTCCTTACATGTAAATTGAACTTTTAAGCATGCTGGAGCGAAGAAAAAAAAAATTTGTTTTTTTGAATCACCCTACTATATATATACATGTATAACCTAAATACGTTCATAAACTGAATTCAACCACAACTTTATATAACGTAATGTTTTATCATTTGAACTATAACCCTTTTTTTGAACTAATTACGATATTGACCTAGCAAGGTCTTAACAGCTTCACAGGTCTGATATTAACCTACCTATGGAGTCGATCTGCATACATATAAAATATTGGTTTTACTAACTGGTTTTCTATATCCGCGACAATAATCAATATCTAATACGTCATCAATTATTACGACGAATCTCACGTGATAAATGCTTACATTCTTTAGTTTTATGGATTAATAATACGAACATATGCGAATTATGCAAAAATAAATGTCATTAAATCCAAAGCTAATAGACCAACTGAGCTACGCTCGGTGTCTTACAAAAAAAATGGAAATTAAATCAATATCCAAATACACAATTTCAATAAAATCGTTTGACTCATCACTCCATGTGATGAAAACATTTTAACGTAAAAATACGCTTGTTCAGCAAATGGTGTAAGCAGAAATAAAAATACAATAATATTTGTAAAAGTGAATTGAAATCCATACAGCGTACGTTGGCGTTTTTAAAAATGAAAGTTTATTTAGTTTTATGGGAATGTGACAAATAGGGTCAATGTGCCAATGTTAACGGAAGGAAAGCTGCCTAAAACAGTTATTCTTACTGCTCGTGAGCCAAATGGTATGTCGCATCATTTAAATTTTATTTATATCTTTCGATAGTTGTTCATTTTTGAATTGTAAGGTGCAACTTGATATATGTTGGAAAAAGTAGATTATTATACCGGTTCAGCTGTTGTATATTACTTAATTTATATATTTTAAAATATTCCACTTAACTGTAGAAACAGATATAAAAATTATGCTCTGTTTGCGAGTCGTCAAAAGTGGCACAACATAGTGCCGTTCTTGGAGCATACTGTTTGCATAAATATACTCTGAATAATAATATGAGAAAAACTATTGGAGTAATTGCAGAAATGAGAATAAGACTGCAAGTTACTGCTGAATATAATGAGATATGAATTCGCTTTTTAAACAAGGTAAAAAAACCCGCCTATTCTAAAATTATGTAATTTCTGCATTAGCTTTTATAAAACAGTGTAGGTTATTAAATTCAATATTAATTAATCAGTGTTCATATATAGCCTTTATATTACTAAAATGCCTTGCACAGTGATTTTTAATTACAAGGTTGCGTGTTACGATTATTGTGTATATGAAGTTTCATTATTATTTATAGTAAAGTTTATATACAGCTATTATCTTAATTGTCAATTTTTACATAATTAATCTATACTAATATTATAAAGCGGTAAAGTTTGTGAATTTGTAAGGTTGTCTAGGTAATATCTGGATCTACTAAGCCGATTTTGAAAATTCTTTCACCGATAGAAAGCCACGTTATTTGTGAGTGTTATAGGCTATATATTAACCCGAAAAATGAAAAGACTTTTTTGTGGTAGCGGGATTTGCAAAGTCGGAGAAAAAACGGTCGAACGAAAACGTTTCTTACGAACGCTACCTTAACGATGAGAGATATATAACTGAGTTTTAGAAAAAATTGTACAGCTTGACTATGCCTACAAAAAATTCAATAACAATATGTCTAACTTTTATATTTAAATCACAAAAAGTAGTATTTTATATTAAAAAAATAATTTAAATCGTTAAGTGAGGTGTATCGGTCTTATTATCAACAACAATTATGAATTCTTATTAATATTAATGATATAATAACTCAGCCACAGCAACGCGTGGCCGGCTCAACCAGTGATACCAATATGCATATAAAATATTGTCATATAGACTGCCTACTTCCACTCACATTTAAAACATCTCGCGGAATTTGTTTTGATCAGTAACATTCCACGACCATGTAAAACTAGTTGTCTGTCCTATAGGTATACGACATAAAGTTGTACATAGATATTCAAATAATATCTAATTAATCCAAAGTTTAACTAAAATGTAATAATATTTTTTCACAACTGAATAAACTCATAAGGCTTTTGATAAAGTTCATTTCATTGTATCCAATCGAAAAACAGATAGATAATTATAATATGGGAATAATATTTAGAAAATACAGACAATATTGAAAGATCAAATTTATTATAAATTTTTGTCTTATCCAAAAGAAAACGTCTTGTTTTCGTTTTTGAGTGAAGCTGGTAATGTGTGTAGTAAAATAGTAAAAAAGACATTAAAATCGCACCCCCTTAAATCTAGGGTGAAACGTGAATAACAGTAGCAACTATTCGCAACTTTTCACGCGTTAATTGCAATAAAAAAATATATATTTAAAACAAAGTATTATTATTTAAGAACGTAACTTTCTATCAGACTATCAATATTAACGTACCAACTTTTTAATTATTTTAATAGTAACAAGCAGCCCTCTGATTTCTCTGCCCACGACTTCGTTCGCATAGTAATTGTTGCTTTGGGCTAACGCTAACACGCAGCGGAAGCTCTCAAGAGGAAATAATCCCGATTTTGAATCATTTTTCATTGGTGATTCATTCCTATTGGTCTTAGCGTGATGATAGCCTATAATCTTCCTCGATATATGAGCTATATAACATTGAAATATTTTTTTTTAAATCGGACTAATAGTTCCTGAGATTACCCCCTACAACCTCACAAATATTAGTATAGATTATATAAGCTATTTATTTATTTTGAAACTTTCATCCTCTCTTATACTACTTTAGTAGTTGAATTTCCAAAAGCCCTTCCTTGATGTTCATTTATGGTGTAAAAGGGATTTGTATGCAAATTTTCGCGATCCTACAAATACTAATACTACATAGTACAATATACAACACATCATAACTTAACCCAGACGTAACTCTCTGACACACAGACACACCTCTGAAAATAAGCGCTGGAGGACTAACCTCCTTCAGCACATATGCTGACTGGGAGTCCATTTACCACACACATACACTAAATCGTAAATTTTTAATCGTATCCTTCTGCTTGTGTGTATGTGTTTGATGTGAAACATCTATAGGCGAAGGGTAAACCTGATTGTTGGCGTGGCGACGCAAAACACGAACATTGCATTATTAACGAAATACTCAAAAACATTTGCAACCCTATCTTTTTGGCCACTTGTTCTATTAATGTTACATGGCACGCGCCGACGACCTAGCGCTCTTTGATAAATGTCGCCAAGCACCGCGCCAGGACCTTGTCGAATTTTTGTATTTAATATAAATGGATACTTTTGTAGTAATATAAATAAGCAGTCATTATTTTATGGAACTAATTTGTAATTTTTTTAGCTTTGTCTTTTCACTATGGCAAAATTGATTCCTGACGTAATCTGTTATTTTATGCATATAACTTACACAAAACAATTTTGATGTTTCACATCTGCCAGGCTCTGTGACGGCTCAATATTTTAATCTATGGTGTGTAATATTTTTAAGTGTGTTGCAAATAAATGTCTTTACTTTCCTTCTACTTAGTTTGAGCTGTGCGTTGATAGATACGCATTATAGATGTGATACATACATAGATAGATAAGTATACACACACGTATTATGTTTTCCACTGTAATATTCTAATGATTACAAAAACGGAATGCATGGTATAAAATAAATAATGATTACATTGAAAACTCATAATTTTAGTGTTTACCGAGTAGGGACGGTCCACTGACCTAGTGACCTTGAACAGCGACCGGTTGCGCTGCGCACTGCGCCGACGCAACTGGAGTTTACTGCTGTTGCTGCTTCCAAACATAATATTTATAACATTAAAACGAAAACCGTATAATGGAAGCAAAGTAACATAACATTAATGCTAAGAAGTAGCTGAATGTGAAAATATCTAATATTAAATGTTTTTATATTGCCACCGGGTATTCTGAAATATATCGGTATATAAAATTATCGATGTTATTACAAAAACGTTACATACGTATTAAATACTTGATTTAAGAAGTGGTAGTAGTAGAAGTAGTTTCATACTAAATGAAAGTTCGCCCGAGGCAAGTTCGCGTTATCCTTTTTTCGCAATTCTAACCTAACCTAACCAAAGCATGAGAAAAGAGCGAGATGGCGATTGTTCAGCGAGCGCGGTGCATTTAAAATGTAACATTTTTAAAGCAAGTATTTCATTTTTTTGTAATAACACCATAATATATGTATTGCCTGTGAGAGATCGCTCCAAGCTAACTGTACACGTATATAATAAAGTGCTGTTTAATTACTATTTACATATTATAAAACAAAGTCCTCTGCTACCTCTGTCTGTTCGTGATAAACTCAAAAACTACTGAACGGATTTTTTTGCCATTTTTCCCAGTATAAAGTAAAAAGTGATCCATGAGGAAGGTTTAGGTATATCATTTGTCAAGCTTTTTTATTATCGTGGCGGGACAACGCCGTCGGGGTCGCTAGTTTTGTATATTTAAAGGTGTGCAATAAAGAGTTTATTATTATTAACTTTAGCCCAAGGCTGTGCTCGCTTTAATGTACATTAACCTAAGCCTGTGAAACAATCGTTTTTCTGGATAACAGGTACTCTATGTTTTTTCTGACAATATTTATGCAAAATTTCATAATGGTTGATTAGTGATTGGTTGATTTGTTAGGGCGGTCAAGCGTTACCAACAAACTCACTTGGGCATTTATAATTTTAGGTGGAATATATTTAGGCAATAAGTGTGGTAATTGAAAAGTAGTAGAATTTCTATAAAATCAGCTTTTAGTAGCAGCACTAGCAAATTTATTTGTGCCGCAAATCATCAATGCTCACGTAGTCACTCTATGTTCCAGTGCGTATAACACACGATACTCTATACTATAATAACCTAAAATTGCCACCATTGAGTGCCTTCAATTAGAACAATCAGCTGGTTACCTCAAATCACATCACATTGTGATCACCGATTATTGAAAACCGACCAAAACACCTGTGACAGTGACTAAAAATAATAACTGAAAAGTCCAATTCAAATTCTATAATCATAAATTTAGTTAATCCAGTTTGTTTTGATCTTCTTATTTTATTTAGATTACTAGCTGATCCGTGCAACTTCGTCTGCACCAAATTGGTTATCACTGGTTTCCATTGTATTTTTAAACGCTAAAAATTGAATAAAACTGATCCCCGATCGCAGCCACAACTACCGTTTCCAATTGTGAACCCAAACTATCCACTGATTCACTGAAACATATACCCAGATTACATGTAATTTTTTTTTTAAATTAGCCTAGTACCCGTTCGTAGCACCATCAAACACTCCGTTGTTTGTAGTCCGGTAAAGCTGTTAAGACCTTGCTCGGTCAATAGCGTAGTCATTTCGAAGAAAAAAAAACATCTACCAGGATCAATTAAGATAAAAACTAACCTACATAAAACTAAATAAACATCTCT
>JACEII010000002.1:7410181-7451972 GCA_014332785.1 Antheraea mylitta
ATAGATTATTAGTTATTGATCACAATAAATTATGACAAAGGAATAAGATTGTATTGTGTTCTGTATACCCTTAAAACTTCAGAATTATTAATTAACATAAATAGTTACATTACAATAAAAATAATATCAACATATATACTTATTTTAACGTTACTATATTAATTAAACTAAAACTGTCATTTTTTTAAATAAAGATATACGTAATAAATTTGGGTAATTCCATAAAAACAAATGATCCAATATTTTTGTACCTATTTAGAGTTGTTTTTCCTTATAAATTTGTAGTGGTAGAGCCAAGCTGAAGCTATTATTGTTTTCAGCACAAATGGGTCGGCTCGTCCGGGGAAGCACCACCCTCTCACAGAAAACCGACGTGAAGTAACAGTGCTTGCATTGTTGCGTTTCGTTCGGTCAGTGAGAGAGCCGGAGACCCACCTACCCTCCACTTCCCCTTCCCTTCCTGTCCCCCAGCCCTCCTCTCAAACACAGGCTGGCAACGCACTTGTGGCTTCCCTGATGTTGCAAGTGTCTATGGACGGTGGTGATCACCTAACATCAGGTGACCCATCTGTTCGTTTGCCTCCTATGATATAAAAAAAATGTACAGATTATAGTTTATCTATGTATAGTTAATTTATCGGAATAAATTACGAAATCTCGCACTCATTAAAATACCAGTATCTGTAAGTTCAAATAGAAAACAAAGCCGTTTTATCAAAACAATTTTCAAGATGCACGGGAATTTTATAACAACAAATATATAACTTATTTAGAAGGAAGAACAAATATATTTATAGATAGGAATATTCATAGATCATTGTTTTTTTTTCAGATGCATATTAATCGACCAGCGACCATATCCTTTCTCTTGATTTGCCTGAAATTAGTCAGCATAGTTGGTGGCCAATCCTTTCCTGATCAAATTTATAATGCAGGTATGATTTTAAAATTTAACATTTATTATAATTTCAGTGTTTTATATCAAGCCTGATATTTCTTATGAATAGAAAAGTACGTTTTTCTGATGTTTCAGCTCACCACGTGTTGTCATGACAAACAAATTATGCACCATTGTACTAATAATAATAATAGAGTTCGTAGACGAAATATAGACTGCGTTCCGGTAGTAGCTCACAACGCTCACGCTCACGACCGCGAGTTTTCCCGTTCCAATAGCTCGCGAGCGTTGCGATCGTAAGAGCTAGTAGAACGCATTTGTGGGCGTTTTGAGCGTTCAGATAAATAATAAAAATGGCAATCTAGAAAAAATAAAACAAAAACTTTGAGAGGTTAAGTTACACTTTGTAAGTCTTAACAGTAAATTCATATAATTATAAAATTCATTTAAGTATATTAAAGAAACAATGTATAATTCAATTTTTTTATTTTAATTATCAGAAAAACATAAAAAATGATCTTATTGGTTAAATGAAAAATATTAAATTACCATGAAATAATTATAAATTAATTTTGAAATTGAATTTTAGAATTCACAACATTTTTCAAAAGAAGTAAAATTATCAAAACTATATTAACGTATTTCATTTCATATTTCATTTACGTATTTCAATACAATATGTTATTTAATATAAATATCCTATACCGTATCAAGTAATGACATTTTCACGGTCGCCATCTTTATTGAGAATCCCGCCAATTTTGACAACGCTCACGTCGACCCACGTCCAGACATGGGGCGTCGTGAGCTTCGCGTGAGCGTATGTTTAGACGTCATCAATGACGTTTTCGCCACGACCGCAACGCTCGCGGTTGTCTAGTGGAACGGCGAAAAGGGCGTTGTGAGTGTTGTGAGCGTCTCCCGGAACGCGCCCATAGAAGTTGCAACTAAGAACAATAAAGTTTTTACTTAACTTATGATACTATTAGAAAAGGCTAAATTTTTTTAATTTATGCTCTTGGTCTCCAAACTTTACTTTCTAATAGAACATTTATAATATTTTATTGTATTGGCTAGACCTCCTATCTTTTTAACAGCTTTGAATTCAACCACAGACCGTTAAATAATTAAATAAAATAACCAATAGCTTTTTAAATGAAATTTGTAACCAGGTATTATAAATAGAATAATTGTCTACTACCGAAATCGTAAGTAATTCAATAATAATTTTAAAAGTACATCCTATCTTGTATCATAAGTTTTCTCCTGTTTGACGGATACATGTGGTTACGAAATTATCACAACAAGCTCCATATCTTCATTAAATTCCATAAACATTCACCTTTTAGAAGTATTAACATATTTGTCTGTTATAAAGAAGTATTATAAAAGTACAAATGCAATGTACCTTTTATAAATAATCTATTAAAAATATTAAAATTGACGTCACAGTTTTCTTAAATAAAATTCACTATTGTCGACACCCAACTGGAGCTCGTGGACCCCAGATTACGTGTCCGCTGGCTTGAACCCCTTGAAGTTCGAAGTTGACCCCCAGATGTCCATATGGACCACTTTGGGAACCTATGATTTAAGCTATCGTACTGCCACTTTCAATATTTTAATGTCGTAATTTTATATATTTTTTGCGTTAGGTGAAACATCTACGAACTTGGGCGAAATTGAACCTCGAGACACTGGACTAGAACTGGATTTTCAGTATCATGACCACGATCAACTGACGAGATATTTACGCGCGGTATCAGCGAAGTATCCAGCTCTTACTGCCCTTTACTCTATAGGAAAATCTGTACAAGGTGAGCATCGATCTATAACATAATCAACGTCACGAGTTATTTCTCGTGTCTGTTTGTGTGTTCCTTTAGTTTTTTTTCAACTACAAAACGGATTTTGACACAGTCTTTAGATCGCCGTAGATCTAATATCTAGAATCTATTACTCTAGATTCTTCCGAAAGATTTGTACGTATGACACATATTTTGTATATTATTATATTAATAAAAGTCGATGTAATCTAATAAAGTCGTAAGCATTTTTGGGAGCTTATTTTGAAGATTTTTTGGGGTTTAAGGGGTGTCGAGTAACATCTTAAGACTTGAGACACCCAAGCCAACCTCACCTGCACGTGGTGCACCCTGCTGTATAACGAACGAGGCAATGACGAAAGCGGGGTAGTAGGGTTTTACAGCCTGACTGGGTCGCAACCACCATGTATATGGCGAAAAAGCCCGTCATAGTGACTCGCTTCTGCGCGTCGCGTTTCGGGATCAGCCTGTGCATATCCAGTACCGGGTGACTTACGTCATTATGGCCGGCATGACAGCGGCGACCGGCGATGGATAATCTGTCTCTCGGTGGTTGCCGATGTTTTTGGATTGTACTATGCTTAACATCAGGCATAGTGCAGTCAATATGTCGTGCTTAAATAAAAAAAAAAACCTGAAATTCTATATCTTACAAAGACCTACAATAAAGTCTCAGATATAACATGTCTATTCTCTAAGTATATACGAGCAGTAAGCATTCTAATATCTCATTATCTGGCCCTGCGGACGTATTATGTTAATGAAGATATCACGACTTAAAAGTTACGCGAAAAAAAAAACGTTTATGTGAAAATTCTTACATAGCTTCTATGATTTTAATGAACTGTAAAACATCAAAGCGACCTAAATGGATGTAATATTACGTGCTCAAATAGCTTCGAATACATTGAGCCCATGCATAGCCGGGCCAGGATGGTAATATAATCGTAAAACAATGAGTTACGAGTATTTAAAAACATTGGCAATCAAGCCTTGAAACGAATATTTATAGAAAGACGCTTTTAAATTTCAACATCGATGAAACGGCATCCGTCTTGTTTGCATTGCTAGATTTTTATTTATATGTTTCCTTTAGTGCAAAACAAATATATAATAGAATGTTTGTGAAATTAATGATAATGTCCTCATAATTTGATGTAGGCAAGTGTTTTTTGCGGTACTGATAATTGTGGACTATAAAATGGTCAAATACCATAACCTCTAACTATTATCAAATACCCTATTCACAGATATAAAACGCAACTTTTGTTAATAAGAGCATTTTCTCTACACAGAATGATCAGAAGCTTTTTGGTGACTCTAAAAGAGATTAAATATAAATATGGAATAGCGTTCTTGTGTTAAAAAAATCCAATTATGTAAACATTTCTTTTACCTGTTAATTAAATAGAATTCATAAAGCATTAAAAATATATTGTAATATTCAATTGACGGCACTTTTCTTTCTGCAAACATGCTTGTTGTTTTTGTGTTTAGTAAATGAATATTAATAAATTTATTATCATTGATGCATTATTTAGACTAATCTAGGTAAATTGTTTATGATAGTAGTAAGAATTAAAATGAAAGGAAAATATCAGTCATTTTGTAATTAACAAAACTGCTTTCTTATTATATTATAAACTAGCTGTGCCCGCCACTTCGTCTGCGTTGAACCCTATGTAAAAAAACAGTGATAAATAAAATCATCTGACTGTTTTAAATCCATTCACTTATCTACTTATTCTCTTACTTAACTCTAGCCGTCATTCAAATTACAATAACTTTTGATAGAGTGGACCGATTTTAATGAAACAAAGACGAAATTATTTCCGAGAATATGCTTTATTGTAATCCCAAATTTAGCAGTGGTGCGTGTTCATAACAGACAGACAGACATTTCTAAAAATAATTGGATAATAATAATAATCACTTATTTCAGGATACCTGCAACAATTTTTTTCACGCAAATTGAAAAAGTACGGACACGATATATTCACATTTTTATTATATGTATAGATTATATACATATAGAAGATAGATAAAGTTGAATGTGAGCTTTTGGTTGTTCTACTTGTACGCCTTCATTAATGAACCGGTCATCTTGAAATTGTGCATATACCTTGTTAGGGGTTATAAAGATCATAAGGTACCTGTTATAAAAACTGTTTTCGAGGGATAGTTTAAATGTACATTTATATATGAGCGACGCTACAAGCTAAAAATATTATGGATAAAATCATATAAATACAAACTTCAATATATGGAAGATACGTTATATAGAAATGAGGAAAGAATGAATCAGTAAATGGGCTTATACGATTTCGCGTTCTAAGAAAATACATTAGCATATAGTGTGAAGCGATGGTGACTCAGGGTCATTGTAATGAGATACCGCGTCATTCCACTTGTGTCTTACTCTGAGCTTGAGCTTTTAGTAAAGGAATACATGTAATGAAATTATAACGTGGTTGTACCTTTTCTAATCCACGTCTGGTTAATATATTATCAGTGTCTAGTTGAAAATCTGTTGCAAGGCAAATATAAGTGAGACATTCACTTGAGACATTGAGACATGCCACTCTAGATTTAGCATTAAACTGTAATCAAACGTCAAATTCATTAAGAATAATTATGAATGAGAATAAAATCATAAAATTAAATGTAATAGGCTGTAGATTAAGTTTTATATACTCAAAAATTGTCTTAAAATAACGTTAAGAAAGTGTTAAATATATCTAATGTTTTACGGCTCTTGTTTTCACCTAGAACCTAATGTTAATCTTAGATATAAGACCCAAAGCTATACAATACACCTTTTACAACACTATCTATTCTTTCAAGGACGAGACCTTTGGGTAATGGTTGTCTCAGCGTCTCCCTATGAACACATGATTGGAAAGCCTGATGTGAAATACGTGGCAAATATTCACGGTAACGAAGCTGTCGGACGGGAGTTACTATTGCATCTCATACAGGTTAGTTACATTATCAATTCGATATCAAAATTATTTTCAAAGAAACACTTGGAATTCGTATAAACTCCATTGTGAATGGTATAACTTTACAAACGTTTTTTTTAATACATAATAGGTTTTAGTTTTGGACCACAATTTCATGCTTTGTGATAAGCGTCATATATGTCCATTCGATCTTCTGGGCTTGATGGAGAAGGGGGCTGCTAACAAATCGTTCGATAATTTTGTCAATTGCTAATTTTACGACATTTATCGAATTTTGGAATTACCGCGACTATCTGACTTGCATCTAAATCATCTTGAAATAACCACGACTCTCTGACTTGTATCTTCACCGTGACTGACAAACGGTGACTTTCATATGATGCTTATGCAACACGTCAAGAGATTGAGTGAATCGTATCAAATTGCGACCATTCTTCTCTCCATTTGTATTGCCAATTCCTAATGATCTCTGTGCGAAACAAACTAAAAGACAAAGAAACTTAGAGGGTTTGACTATTAACAGTAGCTGCAGGAAGCCACAAACAAGTGCTTGCAAGACTCATTTTCATTTTGAGACTGAAAGCTAGCCAGTCGAATTTAGAAAAATGCACTACCATCACGCAATCTTTTTGTCACGATGTCGTCCTTTGCCAACGTCAATCGAGGCAGTGCTCGAAAACTCTATCAACTACCTACCATGGCTATAAAACTATTTTCATCTTATTTTATAATCTTTAGATATACATTTATTCTGTACGTGTGCATGTCACAGAACTCCTCATAAACGGTTGGACCGATTTTGATTAAACTTTGTATGCGTGTTCCAGTGAATCCCTGAATGGTTTAGATTCACAATTGGATCCGGTAGGTGGCGCTGATGTTGAATTTTAGATTGTTTTTTTTTATTATCAAGGCAGGACGACGTCCGTCGGGCCTCCTAGTATAACTATGTTATCCGTAAAACGGAGTGTTAAAATCTAAAGTACCACCTCTTAAGGTGCACTGGAAAACTCACCAGTGTAGGAACTCTATTTGCATGTTTACGTGCTAGTAACCTTTTTACTGCGACTCTCTCACTTCGTGTTATAAAATTTATATTACGAAATGTCAAATGGACGGTCTTCTGTTTTTGCATTGTCATGAGCTAGGAATCTGTCATTGCTAATATATTATTGTAAGTGTATAATTATTAAATGTTTTCCTAAACTGGTGACCCCGAACTGGGACACGAAAAGATGTCGACCAACGAAAAAAATGATTTATTAAAATACACTTCGCAAAACTCGGAAGAAACTGCACCTGAATTATTCAAAGTAGGTATAAAACTTCCTCCGTTTTGGCCAGAAGAACCCGAAATATGGTTCGCTCAAGTCGAAGCACAGTTCTCCGTTTCTGGCATATTTAGCGATACTACTAAATTTAACTACGTGATTGGTCAATTGGATCATCTGTACGCTCGAGAAATTAAAGACGTAATTACAAACCCGCCCAAGTCCAATCAGTACGAAAAATTGAAAACGGAACTAATCCGTAGAGTAAGTGATTCTCAGGAAAGGAAAACTAGGCAATTGCTTATTCACGAAGAAGTTGGAAACCGTAAGCCATCTCAATTTCTGAGACATTTGCAAGGTCTAGCAGGGCCTGGAATACCACATAATTTTTTGAGAACTATCTGGATTGATAGACTTCCTCACAATGTACAGGTAGTACTCGCAGCTCAACCCACTGCTTCGTTAGAAACTTTAGCAGACCTTGCAGATCGTATCCTAGATATTACTTCAGCGGAGCACCATGTAGCCTCAACTGGTCAAGAAAACAGATTGGATGATATTTTAAAAGAAGTAGCTGCATTGCGTGACCAAGTACAACAACTAACATTGCAGCAGTCCCGAAGTGCGCGTTCTCGTACAAGAAATGTATCTCGATCCCGGTCTCCACCAACTCGACTGAACTCTAGTTACCGAAGATATCCAGTTTGCTGGTACCATATGAAATTTGGTAAAAAAGCCACACGTTGTTCAAAGCCTTGTGATTATCAGATGGAAAACTACAAGGGCAATCAATAATGGCGGCCAATGATTGCCCAAGTACTACAGGTCGCCTATTCATCACCGATCGCACATCAAAAATTCATTTTTTAGTGGACACTGGTAGCGATCTTTGTGTTTATCCTCGGTTTTTAGTAAAAGAGAAACTTAACAAAACAGACTACCAACTTCGAGCAGCTAACGGTTCTATAATCAACACTTACGGTCACATTAATCTTAAATTAGACTTTGGACTTCGTAGAAGTTTTACCTGGCGTTTTATTGTGGCAGACGTTACCAAAGCTATTATTGGTGTTGATTTTTTAGCATACTATCAACTAGTAGTAGATTGTCGTAATAAGAGATTGTTAGATAGCATTACAAGATTATCATCTGTTGCTTCATTAGTTTATGACTCTGCAAACATACATTCTATTAAAATACCTTTAGACAATACGATTTATCACAAAATTTTATTAGAGTTTCCTGAAATCACTCGACCACCCGGTGTAAATCGTACGACCACACACTCTACAGTACATCACATACGTACAACACCTGGCCCTCCAATATGTAGTGCACCACGTCGTCTTGCTCCAGATAAGTTAAAAATAGCTAAACAAGAGTTTGAAGAGATGTTAACAAGTGGAACAGCGCGACCATCCGAAAGTGCGTGGTCATCACCACTGCACCTAGCCCCTAAAAAAGATAATGGGTGGCGCCCATGCGGTGACTATCGGATGCTTAACGCTAGAACCATCCCAGACAGGTATCCTATTAAACACATTCATGATTGCACACATAACATAAAGGGCTGTAAGATATTCAGCACTATAGATTTAGTTAAGGCTTACAACCAAATACCTGTTTGTGAAACAGATATTCCAAAAACGGCAATTACAACTCCTTTTGGGCTATTTGAATTTCCATATATGACCTTCGGTCTTCGGAATGCTGGGCAAACTTTTCAAAGATTTGTTGATGAAATTACTAGGGGTTTAGATTTCTGTTATACATATCTCGACGATTTTTTGATTTTTTCAAAAAATGAAGCCTTACATAAAAAGCATCTACGAGAAGTTTTTTCCAGATTGCAACGTTATGGATTAGTGATCAATGTCTCAAAGTGTGTATTCGGAGCCAACGAGGTAACATTCTTAGGTTACCAGATATCAGCAAGTGGTACGAAACCTCTTGATGCTAAAGTTAAAGCTATAAAAGATTTTCCTCTTCCTACCAATATTAAACAGTTGCGTAGATTTATGGGAATGTTAAACTTTTATCGACGTTTTATACCACACGCCGCACGAATACAAGCACCACTAAATGCCTTATTAGCGGGTAATGTCAAAAATTCACAATCAATCACTCTGAATGGAGACACACTTGAAGCGTTCAATGAAAGTAAAGAGAGCTTATGCAATGCAACGTTATTAGCTCACCCAGATTGTGAAGCTAACCTTGCATTAGTAACCGATGCCTCGGATTCAGCAATTGGTGCCGTTTTACAGCAATTTAAAAATAACAAGTGGCAACCTTTAGCCTTCTTTTCGCATAGATTAACTCCAGCACAACAGAAATATTCGCCATATGATCGCGAACTTCTTGCAATTTATGAAGCCATTAAATACTTTCGACACATGCTTGAGGCCAGACACTTTGTAATATACACAGATCATAAACCAATTAGCTTCGCTTTTCATGAAAAAAAGCGGAATTGTTCACCCAGGCAATACAGACATCTGGATTTTATTTCCCAATTCACGACCGATATCAGGCATATATCTGGAAAAAATAACATAGTTGCTGACACCTTATCACGAATAGATGAACTTGAAGTACCAATTAAAATGGAAGACTTAGCTGAATCTCAGTATTCCGACCAAGAATTACAAAATATACTTAAAGAAGGTTCGTCACTTCGTTTACATAAATTCGAGCTACCAGGATGTCATCGATTTTTGTACTGCGATATCAGTACACCTACATCCAGACCCTTTATAACAAAGGAATGGCGAAAAAAAGTATTTAATGTTTTACATTCACTTAGTCACCCAGGTGCCAACGCAACAGTGAAATTAATTTCACAACGGTTCGTTTGGCCAGGTATACGAAGAGATTGTAGGGAATGGGCCAGGACATGTCTTCAATGTCAACGCACTAAAGTAAGTCGACACGTATCGGCACCATTGGACACATTTGATTTGCCTCGTGCTAGATTTCAACAAATTCATATTGATATGATCGGACCTCTACCAGTATCGCAAGGTTATCGTTACTGTTTAACAGCCATCGATCGCTTTTCTCGATGGCCAGAAGTCATACCCATTATGGATGTTACAGCCGAGACAGTGGCAAAAGCGCTTTTTTCAGGTTGGATTGCCAGATTTGGTAGTCCAGTTGATATAATCACGGACAGAGGCCGACAATTTGAATCTGCCTTGTTTCAGCAATTATCAAAAATATGCGCATTTAATCACAAACGAACAACTGCATATCACCCAAAGTGCAATGGTATGGTGGAAAGATTTCATCGTCAATTAAAAGCTTCAATTATGTGCCACGCATCGAATCACTGGACAGAATGCTTACCTTTCGTACTGCTAGGCATAAGAAGCGCCTATAAAGTTGACCTACAAACATCACCCGCCGAAATTGTATATGGCGAACCTCTAAGACTACCTGGAGAATTTTTTGAACGTTCGTCAAGCGGAACTACTGATATGGCTGACTTTTCCGCCCGTATGCGTCATTTTGCAAAAAATTTGAGACCCATTCCTGCGTCACGTCATAGTAAAGAAAAAGTATTTATATTCAAAGATTTAAAAACATGCGACCACGTTTTTATCCGAGATGATACAGTACGTGGCTCCCTTCAGCCAGCTTACACAGGCCCTTACAGGGTGCTAGAGAGAGGACCGAAGGTATACAAAATTAATATCAAAAATAAAATGGTATCAGTATCTATTGACAGGTTAAAGCCGGCTTACATACTGACACAAGAAACAGAGTTAGATAACTATACACCATCATTAACTAAAACATCATCAGTGCAGGGTGACAAAAATCAAACTCAAAATCGGACACGGTGTAATAAACGTGTTCGATTCGCAGATTCACACCATCTTTGTCCTGCACTTGGGGGGGAGTGATGTAGGAACTCTATTTGCATGTTTACGTGCTAGTAACCTTTTTACTGCGACTCTCTCACTTCGTGTTATAAAATTTATATTACGAAATGTCAAATGGACGGTCTTCTGTTTTTGCATTGTCATGAGCTAGGAATCTGTCATTGCTAATATATTATTGTAAGTGTATAATTATTAAATGTTTTCCTAAACCAGGATTCCGCGAATTCATTAACTAGATTCTTCGTTAATACACTGATATATTTTGTTATTAATTTCATAAAGCATATTCATAAATTTTTTGATTCTAGTCGTAACGGTTTAAGCTTTGCGTTGTCTGTTAGTCGCTCTTAGCAATTATATCAAATACCTGTATGTAGGTACTCTTAAAATTAAGTACTAATATAGTATATATTTTACAGCATTTAGTAACATCATACGACACAGATGCTTATATAAAATGGTTACTGGATAATACGCGTATTCATCTGATGCCCTCAATGAATCCGGATGGTTTTGCAATTTCGCAAGAGGGTCAATGCGACACCATACATGGCAGGTAAATTATAACATCGCTAACACAATGGAATGAACCGAGTATTATGATATTGTACACCTATATTACAATTAAATTGTACTTTTCACTATTAAAAATATGCATATAATTTTAAGTCGGTTATGTGTTAGATTCAGTATTATCTATGCCATAATAATTTACTCGAAAGCCAAAATAATTTACAAGCTAGAATGGATTCCTTCAAGCGTGACGTGAAGAAACGTGTACACAGGCCATCATGACAACAGTGACCGAAGACGGATGGCGTGTCTTTCGGTACTCGTTATTATTTTTGGATTGTACTGCGCTCACCATCAGGCACAGTGCAGTCACTTTGCTAAGCTACAATTGAAAAAAAAAACTGGTTCTTCGATGCTAACATTAACCACTATAAAATCTTAACGTTGCCGTCGACCAGGCCTCAACATGACTCCAACTAATAATGGATATGTATCTGTATAGTCAAACAAGAAGATATATGACAGTAAATTAATTCGAATCCGCTCGACCTAAATCACCGCGTCTGTTCTGCGCCTTTCTCCTTTCAAGTTGTAAGGAGTAATCTCAGGAGCCACTGGTCCGATTTGAAAAATTCTTTCAGTGCTATAGAGCTCATTTAACGAGGAAGGTTATATAGGCTAAGACCAATAGAAAAGGAGCACCAATGAAGAATGTTTCAAATCGGGGTTTATTTCGTCTTGAGAGCTTCTGTTGCGTGTTAGCGTTAGCCCAATATAACTATTCCACGCCGACGAAGTCGCGGGCAGAGGCTAGTGTAGAAAGCATTTTTAAATGTACAAACTCCACCCTTGTTTAATTTGTTCAACTTCTAGGGATAACATGTTTTGTAACATTAATAATGCCAATATCTTCTATACATAAATCGATAGTGGGAAACCTGTTAAATACATATGCCGCCTTTGTGTCTCAGGCAATTTTCTTTATTTCTTTAGTAGCTATTGACGAATTTTAGTGTTGCCAATAAATGTTTTGGATTTTTTTCTCCAATGTCGAAGTTCGACCAATGGATTGCAAAAATAATTACATATTTTTGTATTGTAGACATAATGCTCGCCGGTACGACTTGAACAGAAATTTCCCGGATTTCTTCAAGGCTAATAACAAGCAACCGCAACCAGAGACTGAAGCGGTTAAGGAATGGATCAGCAAAATTCAATTTGTTTTATCCGGTTCCCTACATGGCGGAGCACTTGTCGCCTCCTATCCCTTTGATAACACACCCAGTGCTAGTAAGTATCACAATATTCGTCTTAAAAATTCAGTTATTCATTTCTGTCTGATACAAAATATATACCATAATTTAAACCATGCTGTATATGTTCGGATTCATAATGAACTTATACGATGACATTGACATTGTTGTTCATGGCTTCTAAGTATATAAATAATACTGTAAATTTTCTTTTCTTTAAAATCTTATATTTCCGAAAGTGATTCATCCAAATGCTTTGAAATTTGGAACAAGGTTGCATTCGTTACCGAAACGTGTTTTTTAAAGAAACCATAATACGACAATAACGTGTTGTCAGGAACAGATATTTACAAATAGACTTACATTGTTATAATCTGTAATTAAACTTAGTGTAATGTCCCAATAACCTATAAACCTTTCATATCTTAATTTACCAATTAACCTCTTCATACAGTTCACGTTTTTTTTTTGCACGCAATACCAGGAATATGCATTTCAACAGTGTTTTGTTCTGGTGACGTATTCTTAACTAACATAATTTATTGATCAGGCACATTTTGTGTTTAATATAATTAAGTTTTATTTAATTCCACATGTCCCCTAAATGCAGTATTCCAAAGCTACGCACATACACCTTCCATCACTCCTGACGATGATGTATTTCGGCATCTCTCGTTGGTCTATTCCAAAAACCATGCGAAGATGTCTAGAAGTGTGTCTTGCAAATCTGGATCGCAGAAGTTCGAAGATGGAATAACAAATGGTGCAGCTTGGTACCCACTCACAGGTAGGCATTACCGACATAGTAATTATCAAAATTCAAACATTTTCATATAGGAAAAGTTTGTCGTCATTATCAAAAACTGTTATCAGTTTACACGTGATTTGTCATATATTTATTTGACTTTCAAATATGCAAGATGTTACAGTCAATTCTTATATACAGATAATGGTTATGTTTATTACAAAATCACTTTATTTATTTTAGGTGGCATGCAGGATTATAACTACATCTGGCATGGATGTATGGAGATTACATTAGAGATCTCTTGCTGTAAGTACCCCCCGGCACATGAGTTACCTAAATATTGGCAAGACAATAAAAAGGTAAGCTCAATTTTATTATAGGAAAATATGTTCTTATTTTGTTCATTTAGATAATAAATTAAAGAGCCTACTAACACATTTTTCTTGAGCTATATTTACACATACTTCGTAAGTTATCATATCTGATCACACTAATGCTTCGAACTTACATTCACACTAACTTTATTGTGGTAAAAAAAGAGTTCTAAACAAAAAATACTATGGTTACTAATAAATTATTGTTGTCATGGCTATTGAAGCATAAAACTACAGTACAGTAATTTTTTTCTCGAACTGACTACGCTATTCACCTAAAAAGGTCTTAACAGCTTCACCGGACTACTAATATTTTTATTACGGGCCAACTTGTACGAAAAACAAGCTTGATTTGAATCCATCGAAATGTTTCTCGGTTACCTTCACCCGTAAGACCAAGTTCCATAATTCTAAGTACTACCTGAAAGGCTTAGAACTACATAGAGAAAATATCATTCGTGATCTAGGTGTTCTTCTCGATTCCAAATTACTTTTTGACAGCCATATAGACAATGTTGTACAAAAAGCCTTTAGGGCGTTAGGTTTTGTCATGCGTAATGCTAAATACTTTAATAACATAAAGACCTTAAATAATATTGTGCTTACGTTCGTAGTAATTTGGAATACGCATCGCAAATCTGGAATCCTCGATACCATTTGTATATAAATCGTATAGAAAATATACAGAGAAAGTTTATTAAATATTTATGTCACCATTTACATGATACTTACGATCCCATTAATTACGAGGAACTTTGTTGTAAGCACCACCTGTTGCCTCTTGTGAAGCGAAGAGAAATAGCTGATGTTACGTACCTGCTCAAAATTGCGTCTAATATTGTCGATTGTCCTGAATTACTATCGAAATTATCTATCAATGTCCCGAAAAAAAACCTACGTACGAACCCCCCTCTTTCACTGCCCACTGTTTCTACTAATTATCGGCAGAATTCATATTTATGGCTAGCTAGTCATTCCTTTAACACCATAAGCGAGATCGGTGATTTTGATCTATTTAATACTTCTGTAGATAAGGCGACAACGTTTTTAACAAGGATGTTCTTTAATGATGGCGATTGCAAGTAGTAAGAGACTGTTAAAATTTTTGATCTTATTTATTATAATGTTTACTTAATACCGTATAATGCAAGTGATTGTGTTCTGTTTTACATCAGCGAAGACTTATAAATGGCTTCACGTTTTCTATTCTTTTAACTATGTATTGTATATTATAGCTGTTAGTTTTCCTAATAAATAAATAAATAAATAAATAAATAAATATATATATATATATATATTAACAATATCATATAACGACCTGTACTGTTTATGTATGTATACACAGGCGCCGGACTTTATATGGAACGCAACTTCTTTTTAATATAATATCCTACATTTCAAAATGTATGTACCTACGTCGCTCTTTAATTGTGAGATAGTAGGATTGCTAGATATTAAAAAAAACTCGAAAAAAACTTCAAAACCGCATTTATTCAACGAAAAGAATTACGATTTTAAACTGATAAATACACAAACATCACAGATATAATATAAATAACGAACGACGGTATCGACGTTGTAGCGGAATTCCACGGATCAGCTGGTGATCTAATACCGATAACCCCACAAGCTACTCGCGCTCCGGCATTACCAGTTGTTAAAGAAGTTTCGTGTCCTCCTTGACCGAGGTCATCCTCTTGTTCGTGAAGGACCAAAGTGCGTCCTAAAATATTATTCCTTCCTCGTAGTGTTATTAGAGTATCGACAAAATTTATTGTGGCAACAGCTGTGTTGTTTCCGACAAATACGACGTTACCTAGGTCGCCCACGTGGCGAACGCTGTGTTCCCGACCACCGTGATTGGTTACTTCAGGGTTGAAATGTGCACCGGATGCGTCACAAGTACTCGTATCACCGAGCTCGTGCACGTGGAATCCGTAGTTACCGGCCGGAAGTCCAGTTATAGCGCCAGTTACTTGCAGACCGTTTGACGTCTCGGTAAACACTATACTTCCGCTGATGTTCTGCGAGACGAGGTGGGCGACTGCAACTCTATTCTGGGCGACCGCTTGATTCACAATTACACCAAATAGGGTTAACCATAATAAATTATTTCTCGACATTTTATGATAACCGTCTCAGACAACACCTCAGGAGTGAATAACATAAGTACTTGAAGATCACAATCTACTTATTCTTATCAGTACATTAACAAACAACGACTCACGTCGTATTAGGAATTTGATAAAGAACTTTTGAGTAATTGATTAGATACATTTATCTAAGTTAAAATATATATCAAATTGAAAGCTAAATCAGATTTACCTGATATATCCATTATGTTTGTTATACGATAATTCGTTGGTAATGTTCACAGTCGCTTATTAAATACATGGCTGAAGTCCATCGTGGTGCTCATGGCTTCGTGATGGATGAGAACGGTAACCCTGTGGAACGCGCCACAATCAGAGTTAAAGGTCGCGACGTCTCTTACCATACAACCAAATACGGTGAATTCTGGCGTATCTTGTTACCAGGAACATACCGTCTGGATGTAAGTTAAATTATAAAGTCTTGGCCCAACTATAAATACTAACAAACATAAATGAAGTGGTGTAGTTTGATACAAAGCGGACATCGATGAATCAACAATATCTTATCGAATTTAAGAAACTTTATTGATAACATAAGAATGCTAAAATGTGGATAAACATGTCTCAGTACCATAGCACAGCAGCAACCGCCCTGCCTAATGTTTAATGATAATTAATGCCTGCCTAAGGTGTAATTAATATTGAACGAGATTACATTCTACTCAATTAATTATATTCTCATTATAATTTAAATTGAATGGGTCTTATGATTTTTCGTATTGATAATGCGTAGGGAGAAACGAACACAAAATAAAAATATTATTGATATATATATGACATTGAATTTTTCTGTATCACAGAGCCTTTTACCTCTATCCATAATAATCTTTTCCTCAATACCTATACTAATTGCTACAAAACGGATTCGTCATATAACTTCATTATTGTAGCACCGTGGTCGTCAAACTGCGGTCCGTGACATAGCCAGCAAGTTTAGATTTATCAACACTAACTTTGCATAGGTAGTTAACTAAATGCTTAGTTGTTAAGGTGGTTGGCATCGATCATTTCAAGACACAAATCCTCTGAGATATAAATTCGTAACCCGATATAGAACCTAACAGTAAATTTGAATTTTAATTACTTTGTAGCTGGAATTATGTATTGAAATTCAAAAAAGTGTCAAGTTTCATTAAAAATATTTTTCTTTCAGATTGCAGCGGAAGGATATTTGCCTCAAGAAGTAGAATTCATTGTTATCGACAGTCATCCAACGTTGTTGAATGTTACGTTACATTCTGCTAAAGTAAGTTCATTTCAATTTAGTTAACCTATGTGTAAATAGTCATGTATAGTTAAAATAGTATTTTTGATTGTACATAGTAATAGTTTTACTTAAAATAATTGTGAATATAAAACACTTAGAAGAAAATCTGTGACGTAGTTTGCACATGGTATCAGTACTTATACATTTCTAAAATTTAAACAACTTTTTTGTGGACAAAGAAACAGGAGTATAGTAAAATATTATTAATTCGCGATGATAATGATTTCCACAATGATGTACTTAGCTCTCTTTCTTTTCTCAGACAACAAAAACACATAAATCTAAATCCCAAAGAGTGTAAATTTGTACGCACAACCGCAATGTTTAAAAAATTTAACTAATTCTTTTTCTTAATATGTATGCATGATAATGGGATTAAATATAGATTACGTATGTTGTGAATGTCTAGGCTAGTACTTCGAGTCACACTACAACTCAAAAACCTGAAGAAACCTCGATGATATACCTAGATGTATTAACTGAAGCAAAGACAGCAATTGTGTTCCCTGCAAATTGATTTTCATACACAGTTCTACTGGTAGAGTACTATGTAGTAATATTATTGTACATATTCAAGTAGCCATACTCAACTTGTTTTCTTTGGCTAAATATATAATGAAAATTACATATGGTTTGTTACTAATAAAATATTGATTTTTTGCGTATTAAATTTTTGAGTAGCAAAGACCAAATCTTATTATTCTTTTTTGTGTTCAGTATGGCTAGACATTAAAATTTTGCTTGTGCCTTTATAACGCTAAAATACACACATCAAAAAGTCTAAGCAACATGCGTGATATTACAAATTTTACCATTTGTATTAATTAATTTCTAAATATTTACTCAATCAAAGTGCGTAGGTAAGTAAACTTTTTTGTTATTGATGACATAGTATAGTATAATAGACTGGTTGTAAAAAAAATTTGATTATTTTTTGTTTTCTCATAAAATTCAAATGACTGAATTTGTTTGAATTTAAGTGCGTTTTAATTGCTACGTTTAGTCTTGATTTTATAAATTTACCAACCATTTAAATAAAGTTAGCGACAAAATTAAATTGTTAGATATTCTTTACGTCATGAAGCGACGTCATTTGATGGCAGATGAAATGCAAAGAGCTGTAGGGATATTGTAAGCGGGAAGTAATCAATCTCAGGTATCTCGACATTTTGGCATTCATAGAAGTGTTATTTGTCGTCTTTGGCAGCGCTACAATAATACAGGAGAACCCGCTGAACAGCATCCAGGCCCTAAAAGGAGTACAACCACTCGGCAAGACCGGTACATACAACTGACTGCAAGACGCCAGCCGATGTTAACCGCTCGAGAGATAAGTTTGAGGCTACAAATTTCAAGAGGTGTTGATGTAAGTCCTCAAACTGTGCGAAATCGACTGCATGAGTACGGCCTACGACCTCGACGCCCAATCAGGTGCCCACCGATACGTCACGGGAATCGCACTCGTCGATATGAATGGTGTAGAGAACGCATAATATGGACCCAGGAACAATGGGATAAAATTATGTTTTCCGATGAGTCGCGATTCGGGTTTAAGCCCGATACAAGAAGGGTGCGAGTGTATCGTCGGCCCGGAAATACTGAAAGGCTCAGGTGCGTTCAGGAAGTTCATCCATACAGCGGCTCAACAGTTATGTTATGGGCGGATATTATAAAGAACAGGCGAACTGAGCTCGTTTTTGTAAATGGAAACATGAATGCTGAAAATTACATTGAGGATATTCTCAGACCTTATGTCTACCCATTTGCACAAACCTTTGGCTCCGATTTTAGGTTAATGCATGACAATGCGCGTTCACATACAGCTCGGCGAACCAGTGAATACTTTGCAACGGAGAACATCCGGGTATTGCGCAGGCCTGCACAATCGCCAGATCTCAACCCCATCGAGCACGCATGGGACATGCTCCAGAGACGTGTTTTGAAGGACTTGGACGGAGCGACAACAACCCAACAGCTGAAGGATTTACTACAATTCCATAGGGAGCGAATACCGCAAGATGACATAAACAGTCTCATTAATTCAATGAATAATCGCTGCCGACAAGTTCTGAATAGCAGAGGAGACCATACTTTGTATTAAATTGTTCTATTCTTTCACAATAAATACATTTTCTTTAGAAATTTCATTTTGTAAAAAAAAAGTTTAGTTTCTTATGTATCTTAGTTTTTACAGTATATTCTAATATTGTTCATTTCTGTTATTAAAAGGACTTATAAAGACAGCTGTTATTTTTACATCATAGAACCCTAAAGATATTATTTTAAAAATAAAATACAACGTTATAATGTGAAGAACCACCCTAAAATTTAAATTAGTACATGTTGCTTAGACTTTTTTGATGAGTGTAGATAAAGCATAATATAGGAATATGCATGAAAATTGCTAAATTTTGTGTATTATGTTTAAATACGCTTTTATAACAGAATGATGATATAATAAGGGATGTCTATTGTAATGACGAGAGTTGATTAAAACAAGTTATGTCACGTATCTGATATTTATGTAACTGCAAAATGTTACGATTTATGTCTAAATTAAAAAAAATTTCGTAGCACTGTCGTTCCGAACTCGTTCTACCGATTATGACTCCACATAATAATGGCCGTCCCTAATTATATTCACATTTCATGGATGTGTAGGCTGTGTTTGATTCAAGAACTAAAGAATATTTATCTTTGTATTCTTAATCAAATTTTGGTTTTCAAGGTTCTGGTGTTTCCTTTTTTGTAATTACTATCTATTTATAAAAAAATTAAGTTTAAAAAATATATATTTCTCGTCTAACAGCATTATTTCAAAAAAAAAACAGTACTCAAATAAACACTGTCTTTTACAAATTAGAAAAATATATTAGAATTCTCGGCTAACTTTTTGACCGCTATGAATATGGTTACGCAGAACACAAATTTAGGTGTAAATATGTATTATATTATATTTATAACATCGAGACCACGTATGGATAAAGCAATGTCAATTTTAGATTCCTATAATAAAATTTTATAATATAAAAATATTATATAATATTTTGGTAGGTGGTAGAGCCCCGCTGAAGCTATTTTTGGTTTCAGCATGAATGGGTCGGCTCCTCCGGGGTAGTACCACCCCTCTCACAGATAACCGACGTGAAATAACAGTGCTTGCATTGTTGTGTTTCGTTCGGTCAGTGAGAGAGCCGGAGGCCCACGTCCCTTCCTTTATCCTGCTTTCCCTTTCCTTCCCCTCCCCATTCTCCCATATACAGGCTGGCGACGCACTTGCGACGTCCTTGATGTCGCTAGTGTCTATGGACGGTGGTGATCACTTAACATCACGTGACCCACCAGTTCGTTTGCCTCCTTTGATATTATATAAAAAAAAAAAAAAAATTAACTTGTTTTATACTAAACTTTAAACTATTGCATGTAAGCCCCAACTTGTAGATAGTTATATCCAGAACGGGTTAAAAGATTGAAATTGAGAAAGACTTCGAGAATTGTGCTGCTACGCCGAAAGGCAAAAAGGGATGTAGGATAAAGAAAAATTCACGTTTATCTCTCGCCAGTAACAAGTTACTTTTGAACATAAGACCTTGTAAATTAACTAAATGCATTAGTTATTATTACATACCTTAATACTATTCACTCGAAAATGATAAATTTTGCATAGGTACATCTGGAAAAAGAGGAATACAACAAATTTACGTTAGTGGGCACGAAACCGCTAGCAAAGTACAGTGCATTATTAAATATTTCTCTAATGCAGTGTCCTCATATAAACATATGGTTTCGAATATCACCTTTTAGATAATGTTAGTAAAATTCATATACTGTTTCAGAGAATAGACGGAGGGCCATATTATAGGCCGGTACCGTTGCCTCCGCGTCCGTCACCGACACCAGCTCCTGGCATTTTCTCTTCACTCACAAACTCATTCAGTAGTCTTGTTTCGAATATTTTTGGATAAATCCTATACGATTCTCATACCAGTGTGTATATTAGAACAACACATGTCGTATACTGAGTGGTTTGTCGTAAAAATTATAGACAAATGGATGAAGGGGATACGTCACAAATTTATAATCTTACAGATATAAAACATACTTACAGAAAAGAAAAACAAATTTTGGTTATATCTTTGGTTTTGTTACACATAATTTGAATGCTTTAGATTATTTCCATTTCTAAGCCTACTTGCGCAGATCTTGTAAGAACATAAGTACAAGAGTAAAAACACTTACATCCCGGTCATAACATTGAAAAATTAATTGTGTATCACCTTTATCCAGTTGCGTCTTCAAACGATAGTATATAATTGAAATCGAATTTTCTAATTAAGATAGTATAATTTATGTTTTGTTTAGATAATATAGAAATCACAGAGCTTGTAAATATTAGTTTTTAAATACACATATTTATTTTTAGGAATAAAAAAAATGATTACCAGTACTTGTTGTTTTTGTTTCACTTACATTTTTTTGTAACTTTATTTTTGGCAACCAATCTTTACGATTATTACTGCCATTGTCGCGTAGTCAATAATATTACAAGTTTTTTTTATTCTCAAACTAATTACGCTACTGGCCTTACTCAGGGCCTTCACAGCTGCACCGGACTACACTATATTACAAGCTTCGTGTGATCACTCCATTATTAAGCGTCTTGTGAGTCAATATCCTAACAAGATGGTGGAACCCTTGCTAGTATCTTCCTTTGAGTTTTTGTGGCATCTCAGAATTTCATGCTCCGTGGTATTATTTTCCATTCACTTCACTTATGCACAATAAACTAACTATATTACGTAAAACACCACCAAATATACAAAATATAGAGTTAAATAACACAAGATTATCAATAAAACATAAAATCTACATGACAGACTAAAATCCCGTCAAAAGTTCCAACAGAATATTCCCTATCTTCCCTTGTGCCATTTATTTAAAAAGAGGTTTTGAAAACGTCGTAAATAAAAATATACAAAACCATATCGTTTTATTAATTCTAAGTATAAGTTGTACATAAGCTTAATTTTCAGACAATAGTACCGACAGATTTTAAGTCTTTGCTAAAAAAACAAGCATGTAAGTTGGGTATTTATGTTTTTTTTTGTTGAAGTAAAATAAAAAACTCTTTGTATAATAACAAAATAATCAATTAGATAAAACAAGAACAAAATAGTTACTAATTTTTGTGAAATCGAATTTTATTAACTATAAATAAGTAACCAGTTTTTTTTAACTACAATAAAACAGCGAAAACGACATGAAAAGTGTTTAATATGACAGACTATATTAAGAGGGTTACTTTACATACAGAATAAGTGAACTTAGTAGTATCTAGATAGTTAGGAGGGGTCTGGATGAAGTGCCACGTGGTCTCGTGCGACTTGGAAAGCAGCAATAAGGGCCGCGAGTTCGATTCGCTCACTGCACCCGCTCGAGAGCCGCGCCTCAGCCTCTGACATCTTTATCAGGAGAGATACCACAACTTCGGGGGGTAATTTCACTATAAACACATTCCCATATTAATTTCCAAAAAAAAAAAACATGACAATACGTCACTATATCGAGTCTTCTACATTTTATTTTTGGCAACTAATCTCCAAGATTGTTCCTGCTATTGTCGAATGGATAATAATATTAAAAATGTTTTATGATAATTTCAAAGTTATGATAAGATGGTGGTGGCCCCCTTGTTAGAACTTTCCAGAGTTTTTTTTTTGTCATAGGGGGCAAATGAACACGTGAGTCACCTGGTGTTAAATGATCAACGCCTTCCATAGACACTAGCAACACCAGGAGAGCTGCTAGTGCGTTACCAACCTATGTTTGGGGGGGGGGAAGGGTGGAGAGGGAAAAGGGAGAGAAGGTGGGCCTCCGGCGCTATCACTGACCGAAAGAAACTCACATACTCCTTACAAATTCGCAACACCCTTATATGCGTTACATGTAAACATTTTAATATCTAGTATAGAGCGAAAGAAAGTGAGATTTTGTAGTTGACACGATGGTTGAGAACCGTTGGTCTATTTCGATAGAAACCACACTTGGTTATTGGATTAACACCTGTTGATCCTTAAATGCGATACGTCTGTCTAATTTTTGTGGATGTTACACTCAAAACACAATTAAAATTATGCCGGTTCATTAATCTAGAAAACTAACATAAAGAAAAATCGATTGTCCAATGTATGTAAGCGCATCGCTTCAAAACGGCTGCTCTTAATAGACTAAAACTTTTTGGTAGTATTTGGAATTGTTAGGACTAGGTTTTTAGGAAAGAAAACCTTTCAAAAATTATACAAAAAAAAATGCACATAAAAAGGAAGTAAATGAGTGAGGCAGAAGGCAATAATCTCCAGAAATAGATTTTTATTTCATTATGTGATTGCATTGAAAAGTGAAGATTTATTCTTATTTTCTTCGCTAGTTCATCCGTGTGAAGCATCAGTGAGCAACTAGTCTGCATATCCAAATAATAGGTATTTACCTATGAAATTGCCGTTCTGCAGTACTGGCCATTTCAAATCAAAATAATTTTTGTTCGAGTTTGTTTTTTTTGTTTTGTTGTTGTTGGAATATGAGTACCGTCGTGGCAGCAACGCGGCACAAGTGGCACGCAACAGCAACGACGTTTACGGAGCTAATACTACAAACCAACGCACCACCTGTTATTGGTTGGCTCGTTTCCGTTCTGGGAATTTAGACCTGAAAAACTAACCTCACGGTCGTCCGAAGACTTTAGTCGACAATGACGAATTAAAGGATATTATGGAAGCTGATGATACACAATTTACGGCTGAATTAGTAGCAGCTTTCGACGTTAGCGTCAAAACAATATTGGTCCATTTGCGTCGTATTGGCAAGGTAAAAAAGCTTGACAAATGGGTATCTCACGAACTAAATGATCGCCAGCGCGAAGTACGCTTCGAGAAGTGCCTTGCACTGCTCAACAGATACACAAATGCAAGACTTCGGCATCGACTTCGGAAACGGCATTATAACCTGCGATGAAAAATGGATTCTGTATGATAACCGCAAGCGCTCAGTTGGTTGGATCCTGCTTCAGCACCTAAACAATGCCCTAAATGAAAACTTACCCCTAGAAAAGTGATGGTCACTGTTTGGTGGTCTAGCGCCCGTGTGATTCATCACAGCTTCTTACCAAACGGGGTGAGCATTACTGCAGCTGTGTACTGTGAAGAACTGAACCGATTGATGGAGAAGCTGGCACATCTCCAACCAGCATTGGTCAATCACTCGTCTTCACTGCTCCTGCACGAAAACGCGCGACCTCATACTGCACAGCAGACAGTCTCCAAGTTGCAAGAACTGGGGTTGGAAGTTCTCTGTCATCCGCCCTACTCACCAGACCTTGCGCCTACAGACTGCTACTTTTTTCAGAATTTGGATAACTCTTTGCCGGGAAAAAAATTCAATACCCGAGAGGCAGTACAAAATGCCATTGAAGAATTTGTTGCCTCCCGTCCAGCTGATTTCTTTAAGAAGGGCATTAATAAACTGCCACTGCGTTGGCAAAGATGTATTGATTGCATGGTTGATTACTTCGATTAATACAAATAAAAAATACATGAAAAAAATTCGTTTATTTTTTTTTTTCATACAAAACGGCAATTTCATAGGTAAAGACCTAATATATCAAAACCCAGTGTCATGTTTGTCCACAATTTACATCAAAACTACTCGAACTGATCTTCATGAAAATAGGCATTTTTTAATAATTTGGTCCAACTTGACAAATAAGAAAAATTTATATTTCAATGAATAGCCTCAACATTGTATAAATTACAATTGAAATGTTTGTCAATGTTGATAATTGTAAGTATCATCGTTCTTGAACAGATGGCGCTTTAAATTAGTTTGTTGAAAGAAAACTGTAGGACTGTTACTGATATCTCATAGATGGTACCATACAAATACTTTACCATGTAGGTGGTAGAGCCACGCTGAAGCTATTACTGGTGTCAGCATGAAAGAGTCGGCTCGTCGGGGGTAGTACCACCCGACCCACAGAAACACTGACGTGAAGTAACAGTGCTTGCATTGTACCGTTTCGTTCGGTCAGTGAGAGCGCCGGAGGTGGGCTCCCTTTCTCTTCCCCTTCCCTATCAACAATAGCTGGCAATGCACTTGCGACTCCTCTAGTGTTGCTGGTGTTTATGGACGGTTGTGATCACTTAACACCAGGTGACCCTCCTGTTCGTTTGCCTCCTATGATATAAAAAAGAAACATATTTTAATTCAACTTGTAATAACTGAGCCACAGCAACCCGTGGCCGGGCCAGCTAGTTAATGTAATAAAATAAGCTTACCTCTTTGTATAACAGTATGTATTTCAGTCAATATGTCGTTGAGTGCTAAGCCCTTATTAATCTTCAAAGTTTGAATATCTGTATCAATGATTTAAAGATTATTGTTATATAAGTTATAAACAATTATTTTCCATTACTAAAGAAAAGTGGATATTAACACATATCATGTATAGAAAATATTACATTTTAGTGTTGTACTTCGCATTATTATATTACCAAATAATAAAGTAGACAGTAAATAACGTGTGTTATTGGAACAAAAATAATCATTTTTCGTCGTTGCGAAATTTGTAGATGTAAATAAACTAGCACTAATAAAGAGTAAACAAAATTTTTATAAATACAAATTATTTAGATGAAATATCTATTACGAAAAATAAAAGCTTTTCTTTAAATATTCTGATGATTATAATAATTATATGCAATTTCTTAAAATGGCCACTTTTGATGACAAAATAAAAAAGCACACTAATGTCTTCTTATTTTACACTCCAGTCAATATTTTTTCCATAGTTGCTTGGTTATTTTTGATTCAAAATCCCCTAAACAACTAAGCAAAAAGAAAAAAAATTTAACCTATATTTTTACTTTAATAAATTAGTACCACTGGAATACACGAAATAAGTGCTAAATAAATTTATTTCAAGGATACGTGTGAAGCAAGTTGTGAAATCGTTCTCATTTAGCAGCCAATTGAGTATATTGTTTATATCGGAACGAAGCGGATGTCCAACACATGTGTAAACGTTATCCTCAGTGACGTCACGAAATGCCAACCACGTACTCTGCAGAGTGTTCAAAACCTTTCTCATATCTCCCCCAGATAACGTCAAGAGAGCCTTCAAACCATCGTCTGACATTTTTACTCTGTATAAGATAATTTTGAAATTACAAAAATGCATCAGTTTCAATAATTCCCACGTGATACGCATTTTAAACAGATTATGATGATTTCATTGTGTACTAGCTGTGCCCACGACTTCGTCCGCGTGGAACCTGGTGTAAATAACAGCGACTAAAAAGTCATTTAAGTGTATTAAGTTCATTTACTTATCTACTTTTCTCTCGTACTTAAATCGCGTCGTCATTAAAATTACAATAACTTTTGATAAAGTAAACCGATTTTAATGAAAATGTTATTCGAGGATATGCTTTATAATTTTCTTAGCGAGGAGATTTTATTGTGAACGCGGTACTTTAGCAGAGATGCGTGATCAAACAAACAGACAGACATCAAAGTAATTGAAATGTATTTTATTATTTATTCTTAGACACCTACAACAAATTTTTACAAAAATCTAGAAAGCACAGATGCGTTACTTTTACATGCTGTGCATTTACATATGTATAGAAATTCATATGAAATGTCTTAGCTGCTGTACTATAAAAAATGTTATCCATATGTACCTTAAATAATATGAGAACTTTTAGTTAAACATAATTTGGGATAATTTTGTCAAAATAACCAAGTTACTTACCCTTCACTGGCAGCTATTTCCTGCAACCGAGGCACAATCTGGTTCTGATTGAGTGGGGCGAATCTGAATCTAGTACATCTCGACTGTAGCGCTGGGATTATCTTCCCTAAGTAGTTGCATATAATGCAGAACCTCACATTCTCTGTATATTTTTCTATAACTGAAACATTTTTATATCAAATTATATGTACACTTGCCGTCACGGCGGACGTTGTCCCGCCCTGATAATAAAAAATCCTTGAAGTTAGATATATGCTGCCGCTGACTTTTTTGTAGACATTATCAAGCTCTACTTTTCTCTAGAACTCTTTTTTTCTTTTTTTTTTCGAACTGACTACGCTATTGGCCTTACTAGGCCTTCACAGCTTCACCGGACTACTAAGGCGAGCGCTTAAGGCACTCAGCCGATTTTGTTTAAGTAACATGCTCAAGGGTGCACGGCACACCTCGACTTGGGCTGTTACCGGAAATAACCTGATCTAACCTAGCTAAACTATGCTAAGCTATACATGTGTTCATTTTTGAATCATACAATTAAAATTGCATGATTCAAAAACACAACATGTAAATCGGAAAGAAACAAACTAAACTACTCGATTTAGTTCGAATAAGAGAAAAAAAGTAAACCCTTCCACCAGTTTGTGTAAAGGTGTGCGTCTGAATATCTGTGTGTGTGTATAATCGGTGTATCGCGATAGCAACATCTTTGTGATCACCCGGGTAATCTGGAGCAAAGATGCTGCCGAGATGACGCGACGTATGTGCGGGAGTAAAACGTGAGGGCCCTGCCTCGTGACGCACGAAGGAGGGGTCCGCGACGTGGCCGGCCACGTGAATTGAAAAGATCGAATTTACAGATTAAACAAACGGCGCCGGCGCCGGTATCTAAAAATAAAAATAACGACATTGTTTATCGATTTTAGGGGAAGAGATATACACGCGAGTTTACTCTATCTTACATTGAAAAAAAAAAAAAAATTATTATTTCGAGACGGTGGCGCGCGCGAGCGTCTGAATGGTAGCCGCGATAGCGGGAAACTTCGCGATCGCACGAATAGGGCCCTGTTTTGGATCGTTTGCTACTTCATCGTTCGCGGAGATCTCCGAGATCTCGTGGAAGACTAAGAGCTGGACTGACCAGTCCATACCAGATAATTTGAAGGAGAGGGCGGGTTCGGCCTGTGAAGGCTTAGCCGCCTGAGGACGAGGAGCAGGATGGGGCGCGATCTTGGGGGCCCACGGGGCCTGAGGGGCCCGTGCGGGGCGGAGGGGCGCGGGTGCGGGCGCTACCGGAGCGCGAGATGTGCTCGGCAGGTTAGGGAAGGCCACTCTGGAGTTGAGAGGCGGAGGTCGGGGACGCGTTGACGCCGCAGGCGCCTTAGACGGCGAGACTTGCCTAGCGTAGCGGGGCTGTTTTGTACGAGAGGCGCGGGGATACCCGCGATAATTCGCGGTATGGCCCACGCCGCGGCACAAGACACAACTCGGAGGATCGGGAGAGTTTTTCGTGCGAGGACACTCCTTAGTGGAGTGGTCGCCGAGATACTTAACGCACCTGGGTTTCAGGTAACAATTAAGTGCGGAGTGTCCGTACACCTGGCAGTTGTGACACTGCGACGGTACGGACGTTTTGCGCGGCGGCACTACGGTGTCGCAAACTTATTAACGCGCAGGAAACGCGTAAGTTTGCGGTGGATAGTAGGGGTAGCTACCTTTACCTGAATACCCACGAGGGTACTCATGGCAGAGGTGAAAGGAATGTCTGCTGCTTGCAGCAGACTAGAGATTTCGACCCAGGACGCTCTGTCCTGGATCGTGACAGGAGGTGGAGGGCGGGGCTTCCCACCCGTGACTGCGGGAGTCGCAGCTTTGGGCGAGACTTGTCTAGGGGGTGCGGGAGTCGTCGTTGGCGCTTTCGCGCCGTCGACGTTTGCGAGTTTAGAAGGCTTAGCGCCTTCATTCTCGGACGAGGAGGGATTTTGGCGCTTATTGCGCGGTTTTCCACGCCGCATGACTTCGGTGAAGCCGTCGTCAGCGGGGGGATCCTGCTCCATGTCGGAGTCAGAGCCGGACGTATCGTCACTAGAGGAGTGACGATTCGTCAGCTCGAAGTCGTTTGATTCCTCGATCCTAACTAGGACCGAGGGAGCGGGCATCGCGAAAGAGTGCTCGGCGCGATACTTCTTCGTAAACGCGTCATAGTTCTCTATTAGGGAGGGACAGTTGCTTCCGATGAAGCCACGAAACCTAGCGAGTTCAGCTTCTAAAAGCCGAATCTCACTATGAAAGGCCATACCCGGGCCTGAGGAGGGGAGCGGGGCAGGGGAAGACATGCCAGAAGGGCAGGGGGCCGTGTCTCTTGAATTTAACGGATTCCGAAGTCCGGACTAAAAGTAGCACAAAACTATAAAGGAAGATTTACACTTCGCACAGCTACGTTTCACGGAACTAATCGAATTTCAAAAGAGCAATAGAACAAGGTAGACATACAGGTGCGTTTCTTGAAAGTAATCGCAGTTCCAAAATACAATAGTGTCGAGTGATGACTCACTCGACAGTACTGCGTTGTCGTAATAACCATTTGGCGCGCAAATGCGTGCGTCCAGGGCGGCTGACGGATCGCAACCTCTCTAGAAGTCAATATATCTCTCAACGTTAAAGCAGCGTTCGTAATAAACGTTTTCGTTCGACGGTTTTTTCTCCGACCTACTTTCCAAATCAGAATTGAGATATAAATGTAACAAACAAATCAAATTAGCTTCCGCACCATAATATCAGTAAGGAGTTAAGATAACTCGCTACTATGATATACATATCTTGTAGTTATGAGATTAAATATTCTATGGTAAGGCGAATGAAATCGCGGGTGGTTGCTGATATAATTTTTTAGTACCAGGTTAGCCGCAACAGTATACATATAGCTTTGAAAGCCTACTTATAATATTCCCCAGTTAATTCACTACTACATTGTCCCATAGAATCATCAGTACATATAGAACAAAGTCATCTGGAACATCTGTCCACGATAAACTCAAAAACTACTGAACGGATATTCACGCGGTTTTCACCAGTAGATAAAGTGACTCATTAGGAATTAGATGTACAATTTGTCAAGGTACAAACCAAAAAACTCAACGGGCCATTTGATAGTTTATCTTATAGGTAATATTGTTGAGTGAATAACCATTGGTAGTTTAACCGAGTATCTCAGAAACCGGACATAAGTCTACCAGATTTAATTGCTTTTGATATTTTCAATATTACTCATTGAAGGTCATAAGTCATGATAGTCATAAGATTGTAAATAAAACAAACAGTGTAACAAGAGTTTATTATATGTTATATTATTGTACACAACAAACAGATGAAGATGATCTTTGTAATCTTCTCAAAGCTTTTCTGTTCATGATAAGCGATTGTTTCGTCTCAGTCTGATGGGGCGAGGGTGACGGACGCTTCATTTCAGGTGGATTTGGTACCGGTGGAACTCTGTCATTAACTATAAGGGCCGGTAAACGTCGTACCTTAAGTCCTATTACCCGAGCTACTAACTTTGTAAAGGTGGTGGTAACCTAAAACAGTAATAAAATATTTTTACAGATCAATTTACGATACCAACACAACAAATTTTATAACTGTGTCGTTACATTTCAAAATAAGTAAAATTCAATATTTTATTTGTTCCTTATATTTTATGTTATACTTTCCTCTGCCCGCGACTTCGTCCGCGTGAAATAGTTACTTTGGGCTAACACGCAGCGAAAGCTCTCAAGAGAAAAAAAAAGCCCAATTTTAAAACATTCTTCATTATGTTCCGCTCCTATTGGTCTTATCGTGCTGATGTATAACCTTCTTCGACAAATGCTATATAATACTGAAAGAATATTTTAAATCGGACCAGTAGTACAACGTCACAAACTCACAAACTTTACCTCTTTATAATATTAGTATATATTTCAAGATCTTCAAATTTGGTACAAGTAAAATATAAAGATCATTAAAAAATACTAAAAACCTTATGAAAGGCAAAATTTGGACTTCGTTCTCGGTGTATAAAAACTGGAAATCTTAAACAAATTAAATATATTGTATGAAATATTAGAATTGAATTTAACTCATATTAAAATGTAACGACGTAACTATTCCAACGAATGTTTAGAATGTTTAGTTTTGAAAACTGCTTATTGGCGATCTTTTAAATTCTGGTCGGCAACATTTTTGTGTGACGAAAAGTGTTGGGGATAAACATTAAGTCGGGTTTAGTGTTGAAAACGTTTCTCGTCCAATCATGGAAGTTAAGCAACGTCGGCCGCAGTCAGTACTTAGATGGATGACTGCACGGGAACACAACATGACGTTGGCTTTTTGTTGTATATTTTTTAAATTAAAATGTTTCCTTGTATTATAAAAGTTTCACTTCTATTGTGTGTCTTTACGACACAAATATTCTATTCTATTATATTCTATTCAGGTAACCGCGTCACATTATGTGACAATACGTGTTGCCATTCACAGATCAAAAACATGGTCATAATAAATCAAGAACTATTATTATGTGGTATAAATTAGTATTATCTAAATTTCTATCTAAATATAATTACCATATCCCCTGTCCGAGCAGATCCTTTAAAATTTTCCAATAAATATTGCGATGCCAACTTCTGTACACTAGAAAGTCTGACAGCCCTCTGATGCTCTAAATCTGATTTATTCCCAAACAGTGCCATTATAGGTTTCCTAAGTTCAGGTTCAAAAATCTTTTTAACTGTTGGTATCCATACACTGAGTCTATCAAAACTCTGTAAATTTGTTAAATCATAAACAAATATCACCACCTGTAAAAATGTATACATTATATTCAGATTTTTTTTATGTTATAGGAGGCAAACGAACAGGTGGATCACCTGATGTTAAGTGATCACCACCGTCCATAGACACCAGCAACACTAGAGAAGTAGCAAGTGCGTTGCCAGCCTGTGTTAGTATGGAATGGGGGAGGTGGGAAATGGGAGAGAGGGAAGGGAGAGGGCGGAGGTGGACCTCCGACGCTTTTTTTTTTTTTCGAAATGACTACGCTATTGACCCAGCAAGGTCTTAACAGCTTTACCGGACTACTAAGGCGAGCGCTTAAGGCACTCAGCCGACTTTATTTTGGCAACCAACTCAAGGGTGCACGGCACACCTCGGTTTAGCTGTTGCCTGTTGCATGCAAAATCGCGACCTATCTTAGCTAACCTAGCTAACTATTCATATATGTATGAGTTGTTGAAACGTATATGTGTACCAAGCATACACGCCTCAACAACTCCTCCATATATTTATTATCGGAAAATTGAGAGTTTTTCAGTTCGATAAGGAAAAAAAAGTAAACCCTTCCACTTTCATGTGTAAGCGTGTAGGGGTGCACGTGTATGGGGTTGATCGTGTAGTGTTGTAGCGGTGATGTATATTTGTGTGTCACCGTATCGCGCAAGCAACGCACTCAAGGGCTCCCTACCGAGGCATCGAACCTAGGCTTAAGCCGCTGCCGTGGGTGGCCTAATCGGGTGTGCGGAAGCGAAATAAACCCCCAGACCACGGCGGCGTGATCTGTGGTTACGCGGGCGTGGGCGAGAACACGTTCTGTTTCGAGGGACAGGCTGGTACTGATCGTTCGCTGACGTGATTGAATCAGAAGGGTCGGTAAAAATGTGTCGCGAACGTTTTTTATAACGCACAGCGTTAGGTACGGGTTCATAGTTTGCGGCGGATACCACTAACGGACTGGGATGATTCGCGGCTTTTTCAAAATAACTAATCATAAGTGATTTTACGTACGCCCAGATAGAAGGGATCTCTAGGTCTCTATGGAGATCGACTCTCCGGATGTACCACGAGGCACCGGTCACTTTACGTAAAACACGATTTTGGAGAACCTGGAGCTTATCAAAGTTATCTTTGGACATATGCGCAAAAACGAGGAAGCTATATGTCATCACGGGACGGATACACGTCTTATACAAAGTGAGCTTGTGTCTGAGGGACATCTTACTCTTATGACAAAGCAACGGATGAAGGCAACCCAAGACCATAGCGGCTTTGTTTCGCACTCTGTCTATATGTGAATTGAACTTTAAACGTCTATCTAATGTAACACCGAGATATTTGACCTCTTCGACCCAAGTGATATCGATTCCGTATAGCCTGATGGGCTCAAATTTATTAGCGCGTTTCGTGGGATCGAATAGTATTGCGGCACTCTTTTCGGGATTAACTTCTATGCGCCATCGACGAAACCATTCACCGAGAGTATGAACGGCTTTTTCGATGCGCTTCCTAAGAAAGTCCGACCGCCAGCCGGAAGTGTAAATAACGGTATCGTCAGCGTAACAACCTACCTCGACCCCCCGAAACCGAGGTGGGTCATTGATGAACAGATTGAAGAGCGTGGGCACGAGTATGGAGCCCTGTGGCACACCTAAGCGTATCGGGTAGGGCAGCGATAGTTCACCATCCACTCTGAAGCGGAATGTCCTGTCAGTGAGATAATCGCGGAAATACGAATTAACCTATCGGGTACGCGAGATTTACATAATTTATGGATGAGCCCTCCGTGCCAGACCTTATCGAAGGCCTTGGCGATGTCGAAGAAGACTGCAATTGTACGTTTCGGTTTACGTTTTGGATCGGCGTTAAATTTAGAGAAAATGTACTCCGTGAGGCGGTGTACTTGATTCGTACAAGAGTGTTCGGCGCGAAATCCGAACTGCTCAGGTGGTATTAATTTTAAATCTGTAATCGAGAACTGGAGACGGTTCAGAAGGAGCCGCTCGTAAAGTTTTCCTAAGGTATCTAACAGACTAATGGGGCGATAGCTAACGGGAAGCGTAGCTTTCTTACCAGGCTTGTGAATACCTATCACTACGGCATTTTTCCAGACGGCCGGAAAGTGGCCCTGGGACATGGCCACATTGAAGACATAGACCAATAGAGCTATTATGCGATCAGGAAGGAGTTTCAGAACCTCGTTCCATCAGGAGCTGGAGACTTCCTAGGCTTGAGACGCTTGATTGCGCCTGCAACTTCATCGAAAGTGATCGCGGTTAGGGTATCCGCCAGAGAAGACGCGAGTACATGCTCCGCAGCTGATTCGATTAATCCGTTATGGAAAGAGTCAGTGTTATCAGTGTTTGGCGAACACTGTTTCTCTAAGCTTGCGGCAAGGCATTCTGCTTTATCAATGCTAACGAACGCGGGAGGCAACCCCGGGGCCTTTGTCGAGAGGAGGCATTGGAGTGACCATATCTGATTTGAGAGTTCGCGCTAGAGTCCAATACGACAGGTGAGACGGCTGGAGACCCTCCAGGAGTCTGTCCCACCTGTCACCCCGAATCTCAGAAATACGAGAGTTGACTGTTTTTCGTAACAAACGTAAACGATCGCGATTCTCTACAGACGGGTAAGCGTCGTAAGCTCGAGTCGCGGCTTTCTTTTCCGTGATCAATGCTCTCACGTCATGAGGGAATATAAAACGGCGATCGGTCGCCGCTTGTACCTCTTTCGAGGTCACCCTGACGGCGGTCTGGAGATTATCAACCAGGGAATCGATGGCCGAATCCGCGTCGGCTTTAGACACCAACACGTCCGAAATCCTGTCTAAACTACTAGACGACGGATTTTCTTTAAAATATTGAACGAGTTTCACGTAATCAGCCACCTTAACCGACGGCGGGGTGAAGTCTGAATTGTGACCTAACTGTAAAACAACCGGGCGATGATCTGAATCAAGTTCTTGTACGACTTGTATGAGTCGTACTGCAAGCGTGATATTTTTTAAGAGAGCTATATCTAAAACTGTGGGTCGGCAATGATCTTCATAGTGCGTGAGTTCCGAAGGGGCTATGACGTCAAACGCGAGAACCCTACCTAGTTCGTCGAGTATCCTCCCGTTACGAGAGGTACACAGACTATTCCAGATAACGTTGCCGCTATTGAGGTCCCAAGCTATAATAACTGAATCGCCTAAATTAAGTAGCGCCTGCAAATCGGATCTTAGCAATTCTTTGTTCGGTGGCAAATACGCGGAGACTAAAATAATATGCGAGTGACCGGTCATACCTAATTTACACACTAACACTTCTATATTGGTTAGCGGATCTAACGGCATGCAGTACAACGAACACCTAAAATAGATTAACGTGTCACCCCCGCGGGTGACACGGTCGTTCCTGACTATACAGTAATTCGCGATTCTCGGATTACGCATACTCGGTTTTAACATCGTTTCCTGGATGAGGAAAACGTCAATCTGTCTATCGCGCAAAAAGTCAGCTACTAGATCGCGCTGTGTCCAAAGGGATCCCGCATTGAAAAACGAGAGACATAGACCGCGTGGTTTTACTTTATTAAGACCCGTGAATTTTAAAACTTATTTAAAAGAGGGTGACCGGGCGAAGCGCTGAATAGTGGCTCCGATAGCCGGGAAGCGCGCTAGTGCGGTGAGAAGACCTAGCTCCTCCTCGACCTCTACTATGGCGTGGAAGGCGAGGACCTCCTTCATGTCGTACTCGCGGAGTAGATGTTTCATCCAGTCAAACTTACTGGAGAGAGAGTATGAGGAAGCATAAGCCGCCTGTGGCGGCGGCGCTTGAGGCTTAGAAGCCTGAGGCTGAGTTCGGGGGGGGGGGGGGGGGGGGGGCCATAGGGGCCCGCCCGGGTTGAGCCGCGCGCGGCTCTGAGGGATGTTTCTATGGGTCGGATGGTACTACTTCGGGCGAGCCGACTCATTCGTGCTAAAACCACTTATAGCTTCAGCGTGGCTCCAACACTATTATTCATATAATAAGAATATAAATCTAAAATGTCTGTAATTTCTAGATTTTTGTGAAAAAAATTGTGAAATCCTCTAGGAATAATTAATAAAATACATTTCAATCATTTTTAGAACTGTCTGTCTGTTTGTATGAACAAGTATCAATTCTAAAGTAATACGTTCACGATAAAGAAAATCATAAAGCATAGCCTCGAGTGACACTTAATCTTGGTTTCATTAAAATCAGTTAACTCTATCAAAAGTTATTGTAATTTTAATGACGACGCGTCTTAAGTACGAGAGAAAAGTATGTAAGTAAATGTACTTAATGCATTCAGATGATTTTATTAGTGAGTGTTTTTTGTACACAGAATCGCGTTAAATAAAATCTAATAGACACATTGTTTATTTCATTATTTTTAAATCTGTGTTTGACTTACATCAGACGCATACAAATAGTTGGCTAACATTTTGGTAAGAAGTGCATTACCAGCGACATCACATAATTGTAACGGTATAGGAGGCCGTAAACCTAGACACTGACCAGCCATCACCTCAGCACCCTGAGTACCGCTATTAGTTCCCACATTTGTACCCAAGTAACGGGTGCAAAGTGTGGTCTGAAAAATAATAACAATAAAAATATAAAAGTAATTTCTTTTCTGATCCATTTTTGGACAATTAACTGCAAAACCCAGCAATTCCAATAATGGATCTATATGCTAATTTAAGCAGTAGAATAGAATCAAAAGCCAATTGATTGAATTCAGGTGAAGTTCTGATAAGATGTCATCACTGCGAGATAAATATTCAAAGATATATCATCAGTGAAAAATCAGCAACGGAATCCCTTATTTCTTTAGAAATGCATCTTTGTTAATTAAATCTATACTAGTATTATAAAGAGGTAGTTTGTGAGTTTGTGATGTTGTGGTGTTGAAGGAGGGTAATCTCAGGAACTACCGGTCCTATTTGAATAATTCTTTTAATGTTATATAGCTCATTCATCGAGAATGATTATAGGCGATGTATCATCACGCTAAGATCATTAGGAGCGAAGCACAGATGAAAAATGTTTCAAAATCGGGATGTTGTTTCCTTTTGAGAACTGCAGCGTTAGTGTTGGTGTTATTGTATCTATTCCACGCGAACGATGTCGCGGGCAGAGGCTAGTCTAATATATCAAAATCTCGTGGCAAGGTGTCAGTGGTTGAACTCCTCCGAAACGGCTGAACCGATTTTTATGAAATTTTAAATGTATATTTGTTAGGTATGAGAATAGGTCGTAAATTGTATTTTATACGTCTAGGTGATTAGGGTGTTCCTATTCAGATTTTTTTTCAGTTTTATTTTATTTTTTATAAAAAAATACCTATAGCCTCAAATTTTCACTTTCCTAACCCCACCCTGATTTTCCATTCGTAATTTTAATATTTTTGTATAAACAATATCCTAAGGATTCAACGGTCGTTCGTATTTCAAACAAAACGACATTATTGATGTATCTAAATAATAGATGGCACTACCTCCGCTTTATCGAAATTTTTTCTACACATACGTAAGTCATTAACTAAACCAACTAGGTATTTGTTTGAGTGAGTCCCTAAATTGTTTGGTGTCACAATTGAAAACGGTGGAAGTCGTTATAATCGTGCTCTCGATTTTTTAAGATCTTACGAGTTTGAAAATATAATTGGAACCGGTCAGCAAGTAATGCAAAGAACTAACTAATAAAAGGAATGAATCTAAGAATATATGTGTATTAATTGTAGTATGTATAAATGTAAAATATGTACGTAATTATAAATGATAAGGAATAGTTAAATAGTGTTGAAAAATAGTTATTATTTATAAATAACAAGCAATCGAATTTAAGCTACACATTAATGATAATAATACTTTTGTTCAATGTTTTATCAACACAATAATACAACACATGTAAAAACAAATAAAAACTTACCTTTCCAGTTGCTGGCTCACCAACAATAGTTATCTTGATTGTTCTGCTTTGAATTTCATCCTCACTATCTGACATTATTTTTATTTATATTCACATTATCCTCTCTAAAGAGGATTATTTATTTATATAGAATAAACATTCAAAACCACTACTATTTTAACAATACTATTATTTTATATGATACTGTCACTTTTGTTTTGATTAAAGTTACTTGGCAACAATTTCACTGATGCCTATTGTTTTGTATTTTATTTACTAGAACATAAGAACTAAACCCTCTGGCAAAACATTGCTTACTGATGTAGACTTTTAGAAGTAAGTCTTGTCGTTATTTGTCACAAAAAATTGAGCCGTCGCGGGACGCTTGGCAAATGTGAAACATCGAAATTGTTTGTGAAATATGTATAAAAGAACAGATTACGACAGAAATTAGCTATGGCATGATGAAAAGATGAAGCATTACAAATGTTTTGTATAAAATAATGATGTTTATTTATTTTATTACAAAAATATATTTATTTTTGTTAAATACAAAAACTCAACAAGGCGCAAGTGGGGTGTTTGGCGGCATTTATCAGAAGGCGCTGGGTCATCGGCGCATGTCGCGTAACATTAGTAGAACGAGTGGCCGACGAAACAATTTGAATCTTATGTTTATTCAGATAGAGTTGCAAAGGTTTTTGAGTATTTCATTTATAATGCTAAGTTCGTGTTTTGCATTGCCATGCCAGCAATCAGGTTTACCCTCTGCCTATAGATATTTTACATAGAAAACTTTATCATTGTTACTTTGTCATTTTTAAGGAATGTTAGCAGAAATTGAATTGAAATATTAAATTGATATTACCCATGTATACAAATGCTTAAGACCATCTTTAGAGCAAGAAAAGTTTAAGATCATTATTAGATATCACAAAATATAAATATCAACATACTTATATTTAATTCTCTGCCCCATTTGTGATGTGGTTTTCACAAGAGTGGTAATATTACTCAAAATTACAAGCTTGAGATTTAATCCTTTCCAATATTATAAACATCACTGTGTGTTTGTTTGTAATACATTCACATCTTAAGTAATAGATATATGAGATCAAACTTAAATTAATGTAAACCAAAGGTAGTCTTTAGGTACTTTAAAGGTTACTTTACAAAAAAAAATGTAATCTTAAAATAATTTTCACCTAAAATTGAATACAAAATACTACAACCTACATTATAAAAACCAATACAAACTTAGTACACTGTTTGTGTATTTGCAACTATTCATTCATAATTTTTCCTATTATTTTTTATGAATTAAATATTGACTTGCATTCGAGTAATGACTCTGATAGTCTGGCCTAATTTTCATATAATAAATAATGGAATGAAATCAAACCAAGACTTATTCTTCTATTAATAAGGTTTAAATCAAGTTTTTCATTTATTATTTTTTAAAATCCTACTTCCATATACATAGTGATTGCCAGGTCTATTTTTGTCATTTCCTTTTTGGAGACAAGTTACTTTTTGTAAGTTTTAAGTCAGATTTTGTATCTCAAAACATACGAAAATGTACACCTTGTAATTTCGGGTACCTGAAGCCTACAATAGTAAGATACTGTTCTAAAATTTTCAGAACAAAACCCAACTTATGGCATTTTTTCAGTAATTTCGAATTCCTCTTTAAGGGCACTGCATGTCAACATGTGCCGGAGTCCGATCCGAACCGCCGTGGTGGACGGTTGTGCGCACCGCTGCATCCGCTACATCGCTCGTGAGGAGACGGACGCGCTCGTTACACTTTTCGATTTCGATACTCGCGAGTTGGTTGGCGTTCGCCATTACTTCGTGAGTGATCGGCTGACGTAGCGCACACGTGTGCGCCACACCTGAGCTACGCACCTGCGTAACACACCTGCATTCTTTTACCAGGAATTGAGTGAGATCCTTCCTTTGTATTTATTTATTACTTTGCTTATTTCTTGGTATATTTATTTGTTCTCACTTGTTTATATATCTATTTACGTAGTTCTTTATTCCTGTAGTCGTCATTTCTTTATATCTTTATTTCCTCTTCAATTATTTGGTTATTTAGTTATCTATTTATTTATTTGCTGTATATTTACATAATTTATTTACCTTGCCTGTCTCGCTCACGTATTTCCCGTATTCCTTTCTTCTTCTGATTTATTTTAAGCAGCTTTCTTGATCTGCACCCGGGATAGACCCGTAGTTAACCGGTTGGCGTGCCCCGCTGCCCTTAAGGCAGGGAGGTTGGTTCACGTCCCCCCCATCTCCCACAATCTACCGCAATGGATCCGAAAGTGCTCTTGGATAGGTGCCGCGTCGGTCTTCTCGCACGCGGAGTAGATGAGGATGTCGTGAACTCCACGTTCATGGACATCTTTTCCCGGTCCTCCGAGGACTTTCAATACGTGCCCCGCGTGGAAACCGCGAATTCGTTCGAAGCCCTCTCGCCGCACTCTCCGCTTGACGATAGGGATAGGGGTGTTGTAGCAACACCCACATCGAGCTCCAGCTTGGAGGCCGGCTCCGATATGGAGCTCGACGTAGCGGCGTCCGCCGAACCGCACGTGACCATTGACGCGTCCGCGATTCCTGCGCCTTCAGCGCAACAGACCGATAAAGACGGTTTCCAAACCGTCTCCTATAATAGGCGACGTCCGGCCAGTCCGTCAGATTCTGGTTCCGCAGGTAAAGTTGCGAACATAAGTGGCACCCGGGTGCCAGCCCCGATTAAACCATCGGATTCAAATACACGCGTGGGCGAACCTAGCTCCGTCCCTCTCGCTCCTTCGCAGACCACGGGTTCCGCAGGTAAGAAACCACGCCCCCCGCCCCCTGTCACGATCCAAGACAAGTCCCAGTGGACTTCAATCTCGAATCGCCTCAAAACCCTTAAGGTTCATTATACGTCCGCCCTCAATACTCCGGCGGGCATTCAAGTGAAATGCCGCACATCCACCGACCATCGCGCGCTGACTCGATTCCTTCGGGAATCGAAGTTAGCGTACTTTACTTTCGCACTCGAGGAGGAACGCCTCCTCCGCGTAGTGCTTCGCCGCGTCCCGGCCGAGTTCTCGGTCGAGGACGTCACCCTCTCCCTTAAGGAGAAAAATTTCCCCGTGCGTGAGGTACATCGGATGTACCACCCACGCACCCGCGCCCCTTATAATATGGTGCTAGTTCTCCTCGACCGTTCGCAAAAGGGCAAGGCCATTTTTAATCTCACTTCAGTCTGCGATTTAAACGGTATTACCGTAGAGCCCCCACGCAAGACCCATACCCCATCGCAGTGCCATAACTGTCAGTGTTATGGTCACTCGGCGAGGAACTGTCATCTTCGCCCCAGGTGCGTCAAGTGCCTGGGTGACCACCCCACGAAGGAGTGCGCTTGCACTCCCGGTACTCCGGAACCTCCAAGTTGCGCGTTGTGCGGTAACGCGGGTCACCCCGCGAACTATCGCGGCTGTCCTCGCACACCGCGCACACAGCGACCCCGTCAGACGAGGCAGGCGCCCAGGGCGCCTGCAGCCGCCGCCCGCCCTCCACCTCCACCTCTCATGTCCGTGGAGGCCTTCCCGGGCGTCTCCCGTGCCCCGCTAGCGCCTGTGCCCACGACCTCATCGCGCTCGCCACCCTCTGTGCCGCGCGCGGCCCAACCCGGGCGGACCCCTATGGCCCCCGGGGCCCCACGACCCCAGCCTCAGGCTTCTTCTAAGCCTCAGGCGCCGCTGCCACAGGCGGCTTATGCTTCATCATCCTCTCTCTCGGGTAAATTCGACTGGATGAAGCATTTACTCCGCGAACACGACATGAAGGAGGTCCTCGCCTTCTACGCCATCGTCGAGGTAGAAGAGGAGCTAGGTCTCCTCACCGCTCTAGCGCGCTTCCCAGCTATCGGAGCCACCATTCAGCGCATCGCCCGGTCACCCTCTTTTAAATAAGTCTTAAAATTCACGGTTCTTAATAAAGTAAAACCACGCGGTCTATGTCTCTCGTTTTTCAATGCGAGATCCCTTCGGTCACAGCGCGATCTAGTAGCTGACTTTTTGCGCGATAGACAGATTGAC
>JACEII010000002.1:7462369-7530647 GCA_014332785.1 Antheraea mylitta
TATTATACCGGGACTAAATGGTTTACTGTTATTGTTTGTGCAGTTTATAAAATAAATGTAATTCAGTTTTGGTAAAACATCATCACAGGAGACTTCATCATGGCCTCATAGACATATTTTTTTTACTTGCAAAAAAGAAATAGTAAAATAACGTTGTTTTGTCAAAAGACTTTAGAAAATGTAAGATAGTTATGAATATTAAATAAGACAAGTTTGGAATTAACTGGATCTTAGACTATTCTGGAACTTCTACTGTATAGTACGCGTACCATCTATTGCGGATTTTTTCGTATGCTGTTTTTATTCAGTTTTATTGGACCACCATTTTTCACTATATTAATACGTTGTTATTTGAATTTAGTTTTCTTTTTCAATTTCATACTTAAATATTTGTAGTTTGCGACCCCCGAGTGAAACGTTTTTGAGGCTCGTTTAAAAAAAGGCCGAGTACCACTGATTTAATGATAAAAATCATTAACACAATTTCGTAACATTACAACGTATCTTAGTTATAGAGATATTTCAATAAAACACATGTGTACAGCTATTATATAGAGAAATTTCATAAAAAACATAAGTAGTCCCCACGCGCTAGAAGTGAAACCTTCAAAAAACGATAAAATATTTATATAAACGATACACATGCCACACTACTTTCCCATGCCCTCGTAATTCCCAGGTGCATACACACACGTACTAACACGAGTACAATCATACACAGGTACAAAGCTTGTGCCAAAGTAAGTATAAAGTAATTCGATATACAACGAAACCAGAAATATAAGGAACGCAGTTTAATGTATTTTTAACCGACGAAAAAAACGGAGGAGGTTCTCAATTCGTCGCGTATATATTTATTTTTTTATGTATGATCACCCATAACTTTTTACAGTATATTCCGATTTTAATAATTCTTTTTTTATTGGAAAGGGTATACTCCGAAGTTGGTCCCATTTAAATTTGGGGAAAAAAATCAACCCTAAGGGTATGAAAATCAAGAATGATTGATTATTCACGCACTGATTATGTCTATGACCGCGCATATCTCCAGACAGAATAGTCCGAGTTGAATTATTATCCTTTGATTTGAAAGAGTATACCCAGAAGTTGGTCCCATATACATGTAAACATGAAAAAATCAACCCCAAGGGTAGGAAAACGGGGTACGATTTATAATTCAGCTTCCGAGTTGTGTATTACACTTACAGTATAGTCCGATTTTAATAATTCTTTTTTTATTGGAAAGGGTATACTCCGAAGTTGGTCCCATTTAAATTTGGGAAAAAAATTTCAACCCTAAGAGTATGAAAATCGACAATGATTGATTATTCACGCACTGATTATGTCTATGACCGCGCCTACCTTTAGACAGAATAGTCCGAATTAAATTATTATCTTTTGATTTGAAAGAGTATACCCAGAAGTTGATCCCATATACATGTAAACATGAAAAAAGCAACCCCAAGGGTAAGAAAACCGGGCATGATTTATAATTCAACTTCTGAGTTGTGTATTACAAATAAAGTAAGCTTGTAGTAATTAGTAAGATCATAGCCACAAAAAATTATAAAATAAAAACTTTTTAACAAAAAATTAAACCTCCGAAAAACCTGAAAAGCAAAAAAGAATAAACCTTTTACTTTATTCATCTTAATAACTAAGTTCTTAAACTAATGTAAGTATACCTAAGAAATTTTGAGTCGGCGCCAAACAACCAATGAACAAAGATCATTAGATTACTTAAATTCACAAAAATAACCAAATCAAATTAAAAACACAATGTGAGATCTCCAGCGGTGTAGTGTGTGCCCGTTCGGGTTGCTTCGTAAGCGTTCGGCATGCAAGGGGTGTGTCACGCTGCGCCGCCGCCGCGCATCACGCTTTACGTAATTAATTAATTTGCTTGATTGGCGCCGACTTAAAATTACTTAGGTATACTTACATTAGTTTAAGAACTTAGTTATTAAGATGAATAAAGTAAAAGGTTTATTATTTTTTGCTTTTCAGTTTTTTCGGCGGTTTAATTTTTTTTTAAAAAGTTTTATCTCATTTTCTCGTACGTGAAAACCTATAGATGTATATGTTTGATTCTTTTGAATATCGCTATTTCGTTTCACCAAGTTACAGTGGGGCTAAAGAAGATTTAACTTCGAAAAGACATGTATTGAAATAAAACAAATTTCATAGGAATAGTTCTGTGTATGAATCATCTGTGAACTTTATTCACTTTGTCCTGCCATTATCTCGGTATAAGATATATCTTTCTTGTTGAGCTCTAGTCACGCCAGTATGCGTGTCTTCGCTCAGGATTTCACTTCGGAAACACATGTATTTCAATGAATAAAACACATTTCAAAGGAATAATTTTGTGTAAGAAATATCTGTGACCTTTATTCACTTTATGTCCTGCCATTATCTCGGTATGAGATAGTCCATTATCATTAACAAAAATCGGTAAATATGAAAACTAAAAATATTACATTTCATTATAGTACAATTACTTCATTATCGATGAATGTTATGTTCTATATATCTTTCTAGTTGAGTTCTAGTAACGCCGCTATGAGTGTCAGGTCAGGATTTCACTTCGAAAACACATGTATTTCAATGAATAAAACACATTTCAAAGGAATAATTATGTGTAAATATCTGTGACCTTTATTCACTTTATGTCCTACCATTATCTCGGTATGAGATAGTCCATTATCATTAACAATAATCGGTAAATATGAAAATTAGAAATATTACATTTCATTATAATACAATTACTTTATTATCGATGAATGTTATGCTCTATATATCTTTCTAGTTGAGCTCTAGTAACGCCGTTATGCGTGTCCCCGCTCAGGATAGCAATAGCAAACGGTTCCCAGGGCCACATCAGACGGTTGTTATACGAGGTTACCATATCTAGTTTCGCTTCAGTAGGAATGTAGTATTCACTTCGTGGTTTATTGTTCTTGCCCATACTGAAATAATATTTGCAACCGTTCTTTTTCGACATTTGCGCCGACCATGGTTCTGTAAAATTTTATATTAAAATTAATATATCTTATACGTAAATAAAATGACAGGTCAGTTGTTGTGCGCGCATCAAGTAAATACTACTAGATAAATATCGAACAAACTTATTTTTTACTTTAATATTTTTGATACTTGGGCCTTACTTTAAAAACTCCGATCTTCATCTATACTAATATTATAAAGAGGTAAAGTTTGTGAGATCGTGACGTTGTAGGGAGTAATATCAGGAACTACTGGTCCAATTTGAATAATTCTTTCAATGTTATATAGCTCATTTACCGAGGAAGGATATATGCTATTTTATCGCGCTAAGACTAGTAGAAGCGGACCACCGATAAAGAATGTTTCAGAAATTGTATTTTTTCCTCTTGAGAGATTCCGCTGCATGTTAGCGTTAGTCCAAAGAAACTATTCCACACGAACGAAGTCGCGGGCAGAGGCTAGTTTAAGATAAATGTATAAGAAACTACGATTTTTATAACCACTACGCTCTCAATGATATAAAAAGTGGTGCAAGCGGCGTGGTACGCATGCGCAGGAAAGTTGAAATAAAACGTAAACTATTGTTTACAAACAAATTCAGCTAGTTTAGTGACAAATACTTTAAAATGCTCATGTCAATCTACATACGCAAATCTACACTATTCAGAAAGAGATACTTTAATGTTTTTACTTTATGACTTACATTAAATGATTTGTAAAATTTTGCACATTCCTAAGAATACACTATTGGACCGAACGCCTTCAATCTACTTTGTAACATCTTTATTACTCACAGACCTGTTTATCCTGGGTTTTAAAATCTTGCAATTTCAGCGACTTTCACATAACAATGGCATCCGTTAAAAGAGATTTTATGATAATTATTGATCTCTTAAAAGAATGAAAACGGTCTGAAACTATACATTGAAATTTGTCGTCTCTGAAGTTACGTGAAAATTGCTATCTCACTTCCTTATCATGAGTTGCATAATTTTGCAAAATTTATTCAATAGAACTTTGACAAGGGAACGTAATCGCAACCAAAAATAAAGGGAATTCAAAGTAGTAGAACAAGTCATTTTTCTATTGGAACTTGAATTACATTTTTTTTGCATTTTTTCACTAATTAACTGTCAGTATATTTTGCTAGGGAAATCACCTTTTATCTCCTTCATAAATAAAATCGAGCCAATAACATAAAATGTCCCGTTCCTATTGATTCTGTCTGGCGAGGCGATAGTTACTGCTTTCTTGACTCGCTTCATCGCACGATACTCCAAGTTCAATACGACTGTGGGAAACTGTTCCAGATTGAACATTCTCTTACATCTAATAGGAATTGCATGACTGTCAAACGGCCTATTCAAAGCCGTGCAAAACAAATCACACTGATTTATCCTGTAAATTGCCAACATGAATTAGTGACCTTATGTTATCTTTACATAGTATATGATGAAGTTTACAACACTACAACAACATTACATATATCACCTACCCACACGTGCACGCATACATGCTTACACATGAAACTGGAAGGGTTTTGTTTTTTTCCTTATCGAACTGAAATAGTTACGCAAAATTATCCGACACAAAATACATATAAGAGTTATTGAGGTATATATGCTTGGTACACATATATGTTTCAATAACTCATATAAGTATGAATATGTAGCTTAGCTTCGTAGTCCGGTGAACCTTCCTAGGTCAATAACGTAGGCAGTTCGAGAAAAAAAAATAGCTTAACTTAGGTTAGCTCAGATAGGTCGCGAATCCTGCGGGGAAGGAGTGGCGCCGCACTCTGGCTGCAGCGGTAGGTGGTGATCTCTCGCTGCCGAGCATAGCTTTTACGATGCGAAGAGGTCGTCTCGCAGAAGGAGGCGGCGGAGAGGGTCCGTGAGCAAGACTCTCACAGTGGCCGTCTCCGCCAACAAAGGGCAGGTAGGAGGAGGCGGCAGTTTGACCGCCACCTCCCACCTTAACCGGACCAGGGAAGATGGGTGGGGGGGCCCCATCTTCCCATTGCACGGGTCCGGCGGACGGTGCAGGCGGCCGGTGTGTACCCAGCTGTTTCCTTAGAAGACGAGGCCTGGCGGCGGCACTTCTGCTGCTGGGCCAACCGCCGGGGCGGCACGATGAAGTCTATGGAGATCTCGTGCCGCCCCAACCATAGCGGAAGATGTACACCGTGGGGTTTTAGTCCGTGCGAGTCGGACATAACCCACCCTCTCCCCCGGGAGGGTGGGTATCTATAAGGGATTTTCCCACGTAAAAAGATAGGTCGCGAATTGCATATATCAGGCAACTGCCCAAGCCGAGGTGTGTCGTGCACCCTTGAGCTAGTTGCCCAAATAAAATCAGCTGAGTGCCTTAACGCTCGCCTTAGTAGTCCAGTGAAGCTGTTAAGACCTTGCAAGGTAAATAGCATAGTCAGTTTGAGAAAAAAAAAAACATTATACTAGTCAAAATATGGTGACATGTTGGTGAATAGAACACAACAATTACCTTTCACTTAAAGCTTCACGAGAGATGTCAACACCGCCTAACATCATTGCATCGATCACGTGCAAACATTTGGTGAACATTTGAATATTTCCTTCACCGTTATACTCCTTTACAATCTGTATAAAAATTATAATTATAGAATATATTTTCATCCAATTAGTTATTTTATTTACATAGTAGCAGTGCCCGCGACTCTGTCCGCATGGGACCTAATGTAAAAAACAGTGACTAATAAAATCATCTGAATATATTTAGTCCATTTACTTTATCTATTTTTCTCTCATACTTATGTTGCGTCGTGAATAAAATTACGCTAACTTTTGATAGAGTGGACCTATTTTAATGAAGCGAAGATTAAGTTACTCTCGCTGATATGCTTTATGATTTTTTCGGTGAGGTTTTATTGTGAACCTAGTACATTAGCAGTGATACGTGTTCATACAACTAGACCGTCAGACATTTTTAAAAATGGCTGAAATATATCTTACTACTTATTATTCCTAGACACCTGTAACCATTTCTTTTTTCACAAAAATCGAAAAAGTACAAACACATTAGATTCACATTTTTATTATATGTATAAAAGAAGAAGATTAATTTCTCTTTATTAAAAAGAGTTAACTAGGTATGTTTTATTAAGAACATGAATAAATGTGTACATATTATAAACTACATATGATTTCAAAACTGTAACGCTTATTTATTTATACTTATTAAATGTTTGATTTTTTTTCATAGTATATGTTCCCTTAGGTTTAATTTAATTCTGTTTATAAGTATATAGGTACAAAGAAATAAGTCGAATCATCTAGTAAATATATAAATGATGTGACAACGCTCCCAAATGCATACTTATCTATCTAATCTAATACCTTTAAACGAGCAATTCTTGTATATTTGTATATATTCAGGATCTCGGAAACGGCGTCATCTATTTCCGTGAAACTTAGTATGTAGGTAGTTTCGGGGACGATAAATCGATTTAGCTATATTTTATTCATAGAAAACTTTTTTAACTGAGATTTCAGGCGATGAAAAAATATAACTAGAATATGAAGCTAAATTTCGCCGCCGGTCTCAAAACAAAAATAGCTTAGATGGAAATTGGTTGCTTCGGAAATCTGTGTAACCCCAGTTCGAATCTGAGCGTAGGTTTTTTTTTTTGTAAGAAATGAGGATTTTGTAAGGCAAACCTAACAGTTTATTTTAATTTTAAAATGTTTTTTAAAGAACCGAGCTAGGCTCGGTCGCCCAGGTACTAGTGATCTATATGTGTAATATAGAGTTAAGATCATTGTTGTTGTAGCTCTAACATTTTTCAAATCTGTTCACTTCACTTCACAGGCTTGTTTGTGAAAAAATATTTGTATGTGCAAACCTATTAATTGTGCACTAATTTTTGCTTATGTTTCCATAGGAATTTTTAGACCAAACACGATCAACCAACGACGCGTTTACTTTTGTTCTTTCAGTTCCTAATATTTCGCTCTGCTTGTTACTTCTCTCAGATGTAACTTTCTCAGGTAGAACACATTACACAAATAAAACGAAATGTTTTCTGTTGCAGTGCGAGATGAAGGCGGCCAATGAATTCCCGGCAGAAGTAGATACACAATAATGTTCACGGTTCACCCTAACATTTAGTGATGACTTTCCACAAAATAACGCCTTCATCAATCTAATAAGTAGATATACTATTCCGATTATGTCAGGTGTATATCTGTCAAAGTATTTTTTTTAATTCATCATCTATATGTATACAATTACATTAATAAACTTACCTCACCATAAAGCAGCGTCTTAGCTGGCAAATTTATATGTAAGTCGGCAACACTTTTCCAGCCATTAGGTTCGAGCTGGTAAACATGTTTGCCACCACAACCTTTAAAATCAAATATTTATATAAATATATTCATATTTATTTGATAGTTTGTTTCATTTCTTTAAGTAACCAATTTATTTTTATATTCATGAAACAAGAAGTATACAAAAGTATACATACAATTAAATTAACATGGGCATAAAAGAGTTTACTGTAAGATGAGGCCAAATCGATTCTAAATTTAATTGAGTTTAAGTAAACTTTTTTTGACGTGATAACGTCGTATAAATCGATTGCGTCCGGCTGTACGCACTGCAAAGCATGACTCATTGTCACGGTCCGCCTAAGCCGAGCGTGTAAGCGAGAGCGCGGAACAAGCGATAGAGAGGCGCGATCAGCCTAAGCGTTCGGCTTGTATAGCATCTATTCATATATAGAACAATTCAATTCATAAAAGTATGCGATTTTTCATTGTCTTCTTATGACGTTATTACATAAAATTAGCGCCCGTAAAGATATTTTACAGATAATCATTTTTTTTTATTTAAACTTTTAACTACTATATAACCTTAATAGTGTTTGGTTGTCTCACGGATATGAAATAACGGACGTAGTCTATTTATAGTATCAATCATAAATCCTAGAAGTTCACAAGGCAGTTACTGGAATTGTAGTCCGGTGAAGCTGTTAAGACCTTGCTGGGTCTATAGCGTAGACATTTCGAAAAAAAAAACAGTTACTGGAACAAACCCAATGGAAAAAAAATTCAACTTGTGGGTATTAGTTTGCCAGATGAACATTAATTAACACCTCGTTTGATTTTTTTTAAATTATCCAAATGTCAAAATGGCGGATAATATTTTTCAATTTCGAACCAATTTCACCAGTGACTCATAAGATCAACACTCCTTTGTATATAGCTTAAACCACTATGGTTTTAAGGGGTTAATAAAAATCCTACAATTGCGCTATAGTTTCATCACTATACTTTCCCTTATCAAAAACTGGCTCACAGTCAATTATACGCTCATTATAACTCGAATACGCCGCTAACACTGGGACATAATCATTTCTGACACATATAGAATCCTAGCAGTGGGGTACCGAAAACTGGATCCAAAACTCACCTATGAAAATTTTCAATTCTGGACTATTTTTAGCGCTACTTAAGAACATGAAGTGCCAGTCATATACATTCTTTAATTTATTCAAGTCCCGTTCTGTCTCGAGATAGTCAGGCGATTTACCCAATACGTTCGACTTGAAAGAGAACGTGTTTTGAGAATCTGGTGGCGGCTTACTTAGACCTGACAATATTAACTTGAGCGTATCGTCCGCACCTTGATATTTAGGTTTTGTTCTCACCTGGTCTGGGAGCTAAAATTAAATGCAAATTTTTTTATATAAAGAGGAAGAAAGAAAATGTCTTTATTGCTAGATAACATCACAGACAACAAGACGAACATATAGAATATCTAACAATGGCACCCCCTTTCAACTAAGTGCTGCAGTGCTACTGGGTGGTACTGCAGCGCTGATTTCCAATGGGGACCAATCCCAATCCGATTTTCATTACACATATAATTATTCTGTCTATGTACATCTGACTAAACTCCTCCTAAACGGCTGGACAGATTTTGATGATTTTTTTGTGAGTGTGATGGATGGATTCAATAATGGTTTAGATTCACAATACACCCCGGTAGGTAGTACCGCAGTTGAATTTTTGGGTTTTTCAATTTTAGGCCAACATCTAGCGGATCCAATATATATAATAATACAAATAAAATGAAACAGGTCTGCCTTCCTGCATTACATAAAACTAATGATTTAATTTTGAATTTTTTTTTAGTCTAAACAGATAATCACGATAGCCTCATGTAATACTAAGTTATTAAAGTTTTAAGAGATTATCATTTTTATAAACATCACATTATCAGCGATGTCTGTTCTTGTGAGGCTTGTAGTCCGGTGAAGCTGTTCAGACCTTGCTAGGTCAATAGTGTAGTCAGTTCGAGAAAAAAAACTGTTCTTGTGGGGAAGTCGCGCAAGCAATGTTGTGTTTATGTTTTTTCCTCCGTACATAAAGTTTATTGTAGAGATCATAAACGGTACAGACGAAGTCGCAGATATCAGCTACTTCTTAATAACGGTGATTGTAAGGTCATAAATAGATTGATTTTTTAAGTCATTCGTTTTTTCTACATTTGCTTTCAATCTGCTAGAAAAGTATAAACCTAACAATTTAAATATGACAGTAAAACTAAAAGTATTTACAATGTCAATTGGCGCCATTTTCTATGTAATTTATCTAACTTTTTGAAGTCATTTAACTAACTGTTACACTGTCTTTTATTATATGTATTTATACACGTTCAATCGTATTTAATTTTTGCCAAAATCTATTATTATCTCTCTGGGATTTTATTTAGACAACATTCAGCGAGACGGGTGCTAAAGTTACTATAGAAAACACGTGGTTGTTAACAACCGGAACCAAGTCTACAATTCAGTTTCACGGACCAGAGCATAACGATTCACTTGCTTTAAATGTTCGTCATTTCACACAAAATCCGTCTGTACAAGTATTCAACATCAACACAAAAGATCAACATTTACTCTATAAATAAATTATTATGTCCTATTAGTTACATAATTACTTAACTGAAAGGACTCACTTTCCATAAATTTAAACATTGTTCTTTCATTTTAGTTTGACTTTGTTCTTTTAAATTTTTATCTTTACTGAATGCTGCTATTTTTAATAAATTCTTTATCTGTTTTTCTCCAATTCTGTAAAGAACAAATACATTAATTTTAATAATTTTACAAATAATTATCAAATCACATAAGATGCTGTGCCCATACATAACACTTGATGACACAACACTTGACAAGAAGTATAAAAAAGGAGTTCAAATGTTGGAGAATTACACTTTGGTGTTTTTTCTCGAACAGTCTGCGCTGTTGACCTATCAAAGTTTTAAAAGCTTCACCAGACTACGACTACTACACTTTGGTAAAACTTATGAACTACAGGAGAAAAAAAAACAAACTGGATTAAAGCGATTATATATATATATATAGCGAGTAGTCACTGGAATAATTATTTATAGACATATTACAAATGACGAATAGAATGTATTCAGTAACACTCCTAAATAAATCATCTTTCTGTTGTAAATATACAACAGTGATATCACCTCTACCTAGGGACATAGTTATCAGCAAATTAATAAATAAGAATATTGGTTTTCGATGAAACTTCAACAGATATATTTTTATTGGAAAATAATACAAAGGACGTTTATCTTCTTAAAATCGTCTTAGGAATTAATTATTAGTAGAAAAAAATAAAGCAGATCTATATACCAAGTAATGAATTTTAAGTTTAGGAAGTAAAATAATAATTTTAATTATATTAAAACCATATACATTACATTTTTTGTTATACACAAACATCGAAATTATTTTATGTAGTCAGGATACATTGAAAGTATACTTACATACAATTACTTTTATATATATATTCAAAGAATGCTGTATCCTCCTGAATGACACTCAAAGGTACCAGCTGTATAACATCCTGTGTGCTATCGATTGCATTCCATATTAAGGAATTTACGTGATACAGGTGATCTTCAGCTGATTTGGTACCAAATCTTTTATATAAACATATAAGATACCTCTCAGAGTTTGCAGGCCTTGATGTAACTGGCTTATATATTGAAACTAGAAAGAGCATAAAACCTTAATTTAAATAAATATCACTAAAAAGTATGTTGCCAGTCTGCACTACTTTCCGGAAGGGCTGAACCGATTTTGACCACAATGTAACGGACCTTTAGAGAACTTTTATGATATTTTTAGAATGTTCATAATAACAAACGAATAATTATTAAATTTAACAAAATAATGCCCAAACCCTATAATTAAGTGTAAAAAGGGAACATGGCGTAAAAACGTCGAAATAACATTTTAGGAAATGTTCATCTATGATAATGGATTCAGCTATTCTTTCATATTCAAAATCATCATCAGAATTCCTTTTGATGTGAGCTTTTCTCTGATTTGCGTTTTTCTATCATTTCACATATTTACGACTCATATGAGACGACTTTTTTAGTTTTTTTACAATTGTCAATCTAACAGTGATGTTAATTATAAGTTGAAGTTTCTCTTTGAGTGCTATTATTGCATCTCAAACTGTTTCCGATGGCATCCAAATTAACTTCCCAGATAAATACGCCCTCATACTAATTTATAATTTCATACAACGTTAATTGTCAACAATAGTGTGCTGGCTCTTATACTAGCCTGATGACGTCACGTCATTTTCAGCTGACTGTATTTTATACTACAACAAAATTTGACCAGGTATTGCTATATCACTATACTATGGAGGATAAAAGTATAGAGAAACGTTTTATATGGTGTACATGTTGAAAGAATGTCCAGCTCTAAGCAGTCATAGTTCCAAAACCCTCCAAAATGATGCTAGCGTAGGCAAAGGGTATGGTTAGTCCGAAATAATTTTGTAAACATAACCTAAAGTCATTGCTGTGAGAAGATAAGGACAGTGATAGAATTTTTGTGAACTTTAGATAATACGTTTAGTGATGTTTGAGTGGTAACTGTTATCATACTTTTTAGGATTATTGAACAATAATGAACCCAGTCGCTACTGTAGCGTCGCTTTTTTTTTCGAAATGAAAACGCTGTTGACCTGGAAAGGTCTTTACAGCTTCACCGAGCTATTGAGGCGAGCGCTGAAGGCACTCAGCCGATTTGGGATGTTTGGGCGACTAACTCAAGGATGCACGGCACACTTCAGCTTGGGCTGTCACCAGTTTTGTGCAAAAATCGCAACCTATCTGAGCTAACCTAAGCTAAGATATACTGTAAGATGCTAGATGTACGTATATGAGTTATTGTAACATGCATGTGTACCAAGCATGCATGCCTCAACAACTCCTGTATGTATTTTGTGTCGGATAAATTCCTCTAAACTATATAGGATAGGATAAGTGTAGCGTAGCCTAATTGAACGCATTTTGAGGAACTATTTCTCATACACAGAGATGGCTCTGCTTACTCCATTTACTGACATTCTTTACTTAACATGTATATAGAGTTCACAAAGCAAAGAACACGTAGTTCGCATATAACAACAAAACCATATTTACTATAAGTAAATTATGGAACCATCTGATTTTACTCTAAACATTCTAACACTAATAGAAAGTTATGGTTGGACATATAATTTACAGTTTATGTTTTACTTTTATTAAATCTTATAAAACTGTTATATTGTAATTTATATTACCTTTTTCGAAACATCTATACATGATATAAATTAAGCCCACACTAAACTGAGTGAATACATCAAACAGCTTAACCACAAAATGCCCTCCAGTCCTTACTAGCATTAATGCAGCTAGACATTGACATAAATACAATTGTTTGGAAAGAATCTCTTGAATATTCTCTTGTCCCACTACGGAAAAGCCCTAAAAATAATAAAAAGATTAATTACTTGGAGATGTCTGGGAAGCAGGGCATATCATCGATTTATATGGTAAACTTACTTGAATTAACTTAAAAATGACTTGTCCCCATACAACGTATTTTGATACAATGTGTTAATAAGACCCTCATAAACCATAACTAATTTAACACCTCAGAAGCCACTACTGTTCTAGTATTTATAAGAATAATTTCTTCAACTGTTACTTTTCTAGCTATGTTTCAATGGATTGTTGTTGAGTTTTTCAGGCACACATTAACCAGTAACAGCATTAACGAACAAGAGCGCTTTCAATTTAAACGATTTGTGTCGGCCTGCTGCCATACGGACGATTTATGAGCGGATGTCGTACGACAGTTGGACAACAGCAGTATATGCGACCTAAAACTCTAATTTGGAGTGCGATGACGTTGCAGTCCGACTGTATTTGAATGATGTCCATGAATACTTGCATTCAGTCGAGCAATGGATTCAAACGAGAAATGATTATTGTTGGTTCTTATTATGAACTAGCATGCCCACGAACTCCGTTCCGTCTAAAGTATATTAAAATATAGGTTTTTTTACGCAGAAGAACCTTCTCCTGACAATATCAAACTCAACAAAAAAATAATCACTAAAAACGGTTCAGCTGTTCTCGAAATTTGAGCTTAGAAACACATTCCAGGATTCATTTTTATATTATAGATATGTAAGCATTATTACCCTCTACATATAAACATCAGTACCTATTTTCATATAGTTATATATGGTTTACTTACACCATCAGCCATAAGGAAATGTACTCCTGTATCTTCGGTTTGTTTAAGTACATGGTCTTTTAGAGACATAAGATTTGCAGGATCAAATATGTTTCCATCATCCTTGATACCATAGTAAGGATTGAAAGTTTCAGGAGTTCCAGCATAAAAATCAGACAACTTAAAATCATTTGCTCCTTTTAAAGTAAAACCAAATCCTAAAAAAGATAAAATATAATTGTTACATATTGACTATAGCCATTCCAACAGTAGGTTGAACAAAACCTGCAAAAAAGTCTCTGTAAACAAATCAAGTTGTTGTGATGAATAAATTTCAACTTTTATTTAATGTGGTAATGAAATAATTACGTTATTACAAATTAATAATAATTAACGGACATAAACGTATTGTTTTAATGTTACTTAATATTACAAATGTTATTTTTTGTACTTTAATGAAGAGAGTGCCATAAAAAATCAGTTGTTCTCATATAGAAATATTTACATAATAAAATATAGAAAACCGCCGTTTCGTTTTGTGCGCATCTTCTAGATAAATTTTGATCAATTCTTTTATTTTTCTAGCTACTTTGCCATTATCTGATAACAAATTCTCAGGATATCTTCATGTAATGTAAAGTTACTAAACATTTAAGAACCTCAGAGTTTTGTAAGTATTATACATTCAGCCAGACGTATTTTTTACCATGGAAAAACAGGCAAACTGTGCGATATATACGTATGTACAAGACTATGCAGACAATGTCATGGGTATCAACTAATTTTGACGTAAAAATATATTTAGTAATATATATGTATATATGCAATTGTGTATGTATGTAACTACACCTAGTAAAAAGAATAAAAATGCAAAGCCAAATATGTGTTTAAAACTTAAGCAGAGATTATTTTTGAACAAAATAAATAAACAAAAAGTATGTAAAATTGTATATATGTTTTGGAAATTACCCTTTGCCTTCCACCCCTTCCGATATAGGACATACTCAGAGAAACCACCTGGGCCTGCACATACATCTGCAAAGTACAATATTTGCTTCTTTTCGATTGCATTATCTCCATTTTGGGTCTTCGGGTTTGTGAACATGAAGTCACAAATTGCATCAATATTAGCCATTTTAACGGCCGCACGATTAAGAAATATTACTGAACCAATAGTTTCATAAGGATTACTACGAAACCTTGCGTGCCTAAGGTCTTCATCATCCAAACTGTCAAATATTGTCTGAAATATAATAGAATAATGAAATATGTTTTGTATAAATTAACTAAATATGCAATATTATAAATGTACCACATAGTATAGGCTATTAAGGTAAACAATAGACATGAACCCATTTAAATCTTATTCTTGTATGGGAACCATACCAAAGACATTTTTATACAAAATTCAATTAAGCACATTATGATTAAAATGACCTAATTTGCAGGTGTATAAATCAATACATTAATTAGAACTTCTTTTAATTATAATAGCATACTGATAATGGAACCGCTAATGAATTAAGATCCAAATAACTACCATTGATTTTTAATTAATTAACATTTCCATGATTGTATATGTTAAACACCAGTCCGTTAGTGGTATCCGCTGCAAAATACGAAACCGTACCTAATACTGCTCGCTACAAAAGACGCCCGCGACATATTTTTACCGATCCTCCCGATGAAATAACGGCAGCGAACGATCAGTACCAGCCTGTCTCTGCAAACAGAGCGTGTCCACGCCCACACCCGCGTAATCACAGATCACGCCGCCGTGGTCTGGGGGTAAATTTCGCTCCCGCACACCATATTAGGCCCCCCTCGGCAGTGACTCAAGCCTAGGTTCGTTCCCTCGGTGTGGAGCCCTTGAGTGCGCTGCTCGCGCGATACAGTGACACAAAAATTTACATCACTGCTACAACACTACACGATCACCCCCACACACGTGCACACCTACACACTTACACATGGAAGTGGAAGGGCTTTATTTTTTTTTTCCTGATCGAACTGAAAAAACTCTAATTTTCCGATAAAAAATATATGGAGGGGTTGTTGAGGCGTGTATGCTTGGTACATATATGCGTCTCAACAACTCAAACATATATGAATAGTTAGCTAGATTAGCTAAGTTAGGTCGTGAGTTTGCATGTAACAGACAACAGCCAAGCCGAGTTGTGCCGTGCACCCTTGAGCTAGTTGCCCAAATAAAATCGGCTGAGTGCCTTAAGCGCTCGCCTTAGTAGTTTGGTGAAGCTGTTAAGACCTTGCTAGGTAAATAGCGTAGTCAGTCCGAAAAAAAAAAAAAATGTTAAACAGGACTTTTGCGATTGTAAAGTTGCACCAGCTAATTTGCATATGTTATGTACTTAATAGGCTTAACAACTTAGCCTCCTTAGTTTGGTCAAAGTAGACGAAATCAGATGAAAGCTTTATATAACTGCCTTTTCACTGTCCTACAAATTTATTTACAAAAGAGAGCGCTTTTTTTCACTTTCCTTGTTAACATAGTTTGTTTAAACTATGAACTTCTACAAACTTTAAATATATACCAAAAAGTATGTAGCACATCCATAATTATAATTATTTTATTACTATCAAGCAAAAAGCTTACTTTGGCCTCTAAAACTCCTTTTAATATGCGTGGTTCAATGAACTCTATTTCATCATCAATAGTTAGTTTTTTTGTGCCTATCCTTAGCCACTCATCTAAAAGATCACTAGAGAGAGGTTCATCAGGTGAAGGATTCATCCATACCTGTAAAATAATATAATAGTAATAATTTTATTTTGGCTACAACTGAATACTTCATTGTAATCATGACTATTATAATCATATATTGTTAATAAATAATAACTTTTAAAAGAAAAATAAATTATAAAATCTTTTATGCCTAGTCCCTTTGGTTTTTTAAATTTATTATTTTAAAAATAATGAGACTTCTATGTCTTAATCAGGTTCAAAAGGTTATAAAATTAGGACAAATAAAGGGTCTGCTGTATTGTACATGTATCATTTTTTTAAATTACTTATCCCCTATAATTAAAAAATTATTTATAAGGACCTACATACACTTTGTAATTAATCAAATAATTTGAAATATTATCAGTTTACATTATGGCTATACTTACTATTTCTTCTTGCGTTTCAGGTTCTGAGTCATCTGGTGTCCATTGAAAATCTTGTGGTACTTCACCCACAACTGAGGGTTTCAAGCCCAACCCTCTACGCCCCTTTTGAGTTGAAGCCTCTACAGGCTCTGTACGTCCATGTTCGAACTTACCTAACCCATGACCTGGTTTATGGCCCATGTTACTCATCATCTTCATTACCTTACTAGAATACTCTCCTTTATAATCATAATCTGTTTCTTTTGAATTTTTCTTAAATAGTTTATCGTTAAAATTATGAGTTCTGTTTGAAGCCTCTCCTTGATCTGTATCATCAAATCCATATTTATAATCATCATAGTGGTCATTGGGAGATGAGCAGTTTTCACTCAGACTACTTCTACTGCTTAATCTAGCATTCCGTTCTGGACTATGTTCTGAAAATCTTCTTAGTTTTTTAGCTTGTTGTAAAGCTCCCGCATAGGTTTCAGGGTTTGGTGTGTCAGGTTCATTATCAGAATCTTGTAAAACTAAAAATAAATTGTATTATTTAAATATGGCCAAGTAAATAGAGCAGTACTAATTAATAAGGTATTCTAATCTTGTTCAAAATTTTACTAACGAGATCCATGGGAAGTAGTTGATGATGCACCATAGGTATCAGCCCGTGGACGCTTTGCTGGAGTAGAACTTTCATCACTGCTAGAATCATCACTTGTTGCATCTGAGAGGAATTAATTATAAACAGTAGAAAACGTAATTAAATATATGTTTATTAGCTCTACATATATTTTCAAAACATCTCATGCACATGAAATTCTAACAGGTCTAATAGCTTACCATCATAATGTATCAAACAACAAGGTACCTACCTGACAGACTCATCTTGATATAACTCCACTACTGTATAGATACTTCTTAAAAATACCTACAGCTCCGATTATGTAGTGTAGACAAACGATAAAGAGTAGAAAATAAAAATACGCACGAAGTTATATTTACAAAGATAAAATCACACTATGCAATAAAAATAAAAAGTCAAATATTACAAACAAGAACGTAAAATATCATATCAGACAAAAAATTCAGAAATGCACAACAAAATCAAGAAGTATATTTATTTATAAAATGAAGGAGAATAAGCACTAACTGTAACCATAAATAAAACGTTTAGAACTCTGTGGTTTAGACATATAGTATATGTCAAATATGGACTTTCATTATATTCTGTATCAAACATGGTAAACTTTATACAAAATAAAACAACGTTACAAAATTAATGTCAATTGACACACTAGACTTCGCCGTGTATCGTAGCATCAACCATCCGTGTTTTTGAAGATCAAAAGGTCATATTATTTACAAATTCACAATTGCAGAGAACATTTTCATAACTGAAACTTATCTATGTATATAATAAGAATAAAAATCTAACGTATTTGTACTTTTTTGTAAAAATAAGGTATTATTGCCTTTAGGTGTCTAGGAACAAGTAATAATTTTTTTTTTCGAAATGAAAACGCTGTTGACTTGGAAAGGTCTTTACAACTTCACAGAACTATTGAGGCGAGCGCTAAAGGCACTCAGCTGATTTGGGATGTTTGGGTTGTTTGGGCGACTAATTCAAGGGTGCACGGCACACCTGGGCTTGAGCTGTCACCTGTTTTGTGAAAAAATCGCGACCTATCTGAGCTAACCTAAGCTATTTAAATATACGTATATGAATTATTGAAACATGCATGTGTACTAAGTATACGTGCCTCAACGACTCCTATATGTATTTTGTGTCGTAAAAATTCTTCGAAACTATTTAGGACAGGACAGAATAGGGAAAAATAAGGGTAGAACTCTTTGTCGTTTATTTCTTTGAACAAGAAAATCAGCGTTTAAGCGTGTAGGCATGCACATGTGTATAGATGACATGTGTGATGTTGTAGCAGTGATGAACTTACTTTTAGGTTATAATTATATAATTGCTAAATCATATTATGGTTATATTGTTGTGTTTATAAATATTAACTAACCCAAAAATTGCAAGTTTTAAAATATTTTGTTTTGCAGTATAAAACTTGATACATTTAAAAAAATAAAATACATAAAACTGTTTTCGAAGTGAAAACTTCTTTAGGCGCGTCGAGTAGTATTTATTGCAGAAGATAAACTTTGTAATTACGCATCATAACATGCTATGTCAGTATGACCAGTGGTGTTGTGATTGCACAGCTTGCGTCAGATTAGAGACGTGTTGTATAAGAGCTTGTGTACATCTAATAATGATACTTTGTATTGACATTGTGCTGCCCATCGTACGTTCGATGAATTAATAAACTGTATAAAAAGGCCTATAAATGATATCGTGAACGCAAATAGATGTAAAAAAGAGGCTAACGATAATAATTTCAATTTACAATATATGAAACTTGAAAAATTCGCAATATAATTAATTTAAAAATTCAAAAGAGAACACAATTTAAATTCCGTTGTTTTGAGTTTTTACTTCTGTCGGCAGTAATTATGGCTGCTTTGACTTTTTTTAGGTTAGCGTATAAAACTTAGTACATTTTTATCGATAAACTTATACTTAATTTCGTTCCTACAATCCTTGGAGAAACGGTGGCAGTTTATAAACCAAAATTAAATGTTTAGTTGGTATCATTTAAAAATGGCGCTGGACTGTGTATCAATCCTGCCCGTAACTAATTCCTGACGTTATACCCCTCACCAAATAGTCTCTTATTTGTACCAATACGATTAATAGTCTGTGTTTTGTGAATTACACGAATTAGACACATTTTCAGTGTTGCAATATTAATAAAGTTAAAGTCACAGAGTAACATCACATAAATATTTAGTTAGAACGTTTTTATTTTACACTAGGTGTTGCCCGCGGCTCTGCAAGCGTTTTATAAACTGTATTAAATAATTGGAATATTGTAAGATGTTGAATTACAGAAATACTCTTTCAAAAACGTATGTAAATACGACAATCACGCCACCTACTGTAACGTGTACATTAAAGCTTATGTCAATACTAGCAGTATGCTGAATGGGATTTACTATCAGTAACATATTAAGAACGTATATTATATAAAAAGGTAATGAAAATTTCAAGGTGTATATACCAGATTAGACCTCCCTCGGAAGCGGCTCAAGCCTAGGTTCGATCTCTAGCTAGGGAGCTCTTGAGTGCATTGCTTGTGCGATACAGTGTACACGGAAGTTTACATCACTGCTACAACACTACACTATCACCCCCACACACGTGCACGCTTACACATAAAAGTGGAAGGGTTTTATTTTTTCGCTTATCGAACTGAAAAATCTTTAGAAATTTTCCGATAAGAAATATATGTAAGGGTTGTTGAGATATGTACGTTTTGTACACACATATGTTTCAACAACTCATACATATATGAATAGTTAGTTAGCTTAAGTTAACTAAGATAGTTCGCGAATTCCATGTAACAGGCAACAGCCAAGCCGAGGTGTGCCGTGCACCCTTGAGCTAGTTGCCAAAAATAAAATCGGCTGAGTGTCTTAAGCGCTCGCTTTAGTGGTCCGGTGAATCTGTTAAGACCTTGCTAGGTCAATAGCGTAGTCACTTCGAGAAAAAAAATCAAGCTGTTTATTATGTGGTTATATCTCTTAAAAGTCGTGGTGCCTTGTGGTTTGACCGGTGGAATATTATTTCGAATTCCATAGGTTCGAACCCCGGTATGTACCAACGAATTTTTCGGAATTCGCGTACATTTACTAATTTAAATTGGTAGCACTATCGGCTGTCGGTGAAGGAAAACATCGTGGGCTGGCGTGGTGATTAAACCCATACCCACAGAGTACCTTATATTAACCCATACCTTCTTTCGGGAAGAGGCCTATGGCCCTACAGTGAGTCTTTTATAGGCTGATGATGATGTCTTAAAAATATTATTATATATACATAATGTACCAATAAAATTAAGTTTTTAGGACCACACACAAATGATAGCTTGTCCGCAAAGAATTGTATCAAAGACATCATAAGGTAATACGTTTATGATCCATGATCTTATTATAAAGACCTCGTCTCTCTTTAAAGTTATTATTAATTGTAAACAAACTTGGTAATGTTTGTTCTAATTAAAAATACAGAAAGAGTTGAAGTCATGGAATTTTGCATTAATAATGCAAATAATAATAAATAATAAAAAATAAAATTGGGGTATAAGGGGTTCAAACAACACCTAGCGGACCCAAGTCAACCTCACCTACTCGTGGTGCACCCTACTGGACAACAGATGAGGTTCTGGCGAATGTGATCCCCCTCGGGGTTTTGAAGGTCAGAAAGCAGTCGCTTTTTATAATATCACATACCTGTCATTTCTTATGCATAAGTTATGAAAAGAATTTTGAATGCTGTGGCTAGGGCGTCGCCGTATAACGACGCGCAGACACATCGCCCTACACCTGCGACAAGTGGACGAGGGCTACCGTGTCAAGTACGGGCACGGTTAAAGTCCTAAGTACTCAAAAAGAAACTCCGCTTTACCACTTGGAACATAGGTTCTCTTACTGGCCGCCACCGAGAACTGGCAGACGTACTAACGAGACGCCGGGTCCATGTTGCATTCCTACAAGAGACGCGTTGGAAAGGGAATAAATCACGAGACATCGGGCAGGGTTACAAACTTATCTACTCCGGTTCTCCTTCCGGGAAGAATGGCGTAGCGGTGGTACTGTCTGAAGACTTTCAGAAAGGCCTCCTTGAAGTTGACAGAAGAAGCGACTGATTTATTCGGGTCAAAGTACTGAGTGAAGGTTTAATCACTCATTTAGTCAGTGCCTATACTCCTCAAGTCGGTTGCCAAGAGTCGGAAAAAGTAGCCTTCTGGAACGAACTGGTTCATGGCGGCTTCGGGTATGGTCGCGCAAATGCAGATGGAGATTCAATTCTCAGTACCTGCCTCGTATCAGACCTGGCGGTCGTGAACATGTTTTCCAGAAGAAACCCGATCATCTTATAACCTACAAAAGTGGGTCACACGCCACCCAGATCGATTACTTTCTAATAAGAAGGAGCCAAACCGGTAAAGGTTATTATTAAACTGCAAGGTTATTCCAGGAGAAAGTCTCACAACGCAACATCGCATCCTTGTCATGGATTTTCTGGTAGCACCTAGGAGGAAAGTACCTGAACAACGTAGTCCGCGAACCAAGTGGTGGTCGCTGAATGGATCACAGAGAGATGACTTTCGTGAAGCCGTTCTTAAATTTGACTTCAGTGCAAATGACGAGCAATCCGTGAATAGTTGGTACTCTGAGGTTCAGTTGGCACTCAGTAGGCTCGGTAAACGGGTGCTTGGCACTTCGAAGGGAGGCCTTGTCATCGTCAAGGAAATGTGGTGGTGGAATGAGAGGGTGCAAGTGGCGATCCGGGAGAAGAAAACGCGTTTCAAGAAGTGGCAAGAAACCGGTTCTCCTGAAGATCATAAACCGTATAAAACAGCTAAATATGCCGCCAGGCGAGCCGTCGCCAAAGCCCGATATAATAAATAATCACCATTATATGACACTTTGGAGACTAACGAGGGCCAAAAATGCATCTTTCGTTTGGCAAAGGATCGCGAGAAAGCAACGCAGGATATAACCAAATGTCGTTGTGTGAAGACCTCAGATGGCACCCTTGTTTGCGACGCAGTTATGGTGAAGGAAAGGTGGCGGAGCTACTTCAGTGAGTTACTAAACTCACAACCCGCAAATATAGCCCCACCAGAACTGTCTCCTAATCTCGGACTTGTTGCCCTCATATCGTATGACGAGGTACTACGTTGTCTCTGCAGCATGAAAGCTCGAAAAGCCGTGGGCCCGGATGATTTACCGATTGAAGCGTGGAAAGCGATGGGGCCTTATGGTGTGACTATACTCACTGACCTATTTAACCGCATACTCACTAGTCACAGTATGCCTGACTGTTGGAGATCTAGCATCATCACTCCAATTTACAGAGGTAAAGGTAGTATACAGGATTGTCGTAGCTACCGAGGTATTAAGATCATGTGTCATACCATGAAGCTCTTCGAACGTATAATCGACGCCAGGCTCCGGCAAGAGTGCGGTGTCTCGGAGTGTCAGTATGGGTTTCGCCCTGGCTTCAGCACCATAGACCCCATCTTTGCCCTTAGAATGCTGGCCGAGGCATACAGGGAGAAAAATAAGCCGTTGCATATGGCTTTTCTGGACCTGCAAAAGGCCTTCGACTGTGTGCCACGTCCAGTAATTTGGTGAGCTTTGAAGGAAAAAAACGTGTCACAAACCTATATTGATATTATCCGATACATGTACCACAATTCGAAATCCGTAGTGAGGACTGCCGTTGGAGTTAACAGTTCCCAATAACAGTTGGTGTCCACGAAGGCTCAGCTCTGAGCCCTTTTCTGTTCAGCGTAGTGCTTGACGTAATCTCAGCAAAGGTCCACGAACCATCTCCATGGCTAATGATTTATGCCGACGATATTACACTGATAGACGAGAATAAGCAGAGACTGGAGGACAAAGTAAACCGGTGGAATGAGGCACTGGAGAACGGTGGTCTAACACTCAACGTTGCGAAGACCGAGTACATGGCTTGTAGTAACACGGACTCCGAATCCCTAAAAATTGGTAACGAAAGCGTTACGAAGACCAGCAGCTTCAAGTACCTAGGGTCTGTGATACACGAGTCCGGGTCAATCGATCACGACGTCTAATCTCGAGTAGGCGCCGCTTAGGCGAAATGGCGAGAAGTCACTGGCGTTCTATGTGATCAAAGGATACCGGTGAAGTTAAAAGGTCTGGTATACAAGTGCATCATCCGTCCAGTATTGTTGTATGGCAGCGAAACTAGGCAGACATGTCCAACAGCTACACGTCACTGAGATGAAGATGCTGCGGTGGATGTGTGGCGTTACGCGATTAGATCGCATTCGAAACGAACACATCCGTGGTAGCGTTGGAGTCCGAGACATCGCAGACAAGCTGCAGGAGACACGCCTCCGTTGGTACGGCCACATAAGTTGCAGACCGCCAGACTACATCGGAAATAGATGCCTCAGCATGACTGTACAAAGCCCGAGGTCTCGCGGCAGGCCCAAAAAACGGTGGCTGGACGTGGTGAAGGCGAACTTAAGGGACAATAACCTCACACACAATGATGCCGAAGACAGGGCAAAGTGGAGGAAGTCTATTAGGAAAGCAGACTCTGGCACTAAGCCAGGAAAACGCTAGGAAGAAGAAGAATTGTTGTTTATGTATATGGATCTAAATAAATTAGTCATTATCTGAATCGTGTTATTATTGATAATGATATTTATATTTGTAATATCATTCTTAATAAATATATAAAACTCTGTATCTATCTGTAAGCAGTTTTTAATATCTCACAATTACAATAATATTTAATGTACTCGATGTAGATATTTTTTGGTGGGATCTTGAAATGCCATGTAGTGGTGTTTATATTTTATCCATAGTCTCTGTAATAAAGACAGGAATACCAATTATATGGCTTTATTCAGCAAGACTTTAGAATAGTTTTAAATTTTATAAAAGCATGACAATGAAAGACAATTACTTGTCAATGACAATTGACCATAGTACATAACATTCTGCTCTGGGTGTTTTTAATTTCACCTTACTGTAAACCATAATCTTGTAAATAACTTGGCGTTTTTCTTTCTCTAGTTGAGTGGCGAATCGGTAACTCCGCCTCATTTTGATCAGTTTCACACTCCGCCTCTTGATTAAGTTGAAGCTCTGAATCAGGTTTAGGATTTGGATTTGTAGAGAAAGAATCATCATCTAAATCATTTTCATTAGGATAAGGTGCCAATTGCCTGTTACATACTGTCGTTTCTCGGCCATCTGGTAAACAAATATAAGAATAACTAGGATTCCCATGTAGTAACTGTACTTCATCTACTAAAGGATCATATTTAGATGTCCTCACGTTTCTCTTTAACAGTACAGGGCCAGGAGTTAATAACCAGCTTGGGGTAGAGCTTCCAGTAGGGGAACGTCGGGGATGTCGAAACATGCGTTCGTGTGATGTTTCATTGGTTGCAGTGCATAATAGAGAACGTATAGAATGCAGTGCCACAGGTATAACTTGTTCCCAGTCTGTTATATCCATTTTATTGGAATTTAGGCAAAGTTGTATTGTTCGCCATAGTGTTCCATTTAGACGTTCGACTTGACCGTTTCCTGCCGGATTATAGGGCGTGGTCCTACTTGTTGAAACTCCATATTTGTCAAGGAATAATTTAAGTTCATTTGACATAAATGCAGTCCCTCTATCAGTATGAATATAAGCAGGAGCGCCAAACAAGAAGAATAGGTCTCTTAGGGACTTTATAACAGTTTGTGCAGAAAATCTTTGCATGCATAAGCAAAAGGAAATCGAGAATATTCATCAATTATTGTTAACATATATTTATTTGATGTCTTAGATGGTATTGGCCCTTTAAAATCTATGTTTAATCGCTGAAATGGTTCTGTAGCTTTAATTAATTTGCCTTGGATTTTGCCATATCTTGGTTTAATTTGCGAACAAATTGGACAAGACGCAGTCATTGTTTTTACATTTTCAAGAGAATAAGGAAGATTTTTAGATCTTATCCAATGCATCATTCGAACAATCCCAGGATGACACAATAAGTTATGTAAATCTCTGAGTCAGTTAGGATTAAGAGAAGCAGGTATTCGTGATATTGCATCAGCAATGCGATAATGCATTTACCTGGTCTATACATAATATCATATGTGTAGCAGGAGAGATCTATCCGCCATCTTTAAATTTTTTCATTCTTTATTTTGCTCGAATGCTTTTGATTTAACATGAATGAGATAGACTGTTGATCAGTAATTAATAGAAAATGTCGGCCGATTAAATAATGACACCATTTTCTCAGAGATTCTACTATGGCGCAGGCTTCCTTCTCAATTGCAGAATGTTTCTTTTCTGATTCCTTTAATGATCTCGAAAAGAAAGTCACGGGTCGTCCATTTTGTGAAAGGGTTGCGGCGATAGAATGTTCAGATGCGTCTGTTTCTACAGTTAAAACATCATCATGATTTATAGCAGATAAGGCTGATTTAGCTATCTCAGATTTCATTTTATTAAAACATTCAATTGCATTGTGATCGAGCGGTGTACGAGACTGAATAAGAGGATGTATCCTTTCAGAAAAATTGGGTACCCATCTTGAATAATGCGCAAACATTCCAAGAGCTCGTTTAAGGGAAGATGCGTCGTTTGGAACAGCTAGATCCATCAACGATTTCAAACGATCTTCGTCAGGTTTTATGCAATTGTTTTGAATGGTGTACCCCAATAAACTTATCCGTTGGCTTGCTAAAATGCACTTCTCTTTATTCAAAGTTAATTTATACTTCTCAACGGCATCCATGAATTTTTTTAAATTTTGATCGTGTTCTTCTTTTGTTTTTCCGCAAACTGTGACGTCATCTAAATAAGCAAACGTCCCATTTAAACTCTCAGGTTCAATTACATATTGTAAAGTTATTTGAAAAGCGGCAACACCATTTGTCACGGTATTCGAGTAAACTGATATAGTTTACCACAAGCTTCAAATGCTGTCATCGGTTTTTCTTTTGACAGAATAGGTACTTGATGAACGCAGATTTTAAATCTATTTGATTAAAAAAGTTGTATTTGAGTACTTTAGAAATAATTATGTCTATCTTTGGCAAAGGATATGCATCAAGCTCTGTATAGCGATTGATGGTACGTGAATAATCAACATCTAGACGTTTTCTATGAGATTTCCCTCCTGTAATTAGAACTTGAGCACGCCATGGAGAAATGCTTGGTTCAATAACACCATCATGTAACAATTTTGTAATTTCTAATTTTATAAAATTCTCATCTGCTTCTGAAAATATTTTTACTTAGTTGAGATTGGCTTTATATCCGGTGATAAGTGTGTAAATATGGAAGCTGGAGGTAAGGAAGCTTGCATTACATTGCATATACGTAAGGGTTTTCTGTTACCTCCGAACCCCATTTCTACTGAGTGATGATTTTTAAGTAAATCGTGGCATATAATAATATCTGCGCATAAATTATTCACGACTAGTAATGGTTGTTGCTTGTAAATATGTTTATCAAGATTGATTGTCACATGACATAGACCGTTTACGAAAGAGACGTGACTTAGAGGGGCCAGATTAATAGTTTGGTTGATAACTTTTTTCTTTAGTTTCATAATGTGAACTAGTTTTTCATCAATGAAACTAACTGAACTGTCCGTATCAATAAGGGCATTGGCACGCATGTCATTTATAAGGACGGAGACAGTAGCTTTTCGAAGACTCGCTGGAGAAGCGGCAGAGATATCTTCTACACCTCTGTTATTGGTTGAGCTAGTATCAGAAGAAATAAAATTAAGAAGTGGTCTGCGAGATCGACAAACATTTGCAAAATGACCCTTTTTACTACAAAACTGACATTTAGCGTTAAAAGCTGGACATTTATCTCTTTTGTGTCGGGAATTACCACCGCAAAAGAAACACCGCCATCTACCATGTTGAAAAGAAGCTGCCATAGGGTTCGATGTTGTTGGTTCTATTGTTACCTTTGACTCCTTAGGTACAGTATTTTCTTTAGATTCTAGAGCGTTTAGGTAAGATGTGGATGGTAAACAATTTCCATAAGCTTTAGCATTATTTTCTGCCGATTCCAGAGTAAGAGCTTGATTTAAGGCGTCATCGAAATTTAAGGTATAATTTCTAATAATCTTTGGTGAATTTTTTGAGAACAGATTCCTGAGATAAATTCGTCGCGAATAAATTCTTGTTTATAAATTTTAGCCTTGACATCTTGAAAGTTACATTCTAGTGCTAGTTGCTTCAATGCACGCACGTATTCTGATATGGATTCTTCTGATTGTTTTTTTCTTTTAGCTAGAACATGGCGTGCATAGATATCATTTTTAGGTTTTACATATATTTTATCAAGGCATTCAATCGACTCTTCGTATGTTGTACACGAATAATAAACGAATATACGCAAGGTGATAAGTGATTGACTAATAGTTTTAATTTTATTGTATCAGGAACTTTGGTAGCTTCTTCAGCAATAAAATTTTTAAAAGTAGATTTCCAATGTAGCCAGTTTAAATCCGCTGCCGTTGTACTAGGTTCGACGTCAAACCGTTCAGGCCGCAGATATCGAGACATCGTATTTGAATTTTCGCCATACGACATTTTATTTCCTTGATATTATCCTTTTATTTGCTGAATAAATTGTAATAAAGACAGAAATACCAATTATATGGCTTTATTCAGCAAGACTTTAGAATAGTTTTACATTTTATAAAAGCATGACAATGAAAGACAATTACTTGTCAATGACAATTGACCATAGTACATAACAGTCTCAATAATATCATTGCGTAATCTTCTGTTATTTGGTTCTATATTGTGTTTTACGCAATATAGTTTGCTTATTGTGCACAAGTGAAGCGGTTTGAAAATAAAGCATGGATTCTGACTTGTCACAAAAATTCCCAGGAAAATTCTAACCAGACGGCCACCATCTTGTTAGATCATTAAAATGATATAAAGAAAGTTGTAATATAGTTTCTCACTTGACAATGGTAGTAATAGTCTACTAAAAGACCGGTTGCCAAAAATAAAATAGAAGAACTCAATGTAATATTCTTTTTTTTAAACTGACTACGCTATTGGCCTCGCAAGGCCTTCACAGCTTCCGGCCGCGGCCCTCGGTTGTTTTTCGTGCGGCCCGCGACAAAGTAAATTATTTCAAGACAACTTTACCCAGATGCCCTAGACAGAAATCAAAAACCGACTTAAGGGGCTACCTCGGTCCCACTAGCGCCGCCAATTGAAAAATAAACATGTTTCAATAAATAAAGAGAAAATTCTAACGGTGCTAGTGGGACCGAGGTAGCTTCTTAACGCTACTCGCGCGTGATCGTGTCGTGACTTGTTCCGGCGCTCCCCGCTCCGCGCCCGTGACGAGCCGCGACGCGAGTCATTTCATTTGTTTTTACGCACAAGAATAAACGTTTCTTGCTTCATAGATTGCGCGTGCGGTATTTTATGTATTATGGCGGGAGTATCATCTAAATGTGCTACTAAAAGGAAGATAACTGATGAAAATAGAAGTTTTCAAGAAAAATGGGAGGAAGAATTTTGTTTTATAAGTGGATATAAGGAGGGTACTGCTATTTGTTTAATATGCCGGGAAACTGTCGTCGGAATTAAGCGATACAATTTATTTCGCCACCACACAAGTAAGCATAGTTCATTTACCGAAGCCTACCCGTTAGAATCGATGCAAAGAAAGAATAAATTAAGTCATTTAAAATCGCCAATTCATCATCAACAAAATATAATGACGACAGCAGTCGGGCAAAATGAGGCTATTACAAAAGCATCGTACCAAGTATGTAACATCCTAGCAAAACGCATGAAGCCCTTTACTGATGCCGAATTGATGAAAGAGTGTATGATAACTGTTTCTCAAACGTTATTTGAAAATTTTTCAAATAGTAAACAAATAATGACAGAAGTAAAAAAGCTTACACTTTCTGAATCTACCTGTCGCCGCCGTGTTGAAGATATTTCGAAAATTTTGTTTAAGGCAGTGATTAACAAATTGAAAAACTGCAAATACTTAAGTCTTGCTTGCGATTCTAGTACGGATATAACTTCTATGGCTCAGTGCTCATTATTTGTTCGGTACTGCATAGTGGACGGAATCATAGAAGAAGACTTCTTAGCTGTAATTACCATGAAGGATCGTACGAGAGGTTGTGATTTTATGGAAGTTCTAAAAGAATTTATGGAAAAACACGGAACACCTGTAAATAGATTGATATCAGTATGTACTGATGGTTGTCCGTCAATGGTGGGTGCAAATAATGGTTTGATTGCTTTAATGAAGAAAGAATGGAATTTACCTAATTTGTTGCCCATTCATTGCTTGCTGCATCAAGAAACTTTGGCAAGCAAAATTTCTAATAACCTGTTAAAAGACGTGATGAATACGATTGTAAACATTATAAATTTTATTCGCGCGCGCGAACTTTATCATCGAAAATTCAAAGACTTACTTGAAGAATTACATGCTAATTATGGCGATGTCATTTTACATACAGCCGTCAGATGGTTAAGCAAAGGAAAAGTATTGGAAAGATTCTTTCATTTAAAACACGAAATTATACTTTTTTTGCAACAAAGTGGCAAAGAATTTCCCCAACTACAACAAAATGACTGGTGGACACTTGCGGCTTTTTTAACCGACATGACTATGAAATTCAATAGTCTGAATTTAGAGATGCAAGGACCTAACAAAATAATTGGGCAAATGATAAAATAAAGTGTTTGCATTTCAGGACAAACTGCAATTATACATAAATGAACTCGCAGCAGGAGATTTTTCAAATTTTCCAACTGTTTCTGCTCTGCAATGCGAAGTTTCTATTCCCGACAGTATCCATAAAGATTTAATATCTTATTTGAAAGAATATTTGAGAGAAATGCAAAATAGATTTGACGATGTGCGAAAAATTAAGAACTGCTTTATACTCGTGGAAAACCCTTGGCATGTTGATAACGAAGATATGAAATTATTTTGCCGGTTTGGGTTTTCTAAAACACAGATAATGAATGAAATCATTGAATTAAAACACGACACACAGCTAAAAGCCAGTTTCATTGAGCACCGTGAAAAGCAGGAGTACATAGAATTTTGGAGAAATGCCCCTAGCAAGTACAAATCTTTACAAGACTGCGCACAATTTGTTTTAACCATATTCTCTTCAACATATTTTTGTGAAGCTTCATTTTCTAAAATGACCTTAAAAAATAAATACCGGAATCGCCTTTCCACCCATTTAGAAGACACAATGAGGATTGCATGTAGTCCAAAGGATGCCGATATACAAGAAATAATTAAAAAAGTTCAACATCACAATTCCTAATTATAAAACAGGTATTTTTATTACGGCGTTAACTTCTTAAATATTTTCTTACCTAATTACCTATGTTTATAAACTATCTTTTTTCAATAAACGTTATAATGAACATTATCTATGATTACTTGTTTCGATATCAACTCTCAAACGAATGACTTCGCGGGCACAGCTAGTTCAAAGTAAATAATCGATGAGCTAAAAACGAGTATACATATAATGTCGATATTGGAGCGTTCACATACTCTACGGCCCGGCACTGGCACTCGCACTGTCATGTGTGGCCCTTGGACAGTAAAGTGTGACGACCGCTGATCTAATACCTTCTATATTATTATGTAGTCAGAATCTCAGGAACGGCATCAGCGATTTCCATGAATCTTAGTATGTAGGTGGTTTCGGGGACGATAAATCGATCTAGCCAAGTTTTAATCATAGAAAACTTTTTTTACCAGAGTTTTCATTCAATGAAAAAATATAGCTAGAATATGAAGATAGATTTAGCCGCCGCTGTCAAAACAAGTAGCTCAGTTGGAATTCGGGCGCTTTTAAAATCAGTCTAACTCCAGTTCGATATCGAATTCTCTCTTTTTATACATTTCTTTTTTTTTTATGAAAAATACTTATTTTCCGAGGCAAATCAGTTTATTTTAATTAAAGAATAATTTCATTGCTATAGTTATAACCAATTAGTACTCAAGACGATGATTGTTAGAATTTTTCAAAAGCCTTTCTGCCCAAGAGTTACCTGAACTATATACAAAGTTCAAAATTTTAGACTTCCATGTTTAATATTTTAGCCTGTAACGATATTTATGCAGTTTTACACTAGATGCTAATAAAATCTTTCCAGAGAATGAATTGGTTGTTCACCAGCCTAATTCAATCACTTTCTTTTATAAAGAACCGAGCTAGGCTAGGTCGTCCAAGTACTGCATGTTTATTTGATAAGTTATACATATCTAGTCTTGTATTTGTAATTCGCATTTACTAGAAGTAATTTTTCGATTTGAGCAAGAAATCTACAAAAGTAACAATGAATGTGGTTTTTGGAGGAAAAATAAAACAACTTTTGAGTAAAATTTGCTATATTTTTCTCCATTCGTTTTTTTTATCATGTAAAAAATTTCTTTCAACATAAATTTAAAATTCATCTTTATCTAACTAACCTTAAAGTTGTTTTACTATCAACACCAGTTATTAGTCATGTACTCATGAAAATAGAAAAAGGTAAAGCCAAAAATTTGCTAGTTTCCTATATAGTTTCGAACCGAAATAAGTTTTTCTGTACTCAATGTGTCAGTGTTTATTTCAGCGAATTGTTAAACGTTTAACACCCTTCAATCGTAGGGTAATTCGTGGTCATATTTAACATATAAAATAATATCAGAAGAAATACTAATCAACAACAAGGAGAACCTTAGTTGTAGAACCGTAGTGTAGTTTGTTTAAAAAAAAAAGTATGAGAACGATACTTTTAAGCGCAAAAATCACACATAGCAAACAAACTTCAAGGGGCTCTTTTCTAAGTTAATCGTTATGCAACTGATTATCTTAAAACGCTGCACGGTTGAACGAAGGGAAGAGGGGTGTTGGTCGAGGAACGGGGCGCGGCCAGGGATATGTGATAGAACGTTTTTTTTTAAATATTAAAGGAGGCAAACAAACTTGTGAGTACGTGATGTTAAGTGATCACCACCTTCCATAGACACTTGCTGCATCTGGGAAGTCGCAAGTGCGTTGCCAGCCTGTATATGGGAGAAGGGAGGGGAAGGAAAGGGAAACGAGGAAAGAGAAAAGGAGGTGGGCCTCAGACGCTCTCACTGACCGAACGAAACACAACAATGCAAGCACTATTTCACGTCAGTTTTCTGTGAGAGGGGTGGTACTACCCGGAAGAGCCGAGCCATTCATGCTGAAACCAGTAATAGCTTCAGTGTGGCTCTACCATCTACAAAAATTGATGCGCGATTCATTTATTACACCAGTTTGCATAGATAATACATATATATACTGAAAATCTGCCAGTTCGTTTTTGCGAAAATCACCTGATGTTGAGTGTATATCACTTTTCTGTTTCTCAAGATAATTAAGTCAAACATTAAGCACCTATTTTTTTATTGATTTAGAATGAGAATCAAATAATGTGTAATCTGTTAGAGTATTGCAAGTCATGCTGTATATCTTTAAAAAAGTTTTAAAGTACAAAATAAAAGCTAACATTTTGTGAAATTCTTTATTGTTCTTGGTTACGAGAATCATTCTCAAGTCATCAAAAATATTAGCGCAATCCTAGAGTAACCAAAACTTTATTAATCTATTTAGTATCAAATTTGGAACACAGATGTGCTTTATTAATCTATTGAACCCTTATCAACTAACAGTGTCTATATCACACTTCACTATATTAAAATCATTCACTTTATTTCTTTAACATAGGCATCAAGCTCAGCATCAAGTTGTTCAGCAGTGGGTACAGGACGTCTTCCACGTCCTGCACCGACACCTCCACGGCCACGTCGGACTCCTCCTCGCATGCCACCACCACTACTACTAGATGCTTGATTTCTGTTTGGTCCACCGCCTGTAACATTTTTTATTACATGGTAATACAACAAAGAAATTAATTTTTATTATCATTATCACCACTCAATTACTTAACATTTATCCATAAGGCTACATCAATCACCAGAGTGCTTAAATTTAAGATACAAATTTCCTTTAGCTCCATTTTACACAAATAATGTATAAAAAAATGTAAGATATATATAAAAATTAATTATTACCTCTGTTTGTATTCTTCCTAATAGGTCCTCCTGTATTTCCACCACCAATGCGAGCTTTGGCTTCACTTTTAAAACTGTTGATTTCTGAAGTAGCTAGTTGTATATTCATAGCTCTCCCATCCAGTGGCACTCCATTGTACTGCTTCATAGCTTTTAAAGCGTCTGCTCTTCTCTCAAAGACAACATCCGCTGTACCTAAAATAAAGAATGAGTCCTTTGAAGAAAGCAACAATTATTTAAATAGACTCTAAATTGGAATTATTTGCTATATTATATACATGGCAAAAAAAATCAAGATGCTTATTGTTCCAAATATCAAAAATTAATATAAAGGGTAGTTTCATATCTTTGCCCAAAAATAAGGGACTATTTGCATATTATTAAGAATAAAGGATGCTGGTACACATTCAATGCACATATAATTCAAGTTTATTCTCAATTAAATTTATAGCAAATGTGAGTATTAAGTCTATATCAGTGTAACAAGAAAATATAGTATAATTGTTAAACTCTAACATACCTAAAGATCTACCAGATCTGTCATAATGAACAGCTGCACTCCTGAGGATTCCAAATTCAGAAAATAATTCTTGAATATCAGAATCAGATACCCCAAAGTCCAGGTTTGAGACTAACAGTTTTGAGGGGCCTGTTGTGATGGCACCACTTCTCTGATTCTTCCTTTCACCAAAATCATTGAACATGTCATGTTTCCAAGTGCTGTTAACATCACCCTGAAATAGGTCGTCCTTCATAGAGCATGCCAACCCGTCATTCCATGCTGCTTTGGATACATGTCATTTACACAGTTTTATGCTGATACAAATTGTAACATCAACTTTAAAAACGATAATATAATAAGTAAAGAGGAGACCTAAACAACTAATTTACACAATTATGTATAGAATGCATATAATTTATACAATATAAAAACAAACAATATTTTTCTTTTTAGCAACACTATATATTGATTGTTCAAATCAGTCACTGGCACACACTCACATTGGTACACAACTCGTATACGAAGCAAATGTCTCAAATTGCAAAACACGTGAAGATCAGTTTTCAATACTTGTCAACGGCATACACAACTGGACGTCTGATTTAGTTTCCAGCCGGAATACAAAGGCAATAAGTATGCCTTGGAAATGAACCACGTCCTCAATCACCGTCGGTGCAGGGAAGACCATTTGCTTTACTGTAGAAACGTCTGGTACATATAACCGCGTTAACGCACGAGGTGTTTACTATGAGGTTACAAGATGTGAAGTATACTAATACAAACATCCAACTGGAGCAGAGCGCCACTTTCAGATGCATATCTCAGGTTAAATAGTCTAATATAACGATCATGATACAAAATAGACAAAACTGGTGTAAAAACATTTATATCCAAATAAAGTCATGAAAGAGGTCGTAGTAAAATGATGCAACATATGAAATATTCAGAAATTGCCGTCGAAACCGAGACGCCTCAACGATTCTTAGCAACTTTTTTCAATACCGTCAGCAGAAGTGATATATGCGTCATTTTGTTCGTTATGTCCGCCATTTGCATTATTATAATCATCTAATTATTGGATTTACCCTTGTATAATTCGTAGTCTTGGTTACACCGCCACGATTTCTGCCTCGTAATACACCACCAGAGCGGTTGTTACGAAAACCACCACCACGACCTGGTCTTTTGTTCGCATCAAATTTCCTGCCTGCTCCACCGCCACCTCTACCTTTTTTACTTGCTCTGATAATATCGTCTAACGCCATTTCAATTTGATCTACCATTTTGTATATTTCAAAATTATAATTATATACAATTTATTGATGTAATTACACTAACTGAAAAAATAAAATATCAATATATACTTTCTTCGAACTAAACCAGTAACCACTCGTAGAACAAACACGACGTCAGCACCAACAAGGCAAAATGGCGCTTACAGGCTAGGGATGACGGATATTCATCGATGTTGAAGAAACATCAATCTTTTGACATCGATAACATCGACTCATCGATGAATTGAAAATCAATATATTCTTTAGGGTCATCTAACGTTTTATGTACTAGCTAAGGACTAGATACCTATCAAATTTCACTTTTTTACACTATATGATACTAATCAACGTTATCTAAGTAAGCCCTACGATTAATTATTTCTCTGCATTTCCTAAGGGAAATGCAAAAGGGGACAGCTTCAGAAAGTATTATCTTCAAAGTTGGTCAACTCCTATACCAGCAACGGAAGAGACAATATGGAAAACAACCGACAAAGTTAGTTTTTTTAAAGACAGTTTTATTTGCTAGTAAAACATCGATGTTTTGCTATCAATGTTAAATGTATATCGATACTTTTAAACCGATGTTAATATCGATGTCAACATCGATGTTTTTCTAATATCGTGCATCCCTACTACAGGCACACTACTAAAGAGTAAAATTTTAATTAATTATTTGATCCGACTTAAACACAGAAATATTAAATATTTATATCGATACTAGTAATTGATTTGATTTAGAGACTCAAACTCTGGCAGTATAAAATTGTAATTCGATTTTATCTATAAAGATAAAAATAAACTAGTACAAATATTTATAATTTAAAAAGAAATTTAAAAAAGCTCATTGAAAAATAAAATTGATCTGTCATGGGACGCCTAGCAGATGTGAAACATCGGAATTATTCGAATCAAACGAATCTCAAATTTTCAAAATAGCGATATTTTTAAATATGTCATTATCGGATTTTGTTAAACTACAAAAAAGATATTTAATGTTATAAAAAAATAATTTACTTTAAACAGCTTATAATCCTGTGCATTTTATTTTATACATTTTCTGAAATTTCATAATCATAGTGCTACGGTCACTTGTACTAAAGTTCCTAAATTAGTTTTATTATTTAAATCTAATTTGACACATCGCTGTATCTTTATTATTTTGTAGTTAAGGACGTGTAAAGATGATTTTATTGAAATTTTATGTAAGGGCGTTGGGGCGAGTGGATTTTGAGTATTACTTATGTATAACTAATATTTTTCAGTACAAAAATATTCAAATACTCTTTTGTATGTTCTATTGTCAAACTACTACGAGTAAAGTAGTTATTAGTTATCAAAAATATAATAGATCCTAATTGAATATGTTTATAATGATATTGTGGTTTAGACAATTTTCAAAAATATGTTTTATTATTTTAGTTATAAAGTTTAAAATAGTTATATATCTATTTTAAATTATTATGATGCAATAAAATTTTTGTATATATTATTTTTGTATAATAATATCGATATTTAATTACCAATACTTAATCAAAATTCTAATAATTTCTATACATGTCCACAATTCTAGGTACATTCTCCAGTATACTATTCTGATTTAATTAAAAAAAACGATTACAATTTTATATTGTCAGTGATCAATTAAATATATGTATTATCTATGCCTATATGTGTACATCAGTGTTACCAACCCTACTGTTTTAACAGTAGATTTGCTGTTTTCACATTGATGTCACTGTTTTTTGTTTTATTCCTAATTTTTACTGTTTTTTCAATTAGCGTTCAGTGCCACCTATAACGCTATGCAAATATATTTGCATAGTGATGACTATGTGATTGAGATTCATATTTTAATGCACGGGGAAACCCCAATGTATTAATGACAGCTACGGGTTAACGCTCTATTGTATTACGTATTATTTCTTCCCAAAGATTTGTTCAAATAATATTACAGAACTAGACAGAGAGTGGCGAATGTTAAGGAATGTCTATTTATTTTTTGACCAAAACAAAATTTCCGATATTATCGACTTTTGGAGACGTGCATGATTTGAAAAATGGAGACGGATAGAAACTGTTGTGTCTACCACACAGCAACGCCACTGTGGAATGGTTATTTTTAGCTATAATTATATAATCGACTATAACTATTACAGGAATATTATTACACGCTAAACCTGAAATAACCGATTGCTACTCATTTGAAGCCACCGAAAAGCACACGAAGAAATTTAATAAAAAATGTATGATTTTAAAAAAGAAAATGAGAATGAAAATATTGACGATGAGGCGATTGTGAATGAAAGTGGGAAATAGTTTTACTTCATTTATATTTTCTTTTATTACATATGTTGTGATTATAAATATAACAATGTATGTGACTCCTAGTAACTAAGAAAATTAGTTATTGTTATTGATTATTGTTTTAGTTATATGAAGAGAAATGAGTAATATGAGGAAAGTATGAAATCTGCCTTTTTACTTTACCTACCTACTGTTTTCTCCTGTTTTTTTATTAGCGGTCTGCTGTTTTTTGGTTTGTTGTGGTTGGCAACACTGGTGTACATGTCGATTTTCGAGGTTGTACTAAAAGTTTTTAAAAATCTATTATTTCTGTGATTAGTGTACAAAAATGGCTTTGAATAAGTATATGCATCCTCGTAATATTTATAAAACCCCTCCAGACTTTACAATGTTGGTAAAGGCTTTTCCAGAATTTTCCAAAATCGCTAAAGCGGTAAGTAATATTTTTTCAAAAATTTATTAGCGATTCGACTTACAAATATGTATAGTGTTGGAAGCAAAAATATGATTTGTTTCCCTGGAATTGTGTTGTAAGCATTATTTCTATTATAAATTAATATTTGACAAAAGGAGGCTACATTTAAAATTCGCTTCTTGGTATAAGGGTTTAGGATGGGTTGTGACTACCCCTCGGTTTCTAAACATATACACAGCTGAAGGGACTTTTGTTCCATTCTTTTTTGGATAACTATGAAATGTTAAAATAAATGAATGTTAAATTATTTTTCATATTATACAATAATATAAGGTTTGAAACCAAGATAAAAAGAGCATTTGGGGGAAACCACATTATGTACTATTATGGACTAGATATGATAACAATACATTTTCTATTTTAGGATATCACTGGTAAAATAACAATTGATTTTAAGGATCCAAACTCATTAAGAGTCTTAACAAAATCCTTATTAAAATGTGATTTTAACCTAGATGTGGACATTCCTGAAGACAGATTAGTCCCAACATTACCTTTAAGGCTGAATTATATTTTGTGGATTGAGGACTTGTTAGTTGCTATTCAAAGAAATAGTCATATTAAAGGTTTAGATATAGGTAAGATTTTATACATTGAAATGAAATTTATTGATTGTTAATGTAATGAAAAATCGTAGACTGTTTATTTTGGTAAAATATTATTTTCAGGGACTGGTGCCTGTGCTATATATCCATTACTTGCTGCTGTGAAAAATAAATGGTACATGATTGGTAGTGAACAAGACGAAGAAAGTTTGTTAAAGGCACAAGAAAATGTAAAACAGAATAGTCTTGAAGACTTGATACAAAGTTAGTATTATTATGTCAATTATTAGTTAAATATAATATAATGCTTGTAACTTTGAACTTTAAATTCAAACTATTCACTAAAGTGTAAAATATAGCGAAAAAGCCCGTCATAGTGACTCGCTTCTGTGTGTCGCGTTTGGGGATCAGCCTGTGCATATCCAGTACCGGGTTACTTTCGTCATTATGGCCGGCTTGACAGCGGTGACCGGCGATGGATAATCTGTCTCTCGGTGGTTGCCGATGTTTTTAGATTCTACTATGCTTAACATCAGGCATAGTGCAGTCACTATATCGTGCTTCGATAAAAAAAAAAAAACAATCTGGTGAAAACATTTTTTTTCTTCTATTTTCCAGACTCTTGGTCCACACCTTTTATTTTGCTATTGTTTGATTTATTGTATACATTTACTTTTACTTTATTGTATACAAAATTGTATCTGTGAGCAATTATTGAGTGTTTTTTTATTATGATTTTATTAATGATGTTTATTGCCTTTATGTTGGTTTCATATTGATTCTTTAATAATAATGAATAAGTACTTTAAGGCACCATTATTGTATATCAATATCTTAAAAAAGATATACAAGTATGTTTAATTAAGTGTAAAATTTTCTCTTATCACTTGTTTCTTATCTTGCTGTCATCAATATTTACATGTTTATCCAAGTATGAGTGGGCCATTCATAAGTAATGTAAGCGCTCTGAGGAGCATTAATCAGATTGACTTGTCCTTATTATTATTATTATTGGTTCTTAATGACATCAATATTTACATTATTATTGAAACCATCTGGTAGCACTGTCATTTAGCATATGCAATTACAATTATCTTAATGCATCGAATTGTTAAAATTATCATAGTTTTTAACTAATTTTTGTATTATGTTGTAGTAAAAAAGAATCAAACTACTAGTGTTATTGATCATTTGTTCTCTGAAGAGAATTCATCCAAGTTTGATTTCTGCATGTGTAACCCTCCATTCTACAGTAGTATCCAAGAGCTATGTGAATCAAGAAGCCCGGCTAGGTGAGATATGTCACATTTTTTTTTTAATATCATACAGGAGAACAAATGCATTATTTTAGAACAAGCATCAATTGCAAAATATAATGTACTTAGTAACTTACTTTGCAGATGTCAATGATGTGAAATTTGAATAAAAAATCTATTAAAAATCGAATTATAATTCTAAGTTATTCAAAATCTGCTTGAAATAAGATTGTGTATATGATACTATATGTGTGGCAAATGAATGTACTTAACTTAAATATGTTCATTATAACTACTTAATTGTTTAGACTTAACAAATGTGAATGTAAAACTTTATTATTATGTATGTATATAAAACATTTTATAGACCTCCTCCAAAAAACGGTTTCACTGGATCCCCTCAAGAACTAATAACAGATGGTGGTGAATTACAGTTTTGTAGAAAATTAATCACAGAAAGTAAAACCTATAAGGACAAAATTATGTGAGTTTTTGTACAATTTTGTTGAACAGTACATAATGTAACTATTTAAATTTATAACATTTTAAAAATATTTATAATAGGTACAACTTTTTTTTCAAACTGGTCTAGTAAGGCCTTAACAACTATATTGGACTACTAAAGTGAGCACTTAAGGCACTCAGCCAATTGAATTTTGACAACAAGCTCAAGGGTGTGTCCACACCTCGGCTTGGGCTGTTGGCTACTTCATGCAATTCGCGACCTAACTAACCTAATCCAAGCTAAGCTACATATTCATATGTATATAAGTTAGTGAGATGTATATATTAAATGTACCAAGCAAATCTACCTCAATAAAACTTATATGTATTTCGTGTTGTATAATTTTCTTTTGTCTGAATTAATTCAGTTTGATAAGTGAAAAAATAAATATAACCCACATGTGTTGAGGTGATATTTGTAATGTTGTCATAGTGATGTAAGATTTTGTGTCACTGTATCGTGTGAGCAAGCAAGGGTTCGATGCCGAGGGAACAGACCTAGGCTTGAGTCACTGCAGAGGGGGGAAATAGGTAGTACCTATTAGGTACATTAATAGTATAGCATTAATATAGACTTGGTAACCAGTAGTTAAAATATATTTAAGCTTTTAAAACTCATGTTTTATAATTTTTATAGTAATACATATTTTTTCAGACTATTTACTACAATGGTTGGTCATAAGTATAACTTGGCAGAATTAATACAAGATCTAAAAGCTGATCATATAAAATACACACATACTGAATTTTGTCAAGGTCGAGTTACCAGATGGGGTCTCGCCTGGACATACCATGATTTTGATATTTTTAATTTAGGTATGTATCTCATTAAATTATAAATATTATAGTTTTGCATTTCCTTTTATTTTATAACCAGGTTCTAATCCATTTAATAAACAGTATATTGAGTTTTTAAGCTTATTACGAATGTATATCAGGCCTAATGTTTTAAATATTACTTTCCTTACACTAGCATTGCATAATATTAAATGATTGAAATATAAATGAGTCAACTGTTGATAAAGAAAGCACAAGTCTACTAGATCTTAACTGATTATGATATCTTAACTTATGATAAAAAGTTGTTGTATGACATGCTACTTACTGTATCATACATTTCTCCTTGATCATCGAACCAATCTCACGTATTGTATGTACTTAACTTATATAAGGAGGTTGTACACACTATTTCCCTTAATATTGTCACCATTTGAAAACTCCAACCAATCTCATGTATTGTATGTGCCTAACTTATATAAGGAGGTTGTACACACTATTTCTCTTAATATTGTCACCATTTGAAAACTCCAACCAATCTCATGTATTATATTTACCTAACTTATATAAGGAGGTTGTACACACTATTTCCTTTAATATTGCCACCATTTAAAAACTCATCTATTTTAATTTAATGTTGTTAGTATCATCGTAGATATGATCATTCTATTGCCACTTAAGCTCGCTAACCTTATAACATACCACCCCGAATAACTATTTATATGCATAGTAATTTTCATTCCTTAATAAGCAATCCTTAACTAAAAAATAAGCAAAATTATCCCGATGTTTATGTTTCAATTTTAATTAACATAAGCAAATATTGTATAGAATTTGCTAGAAAGGTATTAAAAATTCTGCTTTCATATTGCTTGTTACATTAATGGCAATGAAGAGGAACTATACAGAACATTTGACGATTGTAATACACAGTTGTATCATGCAATACATTACTTGGCAGTGGCATAACTTAGGATGTGTGAATTATTTTAATTATATTTTACAGTAAGCCCTAGAGAAAAGCTGCGAAAGAAGAATCCACCTGTAGTATACACACTACCAGAAATACCAAACTCTGTATATAATTTAGAAACAGCATTCAATAAACTCAGCATGATTTTAAGAGATCTGGACATTATTTATAAGGTTATAGAAAAACGTGGAAATTGTATTCATATGGACATACTATCTAGAAAAAACACATGGTCTAATCAAAGGCGAAAAAGGAGACTTCTTAAAAGAATGGAAGCACAGGAATGTAAAAAGTCTAAAACAGGTCTTGTACATAATAAAATCTGTGATGTACAGGATAAAATCTGTCATGTACAGGATCAAATTTGTAATAGACAGGATAAGATTGATAATACACAGGATAAAATTGATAATGCATATACAATGAATAATTCTTCAACAGAAGTCAACTTACAAATAACTTCAAGCATACATTCAACATTAACACATGAAAACACTTTAAAGAATGTTGATGAGCAGAATGAAGATGTCTCAAATATAGGTGACGATTACAAACCAGTAGTGCACGCATTTTTTAAATTACTAAAAAGAGATTCAAATATTTTATTCGAAATGGAGTTTTTAGACGGAAACGCTGGAAAACAAGGATTACATGAAATAGTACAGTACATAAAAAATAATTGGAAGTAAAATAATGTTTTATTTTTCATCCCTAGTGTTTTTTTTTATATCATAGGAGGCAAACGGACAGTTAGGTTACCTGATGTTAAATGATCACCATCGTCCATAGACACCAGCAACTCCAGAGGAGTAGCCAATGCGTCGCCAGCCTGTGTTGGTAGGCAAGTTGACAGAAGGGGAGGGGAGATCGATAGAGCCTCCGGCGCTGTCATTGACCGAACGGAACGCAACATTGCAAGTACTGTTACTTCACGTCGGTTTTCTGTGAGAGGTTGGTACTCGGGTAAGCTGATCCATTCATGCTGAAATCAGTAATAGCTCCAGCGTGGCTCTATCACCTACAAATGTACAAAATGTAAATACATAATAAATTTTTTACCAATGCGCCTCCTATTTTTTTTTAGCCGACTTCGAAAAAGGAGGAGGTCCTATGTTCGGTTGTATGTATTTTTTTTTATGTATGTTAATCGATATCTCCGTCAATTGTGAACCGATTTTAATGATTCTTTGTATGATTCGGCTATACTCCAAGGTGGTCCCATATAAATTTGAATAAAATATTCAACCCCTTAGGGGGTGAAATATCGTTTATTTGATTTTCACCCACTTCGTGTCTACATATATTCTTGTACTTGAAACCAATTTCAACAATTTTATTTGAATTACCGATACCTGGGAATAGGTGTTCTTCAAATTAACAAAAAATCCAACCATAAGGGTTGAAAATAAAGGGATGAATAAAGCTTATATGAATAAATGAACTTCCCCATAAGCTAAATTTAATGAAAACTTGGAAGAAATTGTTGTAGTGATAAATTATTTAATCAATCCTGATTTGATCATGAAAATTGAGAAATTGGAATGGAACTCCTCAACGGCTTACAGAAGCTATCTTGTGTTTGGGTACATATGACTCGTTTGATGAGGACTAACATGTGGGGTTATGACTGTTGAGGCAATTCCCGTGAAACGGACATTAGGAAAGATGAGGTTCTGAAATTCGTTCACAATCAACCTAATTTGACCAGTTGGATCTAGTACGGTGTAATATCATGTTTGTTTGTCAAGTTATGAACTTATTTTATAATTAATTAGAACTATATAAATATATTTATATACACTAAAAATGGAAAAATAAAAATTTTTACAAAAAAAATTGAACCGACTTCGATATCAAAAACTTATAAAGCACTGAAAAGTGATAAATATATATATATTATATATATATATATGTGTATAATGTAATATACTTTTCTACCTGCAACAAATTTGAAATTTCGGTTGGCACCGACTTCCAATATATCTCTAGGTAGCGCAAAAATTCATATATTTTATTTAATTTGATTAATTTAATAATATATTTATTTTTCACTTTTCAGTGCTTTATAAGTTTTTGATATCGAAGTCGGTTCAATTTTTTTTGTAAAATTTTTTTATACATTTAACACTTTAAAAAATCTATACAAGGCAAATTACAAGGGCATTATATGAAATAAAAATTACTATAAACAATTTAAGTAATACCAATACGTTGAATATCTTTGGACGAATAATTATCTCCGTTTTGCACGTATTTAAGAGGCATCCTGTATTTAAATTAGTAAGATCCATTTTTTGATCATTACATATTTATTGTCCTTAATGAACGTCACAGAAGTTAAATTAAGTAAAAATCTTCATAAAAACAACTTATTTTGTAGCACGTCATAATAATGTATAATCTTGTAACATAATAATTTAATGCTGAATAAATGAATATAAAGAGCAAAAATGAACTACACCTACAATAAATTGAATATTTAGTTACGTAGGATACTAATAAGGATTAATAGTATGTCGATCTAAATAGTGTCGCAAATAACTATTTTAAGAGTATTTAAATGATAAAGATTGGAGAAGAGAAAGAAGTGTGATGGTAAAGCTGTACGTTATCACTTTTTTTTTTAACGCGGGGAAATCCTTTATGGATACCCACCCTCCCGGGGGAGAGAGTGGGTTATGTCCGACTCGCACGGACTAAAACCCCACGGTGTACATCTTCCGCTATGGTTAGGATGGCACGAGATCTCTATAGACTTCATAGTGCCGGCCCAGCAGCAGAAGTGTTGCCGCCGGGCCTTCGTCTTGTAAGGTGATAGCCGGGTACACACCGGCCGTTTCCTTCTCGTCCGCTGGACCTGTGCAATGGGAAGATGGGGTCCCCGACCCACCTCCCCTAGGTCCGGCTATGGTGGCGGGAGAAGGCGCGTGAACTGGCGCCTCTTCCTACCAGTTCTTCTTTGGCGGAGAGGGCCGCTTAGCGGGTCCTCCTAGTGAACCCTCTCCGCCGCCTCCTTCTGCGAGACGACCTCCTCACAGAAGGAGTCAACAAAATTCCACACATTCTCGCTGCCGAGCATGGCTTTGACGACGCTCGGCAGCGAGAGATCATCACTCACCGCCGCAGTTAGAATGCGGCGTCGCTCCTCTCACGCAGCACATTCAGAAATTGTGTGCTGCGCGGTGTCCGGTTCAACGCCACACTCATGGCATACGGCGGTCGGCTCCCTGCGTGCTATCCGGTACAGGTACCAACCGAAGCACCCGTGCCCGGTCAGCACCTGCACCAGACGAAACGTCAGGGAGCCCCATCGTAGATTGTACCATTCGTGCAGGACCGGACGGACGGTGTCTATGGTATATCGACCGTACTGCGTGTCCGCCAGGTCCCGCCTCCACCTCTCCATTCTCAACCCTCTTTCACATTCCCTTCTCTTCTCTAATTCCCCGGGAGCTAGAGGTTCTCTCATCTGTTTCTTAGCCGCCGTATAGCTGTATACGGCGGCAAGCACCTCCGCCTCCAGCTCCCAGGGAAGAGTGCCAGCCAGCACCATAGCCGCCGCAGAGGACACCGTCCGGTAACCCCGTATCACCCTCAACGCCACAGTACGCTGCGCGGCTCGCAACGCACGGATATTGGTGCCGTTGAGGGCGTCCACCCCGTAGGCGGTCATGGACCGCACGACCCCCATGTATAGGCGGCGACAGGCGGCATCCGGCCCCCCCGTATTGGGGAGGAGTCGTTCGAGCGCCGCTGCTGCCCCTACTATGCGCGGTCCGAGCCCCTTAAAATGGGGCTCGAACCGCCAGCGTCCGTCCAGGGTGAGGCCAAGATACTTCATCCGGGTCCCCACCCTAACACGGACTCCCTCCACATATATGTGGGCCTCCGGAGGTGGCACTTCCGAGGCCCATGGAACATTAGGGCCTCGGTCTTCTCGAGAGCCACCTCGAGGCCCAGTCTTCTGACGCGCCCGACCACGAGAGTTACAGCCTCCGTGGCCAGGCGCAATAAGTTTTCTGTTTCCCCCTCTCGGGCTACGACTAGGGTGTCGTCCGCGTAGCAGATGAGGCGCGCTCCAGAATACGTTATCCCTAGGCTATCGGTCTTTTTTGTATGCATTTGTAACTCCCAAATATGTAAATCCTTTTATAATATGTCATTCACACAATTAAAAGTTCTGTTGTAACTATAAATACCTTAAGCATATTCAAACTTTCATTTGTTTGAATGCCATATCTTATTTACACCTAACTGTACCCACAGCTTCGCACACTTTTTTTTAAATTGTATTAAGAAATATAAAATTGTAAGTATGACACACCCGCGACTTATATAGTAGCATGTAATGTATATAATAGATATATAAATACTAATGACGTGCATAATGAGGTTTACTATCAGCTACATATTTGGAATTATAACCAACCATATAACTAACTAGTTTAGTGGTCACTTACACAATGAAAAAATAACTTAGAATATTATCAAATATGAGGATTTACATTACATTTAATATATTTTTATTTATTGCCATTATAATTAAGATTTTGTAAAAATTCAAAAAATAAATGCTTGTCTGTTCCGCAAGAAATTGTATTAAGAAACTCTTTACGTTATTTATTTTTATTTTTTTTTTATATCAAAGGAGGCAAACGAACTGGGTCACGTGATGTTAAATGATCACCACCATCCATAGACACTAGCGACATCAGGGACGTCGCAAGTGCGTTGCCAGCCTGTATATGGGAGAAGGGGGAGGGGAAGGAAAGGGAAAGAAGGAAAGAGGAGGGGACGTGGGCCTCCGGCTCTCTCATTGACCGAACGAAACACAACAATGCAAGCATTGTTATTTCACGTCGGTTATCTGTGAGAGGAGTGGTACTACCCCGGAGGAGCCGACCCATTCATGCTGAAACCAAAAATAGCTTCAGCGGGGCTCTACCACCTATAAAACAACACCTACAAACGTTTATGGTCTAAGATCTTATTAGGAAGATCTCTTCTGTCTTCAAAGTTACTAATAATGATAACGTCAAATTGTAAACATAAGCTTTGCAAATTGTAAAAATAAGCTGATAATTATTTCTCTAATTCAAAATAAGAAAAAATAATGAGTTTTGCTAGATTTCGTACAGACTAAGTCGCGGGTAACAACTAGTCCAAAATAGAATAATCTCAATTATTTTTTATAAGGCTTGCTGTCTACTAGTGAAAGTTCCCTAAAAATCGGTTTAACCTTTTTGAGAAAGCATTGTCGGCGAAGCCATGGTTAACAGCTAGTATAAACAAAATTTGCTTAAAATACTTTTTTATAAGGTCAACTATCTGCCAGTGAGAGTCTCGTGAAGGTTGGGTTAACCGTTTTGGAGATAACACTGCGCGCGAAACCACGGTTAACTGCTAGTATTAAGTAAAATTGCGTAAATTATTTTTTTTACGGTTAGCTATCCACAGCGAAAGTCTCGTAAACATTTCCCTGACCATTTTGGAGATAGTACTGGGGGCGAAGCCTCGGTTAACAGTTATTATAAACTAAAATTGTGTAAATTATTCTTTATAAGGTCAGCTATCTGCCAGTGAAAGTCTCGTAAAGATCTCTCTAACCGATCTGAAGATAGTACTATGGGCGAAACTACGGTTAACAGCTAGTCTAAATTAAAATAGACTAAATTACTTTTTATGATGTCCGCTATCTGTTCGTGGAAATCCCGTGAAAATTGTTCTAAACGTTTTGGAGAGAGCATTGCAGTCGAAGCCGCGGTTAACATATAGCTTAATTTCGAAAAGCCTAAGTAACCCACTGCAATTTCAGCTATCTGCCAGTGAAATTCCCATCAAAATCGCTCCAGCCGTTTTGGAGATTACCCGGAACAAACAGACAGACAAACCGACAAAAATTTTAAAAATTGCATTTTTGTTATCAGAAGAAGCATGTATACTTTCATACCCAATCAGTGATTTTTTTTATTTTGATATTACATACAGAAACTTCATTTTTATTATTTGTATAGATAAACTCAAATGCTAAAAAGGATGACATACTCAGGAACTACATATTTTTAAAATAAGTAAAAAGAGTTAAATTGAATGAAAACTAGTTTTTGCATGATTATCGGTCACGTTAGGTAATATAAATTTGGTCTATCCCTCGGGAAAAGTAGTTTTTTAGTCATATATACCTGTTCTTTTCTGTGACAGGGTTACCGTGTATGCAAAATGTAAGGATGTTTAGACCTAAAAGCATAACAAGCAAATGCTTATTCCCAGTTATGCTACTAGTTCAGAATATAAAACCATCTTTTTATACCTTGATTTTTCACTTTTCCCGCATAAAAATATATATTTAAAAAAATAATATGATCTCGGAATTTAGTTCATATTAAGTAAAGTTCATATGAATATTCATACAAATTTTCAGAACGATTGGTTACTAACTCTTAGAGGTAGAATTCTCACAAATTGAAAAAATCTTGCTTCGAGAAAATGTGTTTGAAAAAAAAGTACCGGAAATGTAGAGTTTGAAGTAGCAATAATTTAAATGAATTACTCATCGGTTAATCTGAAATTTTAGCCCGGTCATATAACAACATTTTTTCTTCTTCATTTTGGCCGTGCATTTATTCTTGATGAGCTTGCCGAGCTTCCATTGTACAGGGGTATTGAGCCAGGTAACTAAACAAGGGACTACCTGAGCAAATGCATTGAACCTATTATTGGGTATGGGTATTTATTTCCACCCGATACGCTCAGGTGTGCCTCAAGGATCCATTCTCGCACCCACACTCTTCAATCTGGTCGTCAGTGACCTACCTCGGCCTAAGGGAGTCGAGGTAGGTTGTTATGCTGACGATACAGTTATCTACGCTTCCGGTTGGCGGTCGGACTTTCTTAGAAAGCGCATCGACAAGGCCGTTCGCACGCTGGGTGAATGGTTTCGTCGATGGCACATAGAAGTTAATCCTGATAAGAGCGCCGCGATACTTTTCGATCCCAAAAAACGCGTTAATAATCTTGAGCCTGTTCGGCTATATGGAACCGCCACACCTTGGACCGAAGAAGTCAAATATCTCGGTATTACATTAGACAGATGGTTAAACTTCAATTGACATATAGAGAGAGGTAGAAACAAAACCGCTATGGTCGTGGGTCGCCTTCATCCGTTGCTTTGTCATAAGAGTAAGATGTCCCTCAGACACAAGCTCACTTTATATGAAACGTGTCCCTTGATAACACATATAGCTGTCCTCCCGTTTTTACTCATATGTCGAAAGATAATTTTCATAAGTTGCAGGTTCTTCAAAACCATGTTTTACGTAAAGTGACCGGTGCCCCGTGGTACATCAGAAGAGTAGATCTCCAAAGAGACCTAGAGATGTCTTCGATCTGGGCATACGTAAAATCACTTACGATTAGTTATTTTGAAAAAGCCGTGAATCATCCCAGTACATTAGTGGTATTCGCCGCAAAATACGAACCCGTACCGAACGCTGCGCATTATAAAAGACGTCTACGAAGAAACGCGACGTAGGTGCGGGATCGATAAAAGGGTTCCCCTTCGCGGCAGAGTAATAAAACGGTTCGGGCGCCGGAATCTAATTTAAAATTACAACAAGGTTTACTCCTAATCCATCGTTTGAGGGAAAGATCGATATAAATGTGCGGATTTATTCCATCTTTCCTAATAGGAATTACTTAGTCGAAACTAAAACACGTGCAAGTCAGTGTATGGTTGTTGCGATGACGGGGAAGCTAGATAACGCGTTTAGGAGACCTAGTTTAGAACTATTTTTAATCATAGCGTTAAATGCTACGATTTCGGACACTTCTTGAAAGATAAATAGCTGGGCGACCCAGTCGATGTCGGGGAAGGAGAGGGTGCGTTCAGCTTTACAAGGCTTAGCTACCTAAGGTTAAGGTGTAGTTTGAGGCGTGGGTTTAGGAGCCCAGGGGGCTTAAGAGGTCCGTGTGCGCCAAAGGGGCACGCTAAGCGCGGGAGCCGACACTGCCGGTACACGATAAGTACTTGGAAGACTCGGGAATGGCTCTGCAGACATGATAAGCGGGTGGAAGCAGCGGGCGCCTTAAACGGCGAAACTTATCTAGGGTACCGGGGCATTTTGTGTGCGGTGCGCGGAGACATCCGTGTTAATTCGCGGTATGGTCCTCGCCGCGACACAGGACGCACCTCGGAGGGTCGGAGAGCGGGAATTAATGTATCATCTGTATCCTTAAGTGTGACTAAATTTTTCGTCGATATTTTGGTGCAACCCAGCCTTCGGAAGTGAGTGAGTAGCGAATAGAATAGATGGCGCAACACATCACAAAACGTCGTTGATACAGAGCGATATATTTTGAATGCCAGGAGTTGTAGTGTACTGATGTAAAAAGTATATAGTTATTTTATTACTTATAAAATATTTGTTTATACAAGGAATAATTCAAAAGATAGACAGTTCGATATATTATGTTATTTTTAACGTTGTACCAAAGGCTGGTATACACTAATCAACATAAATATTCAAACATCGATGTTTCTAAACGATATACGGGTGTTTTAAAACATTGATGGATCGTTTGTATTCTTACGTGTAACTGAACTGAGGAAACCAGGAAAAGGGAATAGAGTAAATGGCGCTACACATCACAAAATATCAGACATATAGTGGGATGTATCGACATTCAACATTAACGTTTAAAAGATTGATGTATATTATGATATATCGATATTTTAAGCATGTATATTTGCATCTCTATTTATAGTGGAGATCACAGAACAAAGAGTATAATAAGTATTATAGGTCACAGAATAATATTACTCCTAGCGGAGATTAAGATTTGAGAGTTTAGGACACAATTTTTAGTCACATAAATACTTTTTGTTTTATTTATTGTAATGGAAGTTGAACCAACACAAATGGGAATAAGTGAAACTGCTCCAGTTGATCCTTTAACAAGTAATACTGTGGAAGAACATAAACCTATGATCGTTGATCAGAATGCTTCGGTGTCGGCTGCCGCATCTTCTACAAATATTATTGAAGCTGTTGTGGTGCCGGTACCGTCCACAGTGAAGGATGTACAGAAACCATCACCAAAGAAACCTAAAAAAAGAAAACCCAAAGTGCCTCGGGATGTTACTGCTCCTCGTCAACCGTTAACAGGTAAATATAATATACTGGGATAAGTTTTTCTTGTGAGTGCTTTTGTATAGAAACTATAGGAATCTAAGCAAAATAATTTTGTTATCAATATATAACTGTAAAAGTTGTTCACATATGTGGTATATAATAATTATACATGTTACATATACCACTACATATTATAAAACAAAATTCTCTGCCACGTCTGTCTGTTCGCGAAAAACTCAAAAACTACTGAACGCATTTTCATGTGGTTTAATCAATCAAACAAATATTTAATCTAAAACTACATTTTTTATGTCATAGGAGGCAACCGCACAGGTGAGTCATCTGATGTTAAGTGATCAGTCCATAGCTATTTGCAATACCAGAGGAGTCCCAAGAGTGTTGCCAGCCTGTGTTTGAAGGGGAGGGGGAAGAGAAGAGGGTCCAAGGGGAAGGGAGGTGGGCCTCCAACACTCTCACTGACCGAATGAAATGCAACAATGAAATTACTGTTACTTCACATTGGTTTTCTGTGAGAGGGTGGTAGTACTCCGGGAGAGCCAACCCATTCCTTCTGAAGCCAGTAATAGCTTCTGAGTGGCTCTACCACCTACAAATTATATATACATATGAAGGAACCCATCATGGAATATTCTTGTTTCATATTTCTGTCAAATCTAAAAAACTGCCTAAAGCTTTTATTATAAATGTTCTATAGTTTAAATAGTGTAGTTAATTCTTAAGTAAATTGGTATAAATAATTAAAAACACTGCAATTTGTGTATTATTACTTTGTCAGGTTATGTACGATTTTTGAATGAACGCCGAGATCAGCTGCGTGCAGAACAGCCAGACCTTGGGTTTGCAGAGTTAACGAGGCAGTTGGCTAGTGAATGGAGTAAATTGCCTGCTGAAGAAAAACAGCAATATCTAGATGCAGCTGATCAAGATAAAGAGAGGTATCAGGGTATACTATAGGGTTTCTGTCTTGTAATAATTAACCAAGTTGTAGCCAATAGCATAGTCAGTTTGAAAAAAAATTAAGCAAGAATAATTTTTTGCTCTATTTTATAATGAAAAAGAATTCTATGTTTATATTAGTTGTAATATTTATTAAATACATTTATTGAGAATTCAAACCTTTTAAGATTACTTATAAGATTGGTTTGTTTTTTTCTGTCTAAGAAATTGTCAAACACTAGCATTGTACGGATGGGAAATTGGCAGAGAACATATGATCTATTAATTTATTTTTTTACTAAGTTGTAAAATGTTACTTCTTACATTGCATTACAGTATTTTTAATATAATTAAGCAATTTAACAATGTAGGTAATCAAGATATCTCCTTTATTTTCCTAGTAGTTCTTTGAGTTCATAATTATTATAAGCAACATCTAGGTAGTTGTTATATTCTATAGTTTGTTTATTGTATTAGATCAGTATCAGCAGTGGTCGATGAACATTGCAGGAATTAACATACATATTTAACCTAAAAACTAAATCTAGCTAGATATTATTAATTATCAATAGTTTGATGAGCAATATAAATAAGCAAATTTATATCCTTGTTAGGAGTTTCAATGTATTATAAACATAAAGTGGTTTTGAGACTACCTTTCAAATTAATTCGTAATTACATCAAACAATGTCACTACATATTATAGGATAAAGTTCTGACTGTATGTTCTCAAAAAACTACTTAACAGATTTTCATGAAATTTTTTTCATTAGATAAAGTAATCCATGATATTTAGGAATATGATTTGTCAAGGTTTTTTATTCACATTATTTTTAATATGTAGACGGCCTTCTAGTTTAAAATAATTTTTAATTCTATAAAAATTCACTTTTCAAATTACTGCTCATAAAGACATTCTTAAATTGTGATCAATATGTAGTATATAGTACATCTACACGTACAAATAATGTTTTCCATTCATTGTTTCACTTTCATAAATTCTTACTACATACTAATGGTAAAGAGTGCTGTGTTAAACAATGTAAATGGAAAGTTTGGTTCCCTTTTAATAACCAAATTATAGTGTTCATAAACATATAATACTTTCATTTTGATTTTTAGATATATTAAGGAGTGGGCTGAGTATAAAAAAACTGATGCTTATAAAGAGTTCAGAAAGCAACAAATGGAACAGAAAGATGTAGTATTGCCCAAAAAGATGAAACATAACAATGTATCAGACAATGCAGGTTGTTAATTTATATGACATTATATTTATTTATTTATAGACAAGCAGCATAATTGCTGATACGTCTATATTATACTGTGTCGAAATTTTTTGTCGGGTTTTGGTCATTGCAAATGTTCACTTATTAAAGTGAGTTTATTAGTCCGGAGCCAGTTGTCAAGTCAGTTTTTAAAAGCATGTAGAGAATTAGCAGATACTATTTCGTCAGGCAATCAGTTCCAGATTAGTACCACTCTATTAATGAGGAAATTGTGGGCAACTGTTGTGTGTGAAAGTGTTTGACTTATTTTTATTTTGATTTCCTTTTGTAGCTCTTGTTGTGTTTCTTAAAATATACATTTCACGTAAGTATGGCAGGTTGTATTTATGAGTAACTATTTTGTATGTTTCTATGACGTCACCACGAAGGCGTCTTTCTTCGAGAGTAATCTGGTGCAGTGCATGCAATCTGTCTGGGTATTTTTTCCTTAAGGATTGCGGTATTTTTGTGGCTTTCCTTTGAACACTTTCTAGAAGGTTTATATCTTTCTGGAAGTAGGAACTCCATACCTGGAAGCCATATTTAGGGAGTGGTCTTAAGTAGGTTTTATAGATTTTGCAAAAGACTTCCACAGTCATTAAAAAAATTCTTCTATTGATATTGCAGCATCTACTCAACCGTCTGAAGCGGCAGTAGTTCCTATTAATACCACTGTGGTTGTAGCCACTGCTGCACCTAGGCAAGCAACACCACCACGTCCCAGGCCCTGTATTACGCCTGCTTCCGTAAGAAATTTCATATAACTATTTACCATCTAAGGGGTATAATTATAAGTAGACGCACTGCTGGAGATTTCGGATAGGACCTAGAATTTTGAATTTGTACTTTAAAATGTAGAATACGCCTCTGGCTTTGGTACCCTTTACAGTATAACCTTTATGAAGGTGTTACACTTTTCTAACGTACCAAATTATTTTGTGACCTGTTCTGAATTACATCATATTAATTTAAATATTATGTTTGCTCATGTTTTAGTTAATTCAATTGGATATATTTAGTTAATTTAATTGGATATATTTAGTGCATTACTAAATTCTTAATACAACTGTGTAATTCTCATAAATTCAAAATACTCTTGAATTTCAATCTATCATCAAATTGTAACAATAATATATTAATTATATAATCTTCTATTTTGAAAACGTGTTTTTAATGTGGGGTTTTATTTTTAATAACAGGGAGAAGAATGTACAGGAGATACAGATATACCCATATTTACAGACCAGTTTCTTCAACACAATAAGTTGAGAGAATCTGAACTAAGACAGCTGAGGAAGGCTAATTCAGATTATGAACAACAGGTAATGTATGATATTCTGATAATTTAAGAACTTGTCTTATGTCATTCTTTAGGTATAAAAAATAACTCTTCTTCACTAAGTGATGATGACTCAGTACTGGCATGCTCAGACAGAGTGTTAATCAATGTAGGTTTGAATCCCTGCAATAAGTTTGAACTTTTGGTAAAAAAAACATTCTGATGAAATCATAGGATGATAGTAGATAGGGCATTGTCTAATGCTGATATGGTTGGCTATCACCCGTAAATTGTAAATTTGTTTCCACACATGATTAATTGTGTTCTGGCAGCTGTAATTGAGTCCAGTCCTCTCTATTTATGTATTACCACATATTCCACCTTCTCACTTATTTTAGGTGAAATGTTGGTTAAGCTATAAAATCTATATAGTGCTAGACAAAAAGTAGTTAATTTTTTTTTATATCATAAGAGGCAACCAAACAGGCGAGTCACATGATTTTAAGTGATTACCGTCGTCCATAGACACTAGCAACACTAGGGGAGTCGCATGTGCTTTGCTAGCCTGCTTGGGGGGAAGAGGGAAATAGTGAGGGGAGAGGAAAGAAGGAGGGGAAGTGGACTTCCGTCGCTCTTACTGATCGAACGAAACGCAATAATGCAAGCACTGTTACTTCACGTCGGTTTTCTGTGGGGGGGTAGTACTACCCCGAGTGAGCCGAAATGAACAGAAGTAGTCACATAATGATATTATTTTAACATACTATTTTATGATACGATAGAATATAGTATATCCATAAATCTAAAGAAGCAGTGTTCAATAACGGGCGCGCTGTATGTACATGTTTATACTGAAATTTTTTTGTTGGTAAATTCCACGTCAACAGGTTCACGGATAACAGCTAGTGATATAAAATTTCAGTTTAAAATATTCTCATAAATTATCCATAATATTGGCTAGATACACTATTTTGCTGTGTCAGAATGCTATACTTCAGAGGCATGCTGAAGAAGTAAGCGGAGCGACTGCAAAACTTCGCGCTGAAACCGTAGCAGCAACAGAGAGAAATGCTGCACTTAATGCTCATCGACGTGCCCTTGTTGCAGCATTAGTAAATGGTTTACAAACATTAGCATTACCAGGTACATGAAATGTATTTTTAAGTTTTCATTTTTTTTTTTTTTTCAATATCTATTTATGTTCTAGTAATATTAAAGTTTTTTTTATTTTTTTATATTAAGTCATTGGCCATTGTGGAAAATTCCACAATTCTGCCAGTGTCATGTACATTAAGAACAACTATAATGATAATACAACAACAAAAGATTTGAAGTTGATTTCAACCACCCCCATTTATGTCTAACGTCTAACAAAAGGACAATACACCATTGGGATTAGTAAATCCCTAAACAACTAAGTAAATATATACCTTATATGTATAAAGTTATTAATATTATAAATACATTCATCTCAACAGCCACTTCAATACGATCAAAACTACGAAAATAGATGACTGTTTTTTCTCTTCTTGATTTAAATGTATGAGAAACTTAGTCTCCGAAAATAATTAATTACTTTATTACGTTAATGTGTTAAAAAATGCATAAATTCAGATTTATGTAATTTTAGTTTTAATAATGTAAATTTGTTTTTTGTCACATTACGATTTCATTTAGTTTTATTTTAATTATTCTAGTGCATTATGCTCTTAATCCATCAGTATTAAAATCATTGTCCAACCATATTTTATTAAAAAACTGAATTAACGACAAAGCCTTTTCAAAATGCTTATTTAAATGTATTTTGATTACAATAATGATAGTATTTTCTTTAATTGCCCAAATCGACGCTTTTCGCTATATGATATACTTGCCCCAGAAGATATCCCTTCCCATCCGTATGCAATTTCTCTTCTCCTTCTTTTATTACCCTTCTGTATAAATATGTTAAAATGAATAAAATTAAGCTCTAATTAATTCTTGCATTATATTTACCTAGAATTGTAGAATTTTTCACAGAAGCCAAAGACTAAATAAAAAAAATACAATAATGATAATGTTTTGTACAAACACCAAATAAACATAATTATTATACTACTTATCCCTACTTTTAGAATAAACGTGCTTGCACCTGTCGTTAAAATAAACTAAGTAAAAGCAGTATCATGGTTAGCTTTAGTCGCATATTCTTTTTTTGATTAAACGGGTGATATACAGTGATGTACAAATATGGTCTCATTTGGAAAGCAAGGTCAACTTTTCAACTACAAAGTTAAATAACCTAAACCAGTCAAAGCTGTAGTCATCCTAAAGGAACTACTTCAACAAGTATGTTCTCATACGAAGTACTCCTTACACATCTGATGCTCCTGTCTACCAGCTTTCTCGTTTTCAAATCAAATATATATTCGCATTGTTGACGATCCTGAGTTAACATGTAGTCTAGAATTATTAGAATTTCACAGAGACATTGTTTCTTAATGTGTGCTTTACTCCACAACAGAGAGTGTTCTGAAGAACTTTTTGATATGGTGCTAAACTTGCATCATCCGCAGCTGCACGGTTACACAAAACCATAAAGCAGAATGGCGACAATCATAGTTTTCTAAAAGTTTCATTATTATTATTATACATATGCTAGTAGTGTGGAATGGGTTACCTGGTATGATGTTCCCCAGGGTCATGACAGCCAATGTACTCCTGTGAAGTTGTTAATGCCTTAATAGGCCAATAGCATGATCAGTTCGATAAAAAAGGTTATGATAGCCACATAGATCTCCCCAAAAAGGGATCGAAACATTTTTACAAGGTCAGGTCCTAACAGTTTAGCAGTTGTCTATAGGCGACAGTATTTTGCATTACAAAAAAACTGTAGGTAAAGCTAGTCCTTTGTAAAGATAAAGGCAGACATAATTTTTTCAAGTTTATGTACATTGCTGTATGAGTATATATATATATATATATATAGGACATTGTACATTTTTAACAGGTGGGCCAGCAGGCGCTACTGAAGCTAATATTGATGAATTCATGGAAACATTGCAAGGATTGGTAGCAGATCAGAAGAATAGTGGAGTTGTGAAACAGGCTCGTGATATACTTAATAGAATCGAATTACCAATTAATTAATGGGCATGTTTAAGAATTATGAAAAGATTACATGTGCTTTAAAAAAATTTAGTCTTTTTATTTGCCTAATTGTCATGTATCTTTAAAAATATTTTAGGCAGCAACAAGCAAAACAACAAACTCTTTGTCATATTTGTATTAGATTGTCTCCAGGCATGTCTCAGAAATATAGAATATAGTAAGCAGACATAATGATATTACTATTGTTCTGATTATGTGGAGACCTAATAAAAAAATTCAATATAAAGTATTGTATAACATTAATTTGCTATGTAAGAAAACAAAAGTTGATCAGTTTACGCTGTATAATTTATTTTTTTTTACTTTATTGTAAAAATGACTTATTGTCCAAAGGATATTGAGTATATAACTTTTAATTGAAATTCTTTATTAGATAGCTTAATTTTGTATCTATACACAAAATACGTGTCATATTAATGTGTTACAATAATATGAAATACCTTACTGAAAACAATACTAGGTATTACTTAAATCAGTCTCTTAAATCTTAATCATCACTATCATCATCTGTTAAGTCTGGTTTATCTCCGGTTGCATCTGTATCATATTCATGAAGTTTTTTCCTCCATATTTTGATTAAAGTATCCCATGATCTTCGGCTGTATTTCAGATATTTTTCTGGAGTTTTTGGTTGATTCTTTGTGCGTAAATCACTATAAAATAAATATATGTTACAATTATTTTTTTATAAACTAACTTAAACTGTTAGGATCTTCAAACTATTTGTAACGACATTTTTTTTTGTACATCATAGGTTTAGCATTTGACTACAATCCGCCTGATGTTAAATGCTAAATCTAGAGGAACTGGCTCACAAGAGCTTTCAATTAAACACACTCATGGGAGCTTGGTAGTAGATTTTCAATTTAAGGATGGTGGTTAGCCAGACAGGCTTCGGTTTCTTTGCAATATTTTTAATTAATCTAAAGATCCAGCTCATTTCCATAGATTCTCAGCAACATCAATGGATACAGTGTTCAAACCCAATTAATCAATGCGGCATCATCACTTCAAATGGTATAATTTGATTTAAATTATTTTTATAGCTAATTTTATCATACACATTAAAGTAAACCCTAACATACTTACAATGGAACATGTAGAATATAGTTTTGGTAACCAACTGTGTTTTTCCCATAGTCAATTTGTTTCTGTCTTCTCTGTAGTACTTCTGGATCTGTTTCCAACTCCAAGGGTTTCCTGTAACATAAATATTTTCACGTTTTTTTTTATCTCACCTGATGTTAAAATGTAGACCTAAAAATGTTTACACACTAATTCTTGAAACTGGATTGGTTATTAAGTGCGTATACACAACGAATGGTTGTGACAGCCATTCCATTGAACTATTTTCAACATTTTATTTGGTTCACCTGTATCTACCTATATATGAATCCACTTCAGAATTTCAGATTACATTGGGATTTAACAGAGTCTGATGAACTATTTGTAACAAATAATGTCAAGCAGCACACATTTTGTTTACAATCAATTTAACTATTTTATTGATAAGTCCATTCTTAAAATGTTTTTAAGGTTATCTGAATATGTTTATTACTTTTTTTTCTTAGTTTGGCTCCGCAGAAGTATTTGCCAGTGACAATGTTTTGTTTTAAGGAGATTACAACTCATTTTACACAATAAGTTTTGTGTGATTATTTCCAACAAGACTGTAGCTCCCTAGTTAGAACTTTCAAGGGAGTTTTAGTGGCGTGACAGAATTCATGGTCCATGGTATTACTTTTCATTCACTTCACTTATGCACAATAACTGAACTGTATTATGTAAAACACCACCAATTTTACAAAATATATGGTCAAATAAAACAAAACAATGAATAAAATACACTACACAACAGACCAAAATCCCGCCGAAAATTCCTTTTTTTATTTATTAACCAGTGAACTTTCCATCCCTATGGCATGAAAACTTCATATTTAAAAAGAAATTTTATGTTTTTTAATTAGGTTACATAAAAAAAGATATTTTTCTTTTCTTTTAAACTAATTATTTATTTATTTTAACTGAACAATACAAAGGGACTGTACTGTATGGTATGTACATTATAAATCAGAACCAAATATGGAAATAATTACAAGTAGTTGCTAGTTATCTTGGCCTGCAAAAATATAAAAAAAAAGTCACTGGGATGGGTTTATCACCATATAAATAGTTGTAGAAATCTAGTATGACACAGTTAATCTATCTCTATTACTCATTTACTGATCCTCCAAAATATCCTATAGGCAACACTATGGTTATATCTAGTGTATGATCATTATCAACCAATTATTGAAAAATTATGATGGCTAGTCAGACATGCATTACAAAATGTCCTATAATGTTGTAATTCTTTCATTATGTTTGGGTGAAGCTAAGATGCTGAATGACATGGCAATGACACCTCATCAGCGACTCTTATGGTGAAGCTAAAAAGACTGGGGAACAATGGGGCTGATATGTTCAGTGGAATAAAAGCCTCTAAAAACAAAATACATAAAAAAATCCTCACCTTTCATTCCTTAGTGCCTACACTTTCAAAATATCATTAATAGATAATACACTAAAATATTATTACTTGTTATGTGCATTATAGAAACATACCTAGGTTTGCTATTCGCGTCGGGTTTAGGTTTTTTTTTGTCGGAGTATTCTCTGCTGTCTGTTCTTATTCTTTTATTTTTATTATCTATAAAGATGAAAATATATCAGTTTAAGAACTAAACTACATTTGATAAACACAATATCATTTTCTCGTATTACTTTTAGCCAATTTCAAGCTTTTAAAAGAACATTATTTACCTTTGTATTGTTTTTGTAAGACATTTGAAACAAAAATGAAAGTGTTTGACGCTCATTAACTACGTACCGTTAAACGATTCTTCTACTTCTTCAGACCAACTTTTCTTTATTTTACGATTACTCATAGTTCTTGTTGTTTTACTTTATGAAAAACTTGAACAAGCAACGCGCTGAACGCGCGAAAATAATTTTTTGACAATGCATAACACATGATAACATAAAACCACAGAAAAATACTAACACTAGGGATGAGATCTGAAATGAATAACTGAATCATGAGTTAACACATTAAAACATTTGATTATCTGAATCATTCTTTGATATGTTACTATACTATTTTAGTATACTATATTTTACTATGCAATACGTAATATTCTTTGTATTATTATTTGTTATGATGTTCAGCACGATAATATAACTTATAACGCTCTATTTTTGACACTAAGCATGGACACATTGTATCTATACATGGAATAAAAAATTAAGTTTCTTTCGTGGTATATCTTTACTTGTAAATAAATTCAATTTTCAGTCAATAAATACATTGCATATTATAAAAATGAAGTGTTATTTGTTACATCAGAATAATATTTTTTTAGTGATTGGGTATTAAAGTATACAATCAAGTGATTAAAAATGCAATATTTAAAATTTTTGTTGGACTGTCTGTCTGTTTGTTCCAGGTAATCTTCAATCTTGGACCGATTTTGAAAGGAATTTTACTGACAGGTAGCTAAAATTGCAGCGGTTGACATAGGCTACTCTATTTTAGACTAGCTTGACTGCGTCTTCGTCCGTAGTGTTATCTCCAAAATGGTTAGACCGATTGTCACGGGGCTTGTAGGGCAGTTAACGAACCTTATAAGAAGTATTTTAAATTATTTTGTTTTAAATAAGCTGTTACCTGCGACTTTGTCTGCAATGTTATTCCCAAAACAGTCAAACCTAATTTCAGGGATTTTCACTGGAGATAGCTAACCCTATAGAATGCTAAAGTAAATTATATTTTTGAACTTTTGCATATTCTCCCTTAATATGTGAAATCATTTTTGTGATTTTCACATATTATTTTAGATAGGTGTATAGTACGTACGTATGTAGTAAATTTGAAATATATATATTTTTATAGAATTGTTTTTATTTTTATAATTTATAGTTGTATTGTTGGCAACATTGAGTATACTCATTGAATTGTATGAAAGTTTATTGGGCGATCTAAAAACTAATTTGCTTGTAAACAATAATGTTAAATGTTTATCGTACTGATGAGAAATCTGTAGGATTAATTTTATGAAGACATTTAATCCTATTGCCATGGTAAGATAACGTGTTGGTTATATTTTTTACATAAAAATAATTAAAATTTGTTTTAATGTATTTTTACAATTTTTGAGTTATATATTTTGTTTTCAGACTAATGTTGAGGTTAATGAGGCTCTAGCCTCATTGGACATTCTAATGTCCGAATTTTTTGCACCAACAACAAACAACTATAGGAAGAGGGAAATTGAAAGCATGTTAGAAAATTTTTCCAATCGCAGGGATTCTTGGGAACATTGCTTGTTATTCCTCCAGAAATCACAAAATCAATATGTCTTAATGTTTACATTGACGACACTAGAGGTATAACTGTTTTTCTTTAATGATTTTATTGACCTTATGGAGTCTCACATAAATGTACTATAAAATGGGTAGGTTCTAGATTTAATATATTGTAAGTGGTACAACTACAAATAATTTGTAAGTGCAGCTACTTTAAAAGTTTTTCATTGTTTTTAAAAAGTTATTAAACATGTTTTGAGATAATATAAGTTAATTGCATTTTTTATGTAATAAAATAACTGAATGAAATGTGTTTCTTTAGTCTTTCTAACCTGGAAAGAAAATTATACGGAAGTGTAATTAAGTCTGAGGGTGATGTCTAAAGCCTACATATCAACTCTTAATACATATATTAATTCAAATACAAATATATCAAGTTTTGAATAGCTAACACACAAATAGGTGTTGAAATTACACAATAGACGAATCCCAAGATTTAATTGAAGCTATTTATTTATTTTAGCATAATGCAGTTATATGTATTTGTAAATATAACTATGCTATAGATTAGAATAAATTTTAGGTACTTGTTTTGTACTTAGGGTAGCTTTTTTTTCTCAAACTGTCTACGTTATTGCTATCGCTATACTTAACAGCTTCACCATCACCTTAGGATAGCATAATTTGGCAATGTTGAAGGATACTTGAAAGAATGTTGTAGATAAGCTCCCTAGATCCCTTAATGTGAATAGTGAGAAATGAGCTTCCACTGGAGCTTAGTGTGGTATTACAGGAGAAACTTAATTATTAAGGTCTTTTCGCTGTGTTTTTCAACATTGTTAGCTAAAAATGAAACAGCTATATTCAAATTAAATTACAAAGGATTTTGCAATAATAAGGGTTCATTGAGATCTTCTAAATATAAAGACAACTAGCAAGCCTGGTGGATGTTATCCTGCCCTGATAGTAAAAACACCTTAACAAATTTTACACTTAAACCACTTTGTGTACTGATGAAAATTGCATGAACATCTGTGCAGTAGTTTTTGGGATTATAACAAATATACAGACAGATGTCTCAGAGGACTTTGTTTTATGATATGTAGTGAGAGTCATAGATTTAATTTATTTCATTTAACAATTCTGTGGCCAGAATATTTAATAAATAAAAATATCATAAAATTCTGATTGATTTACTGATTTAATTGTCTAATGTTTCCCCCTAGAAAATTATAAACAGACAGTGGGTTAGTTTATCTGATGAGAACAAAACTGAAATCAGGCTAACATTATGGAATCAACTGATGGCTAAACATGAGGTGATGCTTTATTTCATAAGGAACAAGTTAGCAGCTTTGATGGTGTCAATAGCTAGATATGATTGGCCACATTTATATGAAGATTTCTTCACTAACATTGTTGAGGTAAGTCATTAAAATTGTTCTGTAGACTGTAATGATTATGATAAACTTTTATTCCTGTAAATCTGAGAAGTAAAGGTGTGATATCAAAACTGGTTTAAGTCAGGCACTTGATTCCCATAATTTGATGTATCTACATACATACATATCTACTTTGTGTCTTCCATATTTTGTCCGTGTTTTAACTCCATAAAAGTTTTATCTCCATTATTTTATCTGACTAATGGAGAGTCATATTGCCAAATAATATCATAATAAAAATAAGTTTGAATTGAATATAATCAAAGTGATTTTTTTTATTAACATACCTTTATATAAAGGATACATTTTAAAAATGGACCCACAAAGAAGTGAGTGATGAAAAAGAGTGTTAGTGTGAATCATCCATTTCCTAGTTGACTGTTTTTTTTTTTTTTCAAAAATTATTAATGCAAGTCATGATGTCTTTAAAAGGTATGGACAGTCTCTTAAGAACATTTTTTTGTAGTTACTATGGTTAATGCCCTCATCAGAATGGTCCACTTTCCAATAATCGACATGTATTTAATTTATAAAGATTTTGTACATAAACCTGTCCCTGTGTCAATTAAGTATGGTTTAATTATTTTAATTAAACTAATAAGTACAGTATATATAATTAGTTTATTTAAATGGCAATGAGTTCATGCGTAAGCGAAAAGAGTGAGTGTCTGAGCCACAGAACTTCCGGCTTAATCCATTCCATCGGCTTCCTCAGTTCTGTCACAGTGTCGCCACCATACTCAGACTAGTCTAAAAATATTTGTATTGTTAAATATGTCATTTTTTTTTAAATCATAGGAGGCAAACAAATGGGCAGGTCACCTGATGTTAAGTGATAACCACACTCCATAGACACCATCAACATTAGAGGAGTCACAAGTGCGTTGCGGGCATGTGATGGTAAAGAAGGGGAAGGAGAGAAGTGGGCATCTGGCATTCTTACTGATCGAATAAATCGCTACAATGCAATCATTGTTACTTCATGTTGCTGTTTCTCGTCGAGAGTGTGAGTACCCTGGGCAAGCCAACACATTCACGCTGAAACCAGTTATCGCTTCAGCCTGGCTCTACCACCTATCAAATCATTTCCACATAGATATTCATTTATTCTTGAAAGTCTTACCAAGCTCTCTTATGCGAATATAAAAAAATAAGTTTCAAGGGTTGCATTTGTCTTAATTGCTAAGAAACTTTCAAACGAAAGGTATAATTTAGATAGTATTATCTTTATTTTCAGTTAGTCAAATGTGAAGGTCACCAGTGTCTTTTAGGTCTAATATTGGCACAGGCTGCTAGTGAAGAGTTAGGTGCTGCACGTGATACAGGTGTGCTTTTGCCATCTTCAAGACGAAGTCAACTTGAAAGGCTTATGCTCAAAGGGATGCCTCAACTCCTATCAGCACTTAGTGGTAAGACTTATGTATTGTTAAAAGAACATTGCTTGGGTTTATTTAAAAGATAAAAGTGATTATTATTTTTGTTACTATTTATATGATTATATTAAGACATTATCTTTGAGATATTTATAAGTTAATGAAATAGGGTTAAACTGATTAATTTAATAAACGTCATTATAATATTTTAACAGACTACATCTTATATTTCATCAGGTATATTAGAAAAATACGCTCAAAAAGAACCCTCCACTAATCCTCCACCGTCACCAACAAATGGTGTGCCTTCTCAGACATCCTCTTTGCCGGACTTGTTGGCAAATGCCCACGATGTACATAATGTAGATAAGTAAGTAAAAGTCTATAAATTATGTTTTTTTTTTTAACATATATATTGAGATATTTGGCCTATATACATATAATGATGTTTCTTAGTGTACTTATTGATATGTACGAATTCACGAGCTGTGTTATTATTATTATAACACAATAAAATGTGGTATTAATACTTGCGTGCACTGCGGTTTTATTCTGCATGAATTTTTCATGCAAGATTTGTAACATATAGAATTTGTAAGGAAACGACCGCACTGCGGGTTCCGCATCGTAATTACATCGGATAGATTGCCTTGCGTTGCGAAAAAAAAAACGCAAATTATCGCAGTAAGCCGCTAGTCTAATTTAGAGTAGCCTAAGTAACCCCCTGTAATTTCAGCTATCTGCCAGTGAAATTCCCGTCAAAATAGATTCCTGCCATTTCGGAGATTACCCGGAACAAACAGACAGACCGACAAAAATTTTAAAAATGGCATGTTTGTTACCAGTAACGTGTATAGTTTCATGTCCAATTAGTAAAAAAATATTAACTTGATATTACATAAAGACACTTCATTTTTATTATATGTGTAGATATAATTCAACTTTGATAAAGAATCATCATTCATTCATTTGTGTTCTTTGCAAATAAAAAGACAAAATACAATAAATATCAATATGAAATGAGGAAGGTCTGGCATTTGCGGTATCTTAGACTGTTCTGGAAATCATACCGCAGTGCGCGTACCACCTATTGCGGATTTTTTCCAATGCGGTTTTCATTCCGCACTACAAAACTTTAATTTCCTTCAGTGTTATAAAATATTTTTTTAGTTTAATTGCCTAAAAAATCAATTTTATTATGTTACGGTGAAAGTATTTACAATGTAATAATGTTGTTACAGGTCACTAAATATGGAAATAGTAGTAAAGTGTTTAACTACTCTTCAGCATTTATTTTCTTGGTTACCATTGTCTTCACATGTACCTCCTTCTCTTGTAACTACTGTTTTCTATTGGGGCAGCATAGCAACTCAGAACCAGGTATGCCATATTTCTTGAATTAAATTAAATATATGAGCCATAGAGAAGCAAAAACAGCAATATATACACTTTGACAATAAAAGGTATAGTTTTTGTTTTTCCATTCATAACTAGCAGTGCCTGCGAACTCTGTTCCACCTAAAGTATACTAAAAATATGCGTTTTTTTTCCATAAGAACCTTTTCCTGACAATAATAAACAACAAAAAGATAGAATTAACGAAATCGGTTCAGCTGTTCTTAAGATTTGGCTTAGCAACACATTCAGCGATTCATTTTTTATTATAAGATGCAAGCAACAGATACTGGTAATAAATAAGTTTGAAATATGAATGAAGAATAACATTATTTTTTTATACTGTGCCACAAAATTCCTGAAAAATACCCTAATATACATAAAAATGGCAGTAATTATAATAATGAAAATTTGTTTGTATTTATGATCACACAATAGAAGTAGGTTATTAAATATAAACAAATGCAGATGTATATAGATTTATCAATATTTATATCGAAATAAATAATAGTAATATGGAAGTATGCACAATTATTACTGCCATCGTCGAGTAGGTAAATAATGTTACATGTATTTTGTGATCATATCAGTGATCTAATAAGATGGTGGCCATCTTGTTACAACTTTCCATGGTTTTTGTGGCATCCCAGGATTCATGCTCCACACTTGTGAATAATAACTGAACACGTAAAATACCACATATATTAAAAAACTAGCATCTGTACACGACTCCGTTTGCGTGTTAGTTTGGGTTAATACTGTCATGCAGCAGACATTCTCTAAAGGAAAATTGGATTTTGAAACATTTTTATTTGTTCTCTGCTCCTATTTGTTTTAGCGTGTTGATATGTAGTCTATAGGCTTCCCCGATAAATTTCAAAACGAGCCAGTAGTTACTGAGATTAGTGCATTCAAACAAACAAACCTAACTTTATAATATTACAGTATAGACTAGCAGGCACGTTGTCCTGTCCTGATGATTAAAAAAACTTGATGTTAGACAAATGCTATCGCCAACTTTTAAGCGTTATCAAACTCTACAACATTTCTTTAAAACTCAATAATCTATATCTCTTGTCATTAAGGTAAAATTCGTAAGAAATGTTTTCGTTCGACAGTTTCTCAGTATTACTTTGCAAATCTGACTACTACAAAAAAATCTTTTTATTTTTCGGGTTAATATATAGCCCATGACACCCACAAATAACGTGGCTTTCTATCGGTAAAAGAATTTTCAAAAGCGGTTTAGTAGATCCAGAGATTACTCTCTACAACGTCACAAACTTACAAACCTTACCTCTTCATAATATTAGTATTGATAAAGAGTTAAATAACACAAGATAATGAATAAAATATAAAAGTCACTACATGACAGATAAGATTCTGTCAAATGCTCTATTTTCTGTTTGCACAGAGTGCAGAAGCTGCATTAGCGGGTCTGGGCGGTGCGTGTGAACTGCTGTACCGGCGGTATGCGCCACCCTCCTCCGGAGCCACAGCGCTCCGACTGCACCACTGCGCCCTGCGTCTCCTGCGGCATCTCACACACTCTCAACACCATATGGCGCATCTTCAGCACGAGTCAGTTCTAATTTAATAATCATTACGTTAGAGACAATTGGATCGACTTCGAACGAACGAAACTTGTTAGTTTTCAGCTTAGGATTTCAGCAATAAAACAAATCGCAGACTTTGAAACTTCAATGGACTGTATACTTTACTTTTACTATGTATATAATCGTATAAGACGAGTCAGTGATAAAACGCTTTTTCCCGGGTTTATATCTATAATTACATTCTTATATCACCCCCATATCTGCGAAACGAAGCTTCGAGTACTTGTCGCGCTAAAATTA
>JACEII010000002.1:7530657-7541601 GCA_014332785.1 Antheraea mylitta
CCATATCTGCGAAACGAAGCTTCGAGTACTTGTCGCGCTAAAATTAACGTCAAAAATCATTCCGATAAAGACACAGATTATACGTTGCCACACCTGTGTCTTTCTAATGACTCGACATTAGCATCCGCTAAACTCCTTTGATGTGTGTAAAAACCGCCAGCCGAGTTATCGTGCTGCGTCTATCGTCACGCAGTCGGATAGTTCGTAACGCATGACGATAATGTCTTCCCACATCTGCATTTAGTGTGACCATAGACAAAACTTCGTGCCGATACACGCAGCTATGGGAGTACCATTAGTGAGGGTTCCGGACAATATTATTTATTTACGTAGTAATAATGATGGCGGTTATTTTCAAATCATTAAACCTAAACATATGTTCATCAATCGTTATTTATAAAATATCACATTACAATAAACATTAAATAGAGAAAAAGTAAATACATAAATACGACAGGTCATCTGTCAGGTCACCATTTATACAGAGAAATATGATTGCTCATCTGTTCGTAACAATCATCATTATTAGGTACATAGTATAAAACAAAGTCCTCTACCGCGTTTGTATGTCTCTATGTTCACAATAAACTCAAAAACTACTGCACGGATTTTCTTACAGCTGTCACCAGTAGATAAAGTAATTCACGAGAAAGGTTCAGGAATATAATTCGTCATGGTTTTATATTATCAGGGCGAGATAATGTCCACCGGGTCCGCTGGTATTCATATACATGTATGTCTACATATTTTTACTAATTTAAAAAAAATGATGAAATAATATTTCATAGATTATTATAAACGCCAGCTCAATCTAGGGTTACTTACTAACGAAGATCAGGTAGAATGAGGTCTCTATATATTCTTATTTCAAATGAATTGAATTGGATGTTATCCGACTTCTACTTTTCGATTCTTCCATATGGAACTTTATTGTTGGAAGTTTTGGAAATAGATTTGATGTTTTGTAAATAGGTAAAAGTTAATTAAAAAAAAGTAAATTGTTAATTATTATAAATGTATCACGTCTTTGTTTCTTATTCAACAAATAATTGCGATTTTTTTTTTAATTATATTTTCTTTCCTTTCAGTTATCTTAATAAATTAGCAGAGTTTCTAAAATTATTTGTGTCATTGCATTTTAAGAGGTTGGAAGCGGAACCTGAATTTGATGCTATAGAATTTTTGTCGTATCTATTCCAATATACATTCCAGGTACGTGATGTAAATGTAAATGATTTAGGAAAATAATTAAATGGTTATTTGTATTTATTATAATTTTTAGGTGCCGACATGTGCCATATTTATAAATTGTTTAGATATATGGATACAATTTATTGATATTTTAAAGAAAGAAGATGTAGGAAAGTGAGTATATATTTTTTTAAACATTGTAATATTATTTTAAATAACATTTATTAAACATGAGGATATTAGTTACTAACAGTGTTTACTATCGCTTTTTACTAGTTTTCCGTTTCTCGATATAATTAGCTCAAATATTAAGCACCTTTTTTTTAAAATTGATTTAGAATGACAATCGACTAATGATGGTGCTATAAAAATATTGCTGGCGACTAACCAGTCGCGTTGTATATAAATTGATAGTTATTGTGAAATTTTTATATTAAAAATTATTTCAGCAAAATAAATTAACGGTACTGTAAATATTTCAGGTATTGGGAAGCCCTACAAGCGCTAGTCAATGGTGTGCTCAACAAAATTCAGTTTCAACACAATAAAACCCAGTTGCAACATCTGGACAATGACATCTGCGATGATGATGTAAATATTATAATTAGTGATGACAATTTTATAATGCGTGAATCACAATTTTGGACTGCAGCCATCTGGTATTTAAGACAAAACCGGTATTATTGGCAATAAATGGTGATTGATAACGGAATGTTGTAATTTATACAATGATATAGGTGTGGTATTTGGTGATAGGTTCATTCTTCTCACGTTAATGTAATTGAAACTTACTTTGGGAACTTACTTGTAGATCTGGATGATACTATATGTTCTTTTCTGCACCCCTCACAATATGTATGCAAAATTTCATAATGATTGGTTATAATATTGGTAAAATGTTGACTGATGACTGACTAAAAATTGATGGCATTTTCCTATAAACTTTTATCCCCGCTTGCAATTTCCAAATGTCCTTACTTATTCTTAGTGCACCCCTACAGAGTAAAATGAACCCTTACGCAAAATTTCACAGCCCTAGTCCAAAACATTTGGAGACTGCGTTGTTATGATAATTATTCAGTTATTCTTTTATATATATAGAAGATGAAACATGATAAATGCTCAAAACGGCCTGTCATGATCTTTAAATAATAATTATACTACTATCATAGACTCAACAAATAATCGTAAACTTTGGAACATAAACATCTGTTGTAAATTATATATAGGTATGGAAAAAGCAAAGTATGAATGAAAAAGAATAATGCAATACACTGTGGACTCAGTCATAAGTACATTTTATGAGCAAGAAAAAAGAGATCTCTTGCGTCTAGTATTCGTAAGTTTAATCGCTGATAACTTTGTTTTGTCTTACGTATGCGTATCTCACCGCTTTCCCCAGTCCTCCGTGGTAATAAAATATACGACGCTGAAAACGTAGTACTTTCGCTGATAACTTTGTTTTGTGCTACGTATGCGTATCACACCGCTTTCCCCAGTCCTCCATGGTGATAAAATATACGACGCTGAACACGTAGTACTTATCGTAGTTTAAAAACATGTAATAACTTGATATTAAATGAAGATTTCGTTATGATTTTTTATTTTACATAAGGATCAAATATCTAAAGAAACGGCACCCAAAATTAGATCGAAATCTATCGAGTATTTTTTGCGTGGTGCGCGCATAACTACATATCTTTCGTTTTATTTATCTAGATTTTCTAATATACATATAACGTAAAAGTTTCTTATAAAAGGTGTATTATACAATCTAAAATGAGTAAAGTAAAATAAAGTACGTTCATAGCAGTTCCCACGCGCTCTACTGTTGGGTTGCTATGTGCTGTTTATTGACACACTATTATGTATCTTTTGTATTCATTTTAAGGGAGAGACAGAATGGCGCACATTCCTAAAACATTGTATAGAATGTATTGCTCGGGTGGCTGACTTAGCGCCGTTGGATGTGTTTTCATGTGTGGTAAGCTTAAATTTATATATACAATATACAATACTGTTCTTCAATTTTTTTAATGTCACGATGCAATATATTAACAAAATATCCCTCACTATACACACAAATATCATACACCTTTACATCTTTCTCCTCTAGTTCTCAACTTTCTTTATTTTAGGTATAATAATGTATAGAATAGATGTTAATGATAAGTTTTTGATAATTACCATATCATTGAGTTACGTAAAAAAAGAATATACGAAGGTATACCTTGAGGTATCTTTTGAAGGAATATTCTAAAGTTTCTCAAGGCTTGCTTAGGATTATTTTGTCTTAACTTATATCATTATTTTGATGTTGTTTAGGTAGAACGATGGCAGTGCCTTGCGAGTGTGCACGCGCGTTGTGCGGGCAGGTCTGCGGGTGCGCCCGCACTTCCCAACGATACTGCGGACAGCGAGCGTCTTCTGGCCGCTTTGCTAGACTATGCCACGCTAACTCGAGTGTTGGGCCGTCTTGCACCTGCTTTACTAGCTGGTAACTCTTTTTCTTTCCGTTTGACACACATACGACATGTAACACAAATTATTTATTATATTGTTTACTAGCTAACCAGCCTCTGCGTGAATTCGGTTATCTACTGGTTCCAAACTCAAAGAATCCTAAAACACCTAGAATTCATAGCGCCATCTATCATTCAGGAATTTCGTTTTCGTATCGAATTTCGTTTTATTTCAAATATTAAATCATGTGGATATTGTTATAGTATTTTTGTATATTTATTTCTTTTCTTGCTGATTATATTCGATTCCATAACCATCTCACTCACTGTGACCTGCATCTATACTATAATAAAACTGTAACAAGTCGAAATCTGTACATTAAATATTTTTTGAAAATTTTAATCAGGATAGGCTATGTTATCGATATAGAAGCCAAAAATAATCTTTTTACAATTTTTGTCTGTCTGTCTGTCTGTCTGTCTGTCTGTCCCTATGCACACGCATCACTCTGAAACTACTGAACCAATCTTGACGAAACTTGACATAGTGATAGCTAATATTACGAGATTACATCAAATATACTTTTTGTCTCATAAAACGCCAAGGGTTCTCCAGGATAAAGGATTAAAGTCTAGAATATAAACCCGAATTACTCTGAAAGTACTGAACCAATTTTAACGAAATTTGACACAGTGATAACTAATATTAGAAGACTACGTCCAGGATACTCTTTGTCCCATAAAACGCAAGGAGTTCTCCAGAATAACGGACGAAAGTAAAAAATTTGTAGTTCATGAGATTCTTAATGGATTTTGGTAATTTTCCTTTGTGCTATTTACAGCAGACAGATTAGTTAAAAATTCAAGCTATATAGGCTAAATAAAAAAAAAAAAAACAAATAACCAAAAACAATGGACGGGGTTCGAACCGTCTCCCCGTCGGTCATGAGAATACAAACTTTACCTCTAGGCTACGCTTACATAATAGTTCTGTTCAAAAATTTCAACTGCTTCGAGAACGTCCACAAAATTGTTAATAACTAATCTATACTATTAAAACTGTAACAAGTCGAAATCTGTACATTAAATATTTTTTGGAAATTTTAATCAAGGTAGACTATGTTATCCATATAGAAGCCAAAATTAACACAGTGACAACTGATATTACAAGGCTACATCCAGGATACTTTTTGTCCCATAAAACGCAAGGGTTTCAAATTTAGAATAGCTGGTTAATACTGTGAAAATTGGTCGATGATAACTGAAGTATGTTATAAAAGTATTAGATATAGCATTATCAAGATATATGTCATAGTGTGATTTTACTTTCTTTGTAGAAGGGTGCATACTTTCATATTATCGCTGTCCGACATATTTTCAATTAAAACACTGGTTACATTCACAACTGCGAACGGTGTTTCATAATTTATAAATAGCGTTAAAAATGCGTAGTTTAATCCGTGACAGTCAATTGTCTAATTAAATAGTAACAACGAAATCAGTGAAAGGTGCAAGCGCGGTGTGTTTGGCGGTATGTCAAAGGGCGCAAGGTCTTCTGTGCATGCCGTGTAATACTGGTACGACGAGTGTTCGACAAAGCAATTTGAATGTTATGTTTATACAGATAGAGTTGCAGATGTTTTTGAGTACTTCGTCAATAGTGCAAAGTTCGTATTATAACCTGTAGCTTCGGAAATGTAACGTCACAAAAAACCATAATCTTCATCATCATCATCATCATTGGCAGCTCTTCTCGACCTAATGCAGAAAATAAGCCTCCTCTCTTTTAAAAATAAAAACATGTAATTGAAATCTATCTAGGTCAGACTTTGCCAGTGTATATGTATATTAGTAAGATTAAAAAAAACAATTCCGTGATATTATAAAAATATTATATTACACCTAATTTAAAAATATAAAAAATACATATACCTATACATTAAAAAAATTACTGAAGATTAATTTGACCCGTAAAAAGCTAACATCACGCAATATCTCCAGGCGGTCACCCATCCAAGCACTGACCACGCCCGACATTGCTTAACTTTGGTGAGATCGGACATGAACCGGTCGACGTTGACGACAAAACATTTCTATCCACGCGTCTCTCTGCCATTATTGTGACGTTACATAATATTAAATAGAAACAATTTGAATCTTACAATTATACAAGTAGGGTTGTAAAGGTTTTTGAGTAGGTATTTCGTTAATAGTGCAAAGATTGCGTTTTGTGTGCCCGCGTATTTCGTTTAGATTGACATTTTAAAACTCGCAATATCTTTTGAATGTAATGGCCGATTTTAATAATTCAAAAAGTTATCTACAGGTACTGAAACAGTCTTAGTTTAAAAATAATTTATTTGGATATAGATTAATATATAGACATGAATAACACAGTCTTTTACGCATGGTATAGTTTTTATTAAGATTTATTTCAAAAATGTAGTTATAGTGACATAATCACAATAGGTAGACATATGTATGCTGCCGCGAGGTTTTTTTATAGATAATAATATGTTCTTTAATATTGTAGAACATATTTTTGTTCTATCATTCATAGTTATCGGGGCGCATGCGATGAAATACATTTTATGCCAAATTTTTTTCATACCTTTGATTACATTATTGAAATTTTAGTAGAAATCCCAATTTTTTTCTAAAAAATAAATATAGCCTATGTTACTAAGGGGTTTTTTCGAAATGTCTACGCTATTGACCCAGCAAGGTCTTAACAGCTTCACCGGACTACTAAGGCGAGCGCTTAAGGCACTCATCCGATTTTATTTTGGCAACCAGCTCAAGGGTGCACGGCACACCTCGGCTTGGCTGTGCCTGTTGCATACAAAATCGCGACCTATCTTAGCTAACCTAGCTAACTATTTATATATGTATGAATTGTTGAAACGTATATGTGTACCAAGCATACACACCTCAACAACTCCTCCATATATATATATTATTGGAAAATTGAGAGTTTTTCAGTTCGATAAGGGGAATAAGTTAACCCTTCCACTTTCATGTGTAAGCGTGTAGCGTGCACGTGTGTGGGGGTGATCGTGTAGTGCTGTAGCAGTGATGTATATTTGTGTGTCACCGTATCGCGCAAGCAACGCACTCAAGGGCTCCCTACCGAGGGATCGAACCTAGGCTTCAGCCACTGCCGTGGGAGGCCTAATCCGGTATGTTACTAAGGGATAATGTAGCATTCTAATGGTAAACGAATTATCGAAATCCGTCCAGTAGTTTGAGTTTATTCGTAATTAACATACAAAAATACTACGATTCCTCTTTATTATAATAGTTTAGAAAAATAATTTGAATCTTATGCTTTACTGATAGGGTCGTTAATAGTGCGAAGCTTGTGTGTAATCACCACGAACGTCGCCATGGCCAATTTAAGTTTAGGGTGCGCCTATAGATGTTTTACATAAAAAATCACATATAATCTGGGTATATGTTTGAGTGAGACCGGGGATAGTTAGGATTCACAATTGGAAACGGTAGTTGTGGCTGCAATCGGGTGTCAGTTTTATTCAATTTTATCGCTTTTAAAAATACAATTGTAACCAGTGATAACCAATTTGGTGCAGACGAAGTTGCACGGGTCAGCTAGTATATAATAAAAGCGACGGGTGGACATTTGTAGAAATTTTTAAATTTCATTTACTACTTCAGTATCTCCATAGCTCCATTTTTTTAAATATATGTGGCATTAAAAGTGTTCTTATGTCTGTTGTATTCAGCTTCAGTTCTTGTTCCTGGACGTAAGTTAGCTTCAGTAACACAGTTTGCACACACGAATACTTTGATGAATAACAATGGCTTATTGATTTTTAAGACGACTGACATTTTGGCGCTTCTTGTCCGGGGTATATAACCTACCTAATTACGATATTAGTAACTCTTAAAGAATGGGTGAATTGGAGGCTTGTTATTTTTAGAACTTGTTTGTTTGTCTACAATACTTAGAGCGTGCATTATGTTTTTTTTTTTTTCAATTAAAGACGCGAATGGTATTGTTTTAAAAAGAGATAGCAAGTATATGGTTATTTGTATGATTTGTGGACAGAGTCGGAGAGTGAGAGGCGGTGTGTGGGCACCGGTGTAGGCGGGGCCGTGGTGGAGCGCGTGGCGGGCGTGCTGGCGGGCGCGGCGCTCACGAGGCCGCACCGCACGCATGTTGCCGCGTCGCCGCACGCACACGCACACGTCAATCTGTTAGTCAATATTTTACATTTTATTCATTCTAAATGTTTCTTGCCTCATTTTGTTTAGAAATTTAACTTTCTCTTTTTTGTTCTATCAAATATTAGTTGAGACAGAATCGTTTACAATTATTTAAATCAAAATGATTATTAATCTGAAATACTTGATTACGATTCGGTTATTTGAATATTGATAAAAAAATTAACACATTCCAATAGTCGCAATGTTTCCATAAATAGGAAGAATCAAAGATACTTTACATATTTTCGTCAATAAATAAAATCCAGAAGCGCAGATCGTGTCAGGTGTGATTGAACCATAGTGTGTGATAATATTATGACGCATATTTAGTTTACGTGAGTCTCATTTCTGTTACTACAAATTTGAGTTGGTTTCTTTATTTGTTAAACTTTTACTTCTTAACTACTGAACTGATCGACACTACAGATAAGGGCACGGGGATACGTTTTATCCAGAGAAGAATGTGTTGTTTCCGAAAGATAAATTAAATACATTTTTTTACGAGCGAAAGTTAGTCTATAACAAAGTGAAAATTTATTATTTATTAATTTCACTTTTGTGTACGTGCAGACATGCGGAAATGTTCGCATGTATGGGAGCGTGGTGTTGTTACGCGAGCGAATGCGGAGTACCCATCTATACTATGGAGGGACTATTCTCTTCAGCTGTGCCCTTCCTTTTACCGCACGATGTACCCGTGAGTAATATTATTAATATCTCTTTTTGTATTTTTCTTTACAAGTATACTAGGTTTTAGGTTAGTCGCTTACAGTATTCTAAGAGATGATAGCTCATGGTCACAGTTAACATAAGAGATAATAATATCAAAATAAATAGTAATAATCAACAAACAGAGCCTAAGTTAAAGTTTGTTCTAAGACTTTCAAAAGTATAAACACAAACGTAATAAATCTAGGTGCAATGACCGGTACTGAAATCTGCAAAGGGCGACCCGAAGCTATTGACCTTTAATTATAAAACGGACAATAAACCCTTTTGTTTTGCTCAGACCATACCCAAATTTACTTTACAGTGAAAGTGAATTCACCCGACAGTCATTGACACTGTGCTTTAATATAAACGCGCAGACGACTGCGTATAATTTTTGTATTTTTCTAGATAATTAAGTTAAATATTAGGCACCTACTTTTTTAATTTATGTAGAGAACGAGAATCGAGTGCAGAGACCATAAATATTGGTACTGTCTAATATTTCAGCCTGTATAAGTGGAATTAATTTTTGTGGAAATTACGTGGCCCCAAACTAGTCTGGATGATTGTAGTTTTATTGATTCAATATTTTTGCACTCTTATTAAATTATATTTCCAGTGATTTGTATATATTTATGATTGAATATACTATTACTTTACGAACAATTTACTTACATTCGTAAATGATAATGGATTTATGTTTCTTTTTTTCGAACTGACTACGCTATTTGCCTTGCCTTTACAGCTTCACCGGACTACAGAATTATGTTTGTACTAATTAATGTTCACGTTTTCAAATTTCTTTATCGGCCTCTTAAATACTATAATACTTCTGTGCCTACAGTGATATATTGTATAACATATGTAAATATATTGTGCTTCGTACATATCTGTTAAAATTCTCCTTTAATATATATTTTGGAATAATACAAATTTATTTGTTCTAGTATTTTACAATAATATTTATATTTAAGTAGTACTTATAGATTTTTTTAAATAAAAAAATGTGTTTTTAGGAACCACCTTTATTATGTCACGCGGCTGCACATCTGTTACTAAGTTTATCGAAAAACGTTAAGTTTACGAGTGACCCTTTGGTGCTGGTTGGAGATTTGTATAATCATGCTCAAAGATCGTTGGATTATTTAGAACCAAAGGTAAGTATGTATACATTTGTATGATATAATTTTGGAGTGTTTGAGAATAGTTTAAGAGTATGCTTTATCTACGGGTAATAAGAAGAAAAGATTTAACCTAAATATTCTATATGATTCTTTTTGATGTGGAAATATGAAAGGCGCGAGTAAACCTGTTTCTTGGCGTGGCGACGTAAAACAGAACTTTGCACTATTAACGAAATACTCAAAAACATTTCCAACCTTATCTGTATAAACAGAAAACGAACTGTTTTGTCGGCCACTCGTCCTACTACTGTTACGCGGCACGCGCCGACGACTAGCGCCCTTCGATAAATTCCGCCAAATACACCGCGCCTCCGCCTATTTGAATTTGATAAGATCTTTTTTATTTAATAACAATGAATATTTATGTAATAAAATAAAGTCATTATTTTATGGAACAAATTTGTAATGTTTTATGTTTTCATGATGCCATAGCTGATTGCTGTCGTAGTCTGTTCTTTTATGCATATAATTTATACAAAATAATTTCGATATTTCACATCTGTCAGGCGTCCCGTGATGGCTCAATTTTTTTTTTATTATCAGGGCGGGATACCGTCTGCCGTTCCCGTTAGTATGATATAAAATCCGCTACATGGCATTTCAAATAGATACTTTGGGCTAACGCTAACACGTAGCGGAAGCTCTCAAAAGGAAAAATAATCCCGATTTTTAAACATTCTTCATTGGTGCTTCGCTCCTATTAGTCTTAGCGTGATGAAATATATCCTATAACCATCCTCGATAAATGAGCTATATAATATTGAAAGACTTTTTCAAGTTGGAATAAGTAGTTCCTGAGATTACCCCTATAACGTCACAAACTTTACCTCTTTATAATATTAGTATAGACAGTGTTAATTACGTGTACCGTCCATACACAGACCGCAGGAGTAGTACGGGAAGCGTTAGTATCGTTGACGTTACGAGGCGGTGCGGACGCGTGTCGCGCGCTCATCTGCTCGTGGAGCGGCGCGCTCGTTCCCTCCGGGAGTGCCGGCCCCGATAAAGCACTGCCGCCGCTCACACTTCTACTGCACGCCTTCGCGAACGCGACTACCACATCGAAAAAGGTTAGTTCCACTACCACATCATAAAAAGTGAATTCCACTACCATACAGAAAAAGGTAAGTTCCACCACTAAATATTATAGTGGATGTTACTTTGCACTT
>JACEII010000002.1:7541611-7560160 GCA_014332785.1 Antheraea mylitta
AAAACTGATTTCACAATAAAACCTCAACAAGAAAATCATATAGCATATAGAATAACTTAATCTTTGTTACGTTAAAACCGATCTATTCTATGAAAAGTTATTCTAATTTTAATGACGACGTGACGTAAGTACGAGAGAAAAGTAGATAAGACTTAATACATTCGCATGACTTTATAAAACACTTTTTTTGACATTAGGTTCCACGCGGATGAAGTCGTGGGCACAGCTAGTGTATGTATATATTTTTAAATATAGGTGATAGCGGAAGGCGTACAGAGTGCAGCGGAGACTGCACTCCGTATGTTGTGTGAGCCGACAGGGGCCTTCTCAGCCGCCGAACCAGAGATCACGGATTTCTTTCTCGCTCTCTTCACTGCATTATTACCTCAGCTAGGCAACTTTGCCTACACAGCCATAGACATCTTCTTGGAAGTGGCACAGAGGTATGGATCTTATATTTTCAACTGTTTGATAGAATAGCCCAACTTATGTTATTGTAATAGCGGCGCGCTATGATGGCCGTTTTGACAGATTACAATAATGACGTGAAATGTCGAATAGGTTTTCGAAAAAAATATAATAAAGGGTGCATTGTTTTACATTAGGTGAGTTTGCTGGAAATGTTAATTGTACTGGTGGCGATATATATAACTATATATATCATTTACAAATATGTACTAAATTAATTTTGTATTTTAAAATTATATGTTCGATAAATTTTAGGACTAACTGCGCGGTATTGTTGACTATAAAGAACAGCAATTTTTTCCTTCAAGTGTAGTTATTCATTTATGCGAAATTTCACGAATGAGTTAACGTTCATAATAAGTGTTGGAATTATTTGCATAATTACCCACTGAAAAATTACTACTATTAATTTAACTATTAGTACTATGATCTAAAATACATTCATTTTTGTATTTGAATAAGCTTCATTATTTTTTTATGAAGTCGTGGGTAAGAGCTAGTCTAAAATTAAATAGCCTAAATTACATCTTATAAGCTATCTGCTAGTGAAATTGCTGTCAAAATCGGTCCAGCCGTTTCGAAGAATACCGCGAACAAACAGAAAAATAAACATTAAACTAGGGCATTTCAACATTTTTTTTTCTCGGAATCAGGCTCAAAAGTTTCGTTTAGATGCCAAAATAGGCCTCTGAAAATATGAGCCATTAATATAAGTTGTCCGCATCGCACATTTTGGATTCCCGAATAACACGGAAAAGTAATATTTTTTTCTTCAATTTCTTGTAACTAATGAACAATAAATTGCCCTGCAATTTCCATCGAATATTTTTGTAAAGAATTGAACGCTGTACAAAAAAGTTCTGATATCATTTTTCGAAGAATCAATCCATTCAAAAGCTATCAGGCTCATATTTTCAGAGGCTTATTTTGGCATCTAAATAAAACTGCTGGGCCTGGTTCCGAGAATTTTATTTTTTTTGAAGCGCTCTATTATGGTATGATACTTCATTATTATTATATGTATAGATTATAGAGACATGAAGTAATAATAATGTAATTGTGTAGAGGCGGTGGTGAGAGCAGCGTGGAGCGGCTCGTGGAGTGCGTGCGGCTCGGCGTGGAGGCGGGTGGGGGCGGAGTGCGTGTGCGTGCTGTGCTCGAGCTTCTGCACCACCACGTGCTACCGCGCGCTACCCTCGCCGCGCCGGACCTCGCGCGCGCCGCACATCGACTCCTCGCCAGGTAACAACACCGAGGACTTATAATCCAATAACACATCACCAGTCGACATTATCCAACTTTAGGTCGATAGCGTAGTCTAGGTTAATAGCGTAGTCGTTAGGTCAATAGCGTAGTCTTTAGGTCAATAGCGTAGTCGTTAGGTCAATAGCGTAGTCGTTAGATCAATGTCGTAGTCGTTAGATAAATAGCGTAGTCAGTTCGAAAAAAAAAAACATTATCCAGTTTGCCGGTCTCTCAATTGCTACGTTTAAACTGCATGATCTCGAGATGCGATAAATAAAAAAAAATGCGTGTATCAATATGTACACGCGGAGGATATGAAACATTTTTGCACAGCGTACGTTATATAGAGGACGCACACGTTCTTTCCAATCCAGGAAACTGTTTAGTTTGAAGTTTCTGTTGCTAAAAGCACATAAATTCTATAAAGATAACCTCTACTATATACAAATGTTTGACCACACACTAACATGTATTTAACATTGACAGAGTTAAATCATGTGAATTTTGTATTTTACCCTCACGATTTTTTAAATATAATTTAGAAACAAACACTTCTAGTGGAATTAAATGGAACAGAAGGATTAGATTAATTACAAATCATGCACGTTGTATTTACCCTAAATCCACTCTACATTTTACAAGTATACAATTTGAAGAGCTTTACGAAAATTAAAATCCTGAATGGCTGAAATTGGAGTGTCATTTCGAAATGTAGTGATTCAATTAATATTTAAATATGTGGTGATTTAAAAGTGTTATTGGTTTATGTAGCGTATTGATACATCGTTGGCGATATTTCTTCCCACACAAATGCGAGAGGGAGGAGAGTTCGCGTCGCACGGACGAGTTGCGCGGTGCTCTTGCGGCGCTCGGCCGCTCTCTACTGCAACCCGATATCGACTTGCTGCGACTTAATGTCGAAACACTCGACACCCTCAATAACAAGTGTAAACTCTACCATAAGGTTTGTCAGATCATTTTTAAACGTCGATATTGTGAATTAACCTAATCGATTAACTTGAATTTATTGTAGAGGGATTTGATAATAACGAAATTCCAAACACCCGATTTGGCCTCCCACGGCAGCGGCTCAATCCTAGGTTAGATCCCTCGGTAGGGAGCCCTTGAGTGCGTTGCTTGCGCGATACGGTGACACAAATATACATCACTGCTACAACACTACACACACGTGTAGCTTACATATGAAAGTGGAAGGGTTTCCTTTTTTTTCCTTATCGAACTGAAATACTCTCAGTTTTCCGATAATAAATATATGGAGGAGTTGTTGAGGAGTGTATGCTTGGTACACATATACGTTTCAACAACTCATACATATATGAATAGTTAGCTAAGATAGGTCGCGATTTTGCATGCAACAGGCAACAGCCAAGCCGAGGTGTGCGGTGCACCCTTGAGCTCCTTGCCAAAATAAAATCGGCTGAGTGCCTTAAGCGCTCGCCTTAGTAGTCCGGTGAAGGTGTTAAGACCTAGCTGGGTCAATAGCTTAGTCATTTCGAAAAAAAAAGAACTTCCAAGCTCTTCAGGGATAAAATATACATGTCGTTAAACCCGGTGAAATCGACTCGCGGACTCGTTCACTCGACACATATTAAATACTAGTCCACATGGCATAGTTATTTTGGGCTCTCTTTTTAGCGTCGTTTTTTCGTCGTGTTTCAATTCACAAATTAAAGAAGTTTTCAATTCAAAAAATGTGTTTTCTTCTGTTTATGTCCCTGCTATATATTTTAGTGTATATGAAGTGTTGCTCTAAATATCCCTTTTTTTTGTACTTAAGTATGTATAAATTTTAAAATTCTATAAAAAAGTTCTTCTCAATTTTCTCATATCATCAATATCAACAAAGTTACTGGCTGATGTATATTTATTTTTCAAATTTTTGCTTTTACGAACTGAAATATCGATAATTAAACATAAAATATCGTGCAAATTTGTTAACACATCAAACTTGCAACTAAAAATTAGGTAAGATGATTGGTAGTACAAATTATAAAATTTACAGACTTAGTCATATTCTGTGATCTTTCAGCTATATTATATCATCAACCCCGGGACACTCCTTATAGTGCGGCGTAGGTTGTCGTGGAGTTTTAGTCGGTTAGAGTCGCCGAAAGGCACCACCCCTGCGAGATTAGCACGTAGGTGGTGTTCGGCTCAGTTCAGCCTCTCCCTGAACCTGCCAGTCCATGATGATTTTTCTCCACGTTCCACCTGTTTGTTTGCCTCCTTATGGTATAAAAACATATGTATTATAGGCGATATTCCGGTCAGAGTTCCTATGCGAGTTTCTGTCGGTGCTGGTGGGCGGGCTGGTGGAGGGGGGATGGCGTGCACTCGCGCGGGACGAGGTGACGGCGGCGGTGCACGCGATGGCGGCCGTCGACTTCGCAGTGTTCCGCACCGCCTTCCTGCCGCACTTCCTACGTTCGCTGTCCGGGCTCACGCCGCAACACCTGCACCAACTCGAACACTTCCCACCGGATACGGTATTCTTCACATTTATTTTATTCATTTCTCCTTTTCCATTAGCTGTGCCCGCGACTTCGTCCGCATGGTACTTAATGCAAAAAAAACAGGCTTCTGTTTATTGTGTCTTCGATATTATTTATACATCACAGGTTGAAAGTTTAGACAATAGCAATGTTTATGGAGAATACCTTGCACTCGATTCTCATTCTAAATCAGTAAAAAATAGGTGCTTAATATTTGATCTAATTATCTAGAAATATACAAACATTCTACACAATCGTCTACGCGTTTATGTTAAAGCACAGTGTTAATAACCGTTTGGTGACTTTACTTTACTTTTGAAAGTGAACATGGGTTCAGTATAAACAAAATTTATTGTCCGTTTTATTATCGAAGGTTATTAACTCCGGGTTGCTTCTTACAGCTTTCGGCACTGATCTTATAACAAACTTAGGTTCTCTTTGTTGTTTATTGCTATTTCTTTTGATATTATTATTTTATATGATAAATGTAACCGTGAACTATCATTTCTTAGTGTACGGCCAGAGTGGATGCTTAAATCGAGCGTGGCGGTGCGTCCGGCGTTCATTTCAAAGAGTTGCATTAACACGTAGGTGTCCTGAGTGGCGCTCTTGGACGCCGCACGCTCTGCCGAACGCATATTAACTCAGGCCCTACACTTAAAATACTGTTCGTAGTCCGGTGAAGCTGTTAAGACCTTGCTAGGTCAATAGCGTAGTCAGTTCGAGAAAAAAAAAAACGTAAAATACTGTAATCGACTAACCTAGCACCTGGTATAATATCATGTTTATATGAGAGACTAAATTGCATTTACTTACTTACTCATTATACCTATTAGGACTATAATTGCTTATATTGGTCACGTCACCTTGTTAACAGGATATATTTATTGTTTAAAGTATTTTCGGCAGTGAGCGATAGTGATTGTAACCCAGTTGTTATGGACTATTACAGCAGTCACTAGCGTTCATACAGATGTCTATTATATGAACTAAATTAAATCCAAATCCATCCAAAATCAAAAATTCTTTATTCAGTTTAGGCCCTAATAAGGCGCTTATGAATGTCAAAAACTACCACCGGTTTGGAAAACAACCCAGCCATTGAGAAGAAATGGCAAGAAACTGGCTTATAGTGGATGCACAGAGAGGAGTCAATACCAGACATCACTATCGTTCACATACTGATCCACTCTATAATATCCTTTTGACACTAACACCCGCTTGACGTGGCGCTTAAATTTGCAGTCCGTCAAATCGGTAACATGTTTCGGGACTTTATTGTAAAACCTAACACTGTTACCTAAGAAACTATTACTGGTTTTACTAAGTCTGAAACATGGGACGACCAGTTTATTGCAGTTTCTAGTATTTATATTATACCGGTCTTTTACTAAATTCAGTTTTTCAAAGTTTTTACGGGCATACATTTAATTATCAAGAATGGGAGGGTAGAGTTAAAATACCGAATTCCTGGGATTTCGTTTTTAATGATTCGCGAGGTCCCAGGGTATTATATATTGTCCGAACTGCCCGTTTTTGTAATAAAAATATGGTGTCTACCTCAGCAGCCGTACCCCATAGCAGAATACCGTAAGACATTATGCTATGGAAGTAAGCGAAGTAGATTAAAGGTTCAATGTATCTGTAGTTAGTCATTATGTTTACCAAAATTGAGTAGTTTTGTTGTAATTCTTGCCGAAAAACAGGGAAAATGGACCTTTTTTGAGAGCGCGTCCTTAATCTCTATGTTCTTCCATTCTGTATTCCTTTATTGCTAATAGATGCTAGATGTCTTTATTACAAATAATTATCCTATGATACTTTGTAATTCACCAATGGAGATTTATCCATGGATACTGAAGTTAAACTAGCAGTGGCAGTATCTGTAAGCTGGCGAATTTTCCGTCTTGCGAATGCAGCAGAACTTAATCTGCTCGCCATTTTTTATTATCCTTTTTTGTATATATATATATAGACTTTAGGTATCACCCAGCATAAGCATCTTGTCTGTCATTGGCTAGATGCTTTAAAGGCAAATCATAGACAAGCCTGGCGATATACGTAGTAAGTATGGAATAGCATGATATAAAGGTAAATTTCTGATTTTTAGGATCTACCGACATTCACGCAGAATATTCACCGTCTGATTAACGACGTGAACTGTTACCGTGCATACAGCGCGCTCACCCCGGCGCCGCCCGCAACCGACATTTCGACTACGTAGCATTCCTTATACCATACTCTTGAATAAGAATATACTTTGTGATATTAAAGAGTGTAAATATGAATAAATAAATAATATGTTATGTATTACATACGGCTTCGTATGTTAATTTATTTATATAGATTATATAAGGAAAAGATATGTACTTGTAAAACCTGATTTGTAAACTGCAGTATGAAATTTTTAATATCACTCAAAGCATTTATTTTCCATTGTATACGAAGATATCGCGAACACTTTTTATAAAGTGTAATGTAATGAGAAGGGGCATTAAATAGATTTCATTATCAAGGTATTTTTTCTAAGTAATATTCAATTGTTATATAATTTCTTTTTATTCCTTTTTTTAAGGGTATGGTCACAAAGATACCATGCCACCCTTGTTGGAAGGCATATATACTACAACTGCATACACAGATAATCACTATTTACCTCCTATTGATAGCAATATTGACTAACCTGTACAGCATCCTGGCTTCGTCCGACAAAGGTGAAGCCAAAATGCTGTTACAGACTTCAACACAACGTAAATCCTTATCTACTGTTAGGCAGTACTCCCGCCTTTCTGCTTCATTAAGGATAATAACAAAATTATATGAAATACATCTTCTACTCTTGTTACACTCAGTGCACAGAGGTGATTTTATCTTATTCATTAAATTAGCGAATTTATTAAGCGGAATATATCCGGAACGAAGTCTTAGAGCGGTAATAATTTCAGTCCTAGACCAGTCACCTTTATCGATCCATGGGAAACGAGAAGGATTAGGCTGGATCGTTTTGTACCAGATACCTTTGGTGAGAAATCTTTCGTCAAAGTTCTCCTTCCAAAATTCCATACAGCGTCTTTTTACGAAATGGAGAATTTCCGAATAAACAGGCAATCAACCAAAACGAATACGTCAACAATGGCTTCTTTTGCTAAACAATCCACCTCCTCATTTCCCCTGATACCGAGGTGAGATGAAACCCATTGTATGATTATATTTTTATTTTTCGTGGCTAGTCTCTGAATAGCTTGCAAAGCGTCATATGCAATAGGTATCCTTCGTCTATTGATTGTACAAGGGACTAAATATTGAAGGGCGCTCTTGGAATCACCTAGTACAACATAGTTACCAGATTCGAAAGAATCGATATATGATAAAGCTTGTGCAATAACAATAAGTTCTGCAGACATAATTGGGATGTTTGAATTTATTTTTAGTTATTATTATTTGACTGCACATCTAACAGAGCAGCACCAACGCCATTTTCATTCTTGGAACCATCAGTAAATATCTTATAATAACTACTATATTTCTGAGCTTTATATCTTTCACAAATCAGCTTCAAGATATTACAGTCATGTAATCGTTTTGATTTCTTAATCATTTCTATTTGTGGTTTCACTACATTCGATAAATCCACACTGCTGATCCAAGTGTTTAAAGAAAATATTTCTAGATATTTACTCGATCATATAGGTGCCGCCTGTAAAAATTCGTGTAATAAAATTAAAATCGGCTTATTTTTACGCCTCCAGTAAGAAGAACTATTATACACCCTATGAAAATCACCTAGGGTTGTTATGATTTCATTCTCGTGGTAAGATTTCATTTTAAGCCAATACTTGCCTGCCAAATAATATCTACGAATATGTAGAGGTTGTATATGAAGTTCTGACTCCATCACATGTATTGGTGTACTTTTTATAAATCTCCCTATAATTCGCATAGCCTGATTCTGTATAAGGTCTAGTTTTTTCAAGTGTGTCTTATAGCTATCACTATAAAGGAAACACGCATAATCCATTCTACTACGAATGATAGACATATACAGACGTCTCAAATTTTTTTGGGTGAACACCCCATCATGATCCAACTAAAATTTTAAAAATTTTTAAAAACTGAAGGTATGTTCACAACTGACTTGATATGTATAGCCCATCTAAGAGACTGATCCAACCATAAACCTAAATATTTTACTCTATCCACCTCCTATAATAAAATACCATTCATTTTAACGTCAATTGATTCCCTGTTAAATCCTCTTTTAAATACGCAAACTTTACTTTTAACAGATGAGACATCTAAACCTATATTAAAAAAGATAAATGATTCAAAGCTACTTGAAGTTTTTGTACTGCATCGAATACACTGGAACATATAGTGTATAATACAAAGTCATCTGCATATTGTGAGATGAAAACTTCGCTTATTGTTCAACAGATATTTGCAGTTACAATATTAAAAAGTAATGGTGATAATGGGTCTTCCTGTGCTAAGCCACGGTCAGTGCTTCTTTTGATAAATGAATTTTGTAATTGAATTTTTAGTTTTCTTTCTTTCAAAAGTTCCAAACGTGCATACATGTTTTAGATCCTATTTGAAATTTATCCATAGTTATAACTAAGCTCCTTAAATCCACGTTGTTATATACATTCTCTATATCTACAAAACATCCAACAGTACATTGTTTATTACAAAAACCGGTCTGTATTCGAGCTACAAAGCTTGTAAGGTTGTCCATTGTAGAACGACATTTCCTAAAGCCAGACGTACTACTGTGTATGAAATTATTTTTTCTATGTACCATTCTAATCTATTGACTAAAATGCCATGAAAAATTTTACATAAACAACACATCAGTGAAATAGGTCACAGAGATGAAGAAGAATTTAGATCACGTACTGGTTTTGAAATCGGCAATATAGTTATATCCCGCCATTACTTGGGTACAAAACTTGAAAATAAAAAAGCGTTATACAATTTTAGCAATGGAAATTGATCATGGGTAGGTTGATAGTTATTCACTAATCCTTTTAAGACATACCATGAAATTATACATATTGACTGAAAAGAGGTACTGCAACATTCAGTAGGACAGAATTAATTGAATCTGTTATCAGATCGAAAAATGTTGCTACTATTTTTATTATATTTACCAGTCTTTGACTGTAACCGATTAAATGTTTTAGCCTTCCTTGGGGACTTTTTAGAGTGATGTTTATTCTTCATTTGGCTGGTATCCAGGGCGGTTAACTAAAGTTAGCGATTTCATAGTATCCATTAAAAATGCTACCCGCTGTCGGCTTCATACCATTATACTAACGAAGACTTTACACTTCACTTTACAGTATGACCATAAAGTTAAATTCAGTATCCCTTGAACGTCAATCTGGCAATATTTTTATTATCTATACAGTCTGTCTCTCTCTCAGATTTTTTTCCCATACATAACTTATGCTGACAATTTGTGTCATTTCAAAATGAGCTACATCCAATTTTATTCCCTCATATAACATGTTTAATTTTTCTATGATTTTCAATTTTAATACACTGAGAAATAAGTTAAAACTTTGCCATCCATAAGATTTTTAATTTTTCTTAAGGTCTTCATATTTTACATTTTGAGGAATAACGTAAAATATTAGAAACTGTTAAAATTGAATTTAGCTTATTTGAAATGTAACGACATGATTAGAAACACATTAGCCAAATCAGTTTTTCTGAAGTGATGCGTTTACATAATTTTGGTAATTTTTTTTTATTAGAATACAACATGTAGCAAAAATCGTATTGTTTGAAATCGTTGTTACAGTACTTGTGTTTATTAACTACCTAGTCCGTTTAAACAAATGCAAAAAACAAGATGTTATTCTAGTTGTAGTGGTAGAGCCACGTTGAAGCTATAACTGGTTTCAGCAGGAATGGGTCGGCTCGTTCGGGGTAGTACTACTCTCTCCCAGAAAACCGACGTGAAGTAACAGTGCTTACATTGTTGCGTTTCGTTCGATCAGTGAGAGCACCGGAGGCCCATCTTCCCTCCCCTCTCCCTTTGTTTTCATTCCCCCAAACACAGACTGGCAACGTACTTGCAACTCCTCTGGTGTTGCTAGTGTCTATGGACGGCGGTGATCACTTAACATCAGGTGAGCCGCCTGTCCGTTTGCTTTCTATATGATATAAAAAAAAGCTTTTCGCAAAAACAAAACAGAATGTATTTATCATGGTCATGTGCAAAAGGTTTATTATGAAGGTCATGTGAAAAAGAGTCTCAACTTTAATTACTAGTTTTCTTTTTTTATTTTTCATATCCTGCTGTCCAAAGTAAGTCGAAATCAGGTAAAAAAGGTAACTCTAATCGAATTTTCTTGTCTCTTTAAGATGTTCTCTTGAACACACAAAAAAACGAATTAGTATTACTCTACTAAAACTATAAACTGCAGATATTTCGTTCCTCCGATTTCTGTTTTAATTAAATGCGCTTCTATTTTATACTGCTGTACTATTACGATGAATTTATAGTTATATGGTAATATGAACGCTATTATTATCAATTTTTAGCTTCGTCACACTGATAGTGCAGGTGTTTAGAGTTAGTTTCTCTCTCTACGGCTTAGTTAGAAACTTTCAGTGGGTAATTATTAGGAACAAATACTTCGAGCATCATATGTCTAAATTGCACACCTGTTATAGAAGCTAGGCAGTAAATAAAGATAAGTATATACTGTGTACACTGTTACATACATGGCGAGGGTTCAGTTTCATGTTAGGAATAATAATTTTGTTAGTAATAATATTTTTAATTTGAGCACCACTGTTTGAATTCAATGTTAGTAAACGCGACCTTTAAAAAGAACATTCATTTGACCAAAAATACTATTATGATCTGCGAGAAAAAACGCTACATTGTAGCACTGAAGACTTATTGCAACCAGTTTCATCAGATATCTAGAACAAACTAGATAAATAAATAAAACGATGACTCATCAGCATGTTGGATAACATATTTAAATAATGTAAGCAAACAATAGAGTTATAAAATAGTTCATTTTGAAAATATCATAAATGAAATCATGACAGCCTTCCAAAAATTTGAACACTTAGTTTTTTTTTTTATAAGTACACCACAACGCGACAGTACAGTTCTATTCTGAACATCGAAACAAATATAAAGACACCAAAGCGAAAAATCTTCGCTTGGATTCCTACTACAAAAGAAGTATAAGTACAACCGTAGCATATAATACTGAACTCATTTTAGTGTTTTCTTGCAAACTCACAATTTGTTCTATAAATTCCTTTTTTTTAATGTGGTTGGTATAAGCGTTATATTCAGTTCAGTTATATGAATAATCTAATTATCTGTAGTAGGTATCTCTCTAACAATTTTACCTATACTAATATTATAAAGAGGTAAAGTTTGTGACGTTGTAGGGGGTAATCTCAGGAACTACTGGTCTGACTTGAAAAATTCTTTCAATGTTATACAGCTCATTTATCGAAAATGATTATAGGCTATATATCATCACGCTAATACTTATAGGAGCGGAGCACCCATGAATAATGTAAAAAAATCGGGGTTTTTTCCTCTTGAGAGCTTCCGCTGCGTGTTAGCGTTAGCCCAAAGTATCTATTCCCAGTGAACGAAATCGCGGGCAAAGGTTAGTTACTCATATTGAGAATGTATACCAATAAACAGGAACCACTAATGTGTATTTCAGGTAGCTTATAATATCACATTACCGTGAACCTTCCACATCATTTCAATTATTTATTAGGTACTAATAAAATTCAAGGCAAAGTATAACATTAAATTTTCACTATTATATAATAATATGATCATAGGATTATTATATACTAGTGAATAACGTCGACTTTTCTCTTTATATACATGTACTATATACATAAACCTGGAAGAATTTCTCTAAGTTTTCTCTCTCTGTTCAGAAAACTCTATCGAAAGTTTGTTGTGTAGTTAAGAAGGATTAAAGTAATACACAGCCAGATCGCGTTACGGTCGATACACGATCGACGCCGTCCGCCCGGTTCTGCCGGAATGGTACCAGAGGGGATGGGGCTCCCTGACGTTCCGTCTGGTGTAGGTGCTGCCCAGGCATGGGTGCTTCGGTTGGTATCTGCACCGGATAGCACGCAGGGAGCCGACCGCCGTATGCCATCAGTGCGGCGTTGACCCGGACACCCTCTATAGGAGTGTGCTGCGTGGGAGGAGCAGCGACGCACGTTGGCTGAGGCGGTAGGACAGGATCTCTCGCTGGCAAGCGTGGTTACAGCCATGCTTGGCAGCGAGGATGTGTGCAATGCTATGGCCTCCTTTTGCGAGGAAGTCGTCTCGCAGAAGGAGGCGGCGGAAAGGGTCCGTGAGCAGGATCCTCAAAGTGGCCGTCTCCTCCCATCGTAACCGGACCAGGGAAGATGGGTCGGGGGGCCCATCTTCCCATTGCACAGGTCCGACGGATGAGGGAGACGGCCAGTGTGTACCCGGCTGTTTCCTTACAAGACGAGGCCCGGCGGCGGCGCTTTTGCTGTTGTGCCTACCGTTGGGGCGGCACGATGAAGTCTATAGAGATCTCGTGCCGCCCCAACCATAGCGGAAGACGTACACCGTGGGGTTTTAGTCCGTGCGAGTCGGACATAACCCACCCTCTCCCCCGGGGATTTCCGAACGTATAAAAAAAAATACACAGCCAGATACAAAAAGCTATTTTGTGCTACAATATTTATAAATTTACCTAATCAAGAAATAAAACTTATAGGCATTCTTTTTATATTATTTATTGTCAAAATTTCTTAACCTTTTTTCCATAACTTCTAGAACAATGTCTCTGTGGCTAGCATAAAGTTTTATATCTGGTGTAATATCAACCCATTGAACTCCAACAGCATCATCTCCTGCATGAAGTTTTAATGATCCTACTGTTGACCCATTATTGTCATGGAAATTATAAGCAACACTTTCCATCCAAGCATTATCTGTATTGCGATGGTCATCTATATACCCTTGGTATACTATTTCACCATTACTGAAGAAGTTTTCAAGTTTCTGCTTCCACTCTTTTTTCTCATCTGCAATTGAGTTAAGCATTGGTGAGTGTTATAATAATTACGCTTATTTCTGTACATTTTTTTTTTTCTACTTGCATAATAAAATTCTATTGTTATGATTACTATATTCTGATCTGAAGAATGTGGTTGGGAATAGGTATAGATAGATGTAATTTTTCAATCTGTCCACCTAACTAACAATTATCAAACTCATAAAAAATACATCGATTACATTTACATATGATGTATTCGACTTAAGTCTAAAAAAAAATCCATACAATCGAATGCAGACCTTATAATGCCAGAGACAGTTTTCTAAAACATAGTATCTGCCACTTTCATATCTAAATCTTAATTTAGAACCCAAGAGGTTAAATATTTCAATCCAGTAATTTTCAATATTTTAATATTATTAGAAAAAAATATCACATAAGAATCTTAAGTAATACTAATACATCAGTTACAATAAACTAGTTAAATACCTTCGGTTTCTGCTAAAGAATTCATAGCTTCTTCTTGGAATTCTCTAACAGCAGTGATGTTAACTGTCTCCCCTGGATCTACCATTCCACCAGGGAGAGCCCATTCACCAGTATCTCCACGTTTTATTGCTACAAATTGTAAAATAGGCCTGAAATTATGGTTAAATGTACCAGTATGTGTTCATAGACACAAATTCAAAACATATACTGGGCTGTATTCTAACAAAAAAAATACTTTTACATTTCTCTAGGATTTCTGTAGCATTTTTGTCATAATCTTTTGTTTGGAACCATCCCCATAAACAAAGCAAATATAATTATTCACTCAGAGAAGATGTCTTTTCACTGCTATAAAAATTATTATTTTATTTCATCCATTTTGTTTGGTTTTACATATTTTTACAGGAGATAGAGAGAATAATCCCTTTAAATTAACCCCTTCATGAAACTAAATTGATTTCAGTATTTTTAACTTTGACATATCTATTTGATCCATATCTTGTCACACAAAATTAAATTAGAAAAGACACTTACTTATTAGTTTTATCATCTATTGCAATCTGACCAGTTTTTAGTCTCTTCCATTGACTCACAACAGGATCTGCAGCATGGTTTGGTCCCCACCGGCCTAAAACACCTCTGCCTCTAATCCCAGTACGTCCCAGAGGATTTAATGGATACTCATCTGCAATCTGATATTGGCCCATGTAACTTACTCTGCTTATATTTCCATCTATACAGTGCCATTTCGGTTTAAAATTGTTAGCACCTAAAAAGTTTCAAATTAAATGTAAATACCATATAAAATTTATAAGATACGATTACAGTATCCAAAAAAATATTTACCTATGTTTGGATCTGCATAAGGTTTTCCTTGTAACGTCGGCGACGTATAAGTTGGTGGTTCATATTCTTTGTATTCATTACTCCAACTAACTTTATCATCTGGTACGTTAAACCTTTCTACGTTGGATCGCGGATATAATCCTCCGCGGCATTTGTAATGTATAGTAATCATAGCGATAGTTCGATACATCAAAACAGTAAACAAACAGAATACTATCACAAATTTCCCGAACATAACTATTTATTAGGGATGTGAACAATCATTGATGACGATTGACTAATAAAAAACTATTTTTTGCTGCAAAGAATCGATTTTTTTATGTTAATAGCATCGACGCATTATGGTATATATGTGAATAAAATATCAACATTTCAATAAGTCATCTAACTTTGAATGTACTAGTTAGGGAATAAATGACTATCAAGTTTAACTATTTTACTCTAAATGATACTGATCAACATTGAAATAAGTCGTAGAAATAGCTATAGTTCTTTGCATTTCGTATAGGAAAGGGACAAGAAAGGCTTTTTTTTTCAAAGATGGGCAACTTCTCAACTAGCAACAAAACAGACAAAATAACCTAAAAAAATATTTTTTTACAGAGTATGCCCAAAATTACTGGGAATGTTGAATTTTTTATTGTATTTCCATTATGAATAAATAAAATAGACAGTTTTATTTGGTACTGAAAACATCGATGTTTTGCTATAGCTGTTTATCAATACGATTACATCGAAGTTTTTTTAAAATCGATCACTCCTTATTTTGTACTATACACGAGTGCTGTTATACGACGCTTTTATTTTTCCTCTAAATCTAACACAAAATTCCTCTAAACTTCAATTTTTCGGAATAAAATATGGGACAATTATAAATGGTAATATTTTTAGTAAGAATACAAAAACACTGCTATCTGGAAATAGCAGCCGAAGCAACCATTTTGGGAAAACTTTTTGGTTTTCATGTAATAATAACCGCTTATTTACTCGTAACTACCCAATACATATTTATTCATAAGTTTTTTAATATTCTTGTTTAATTTTTTGCCCTTAGATGCTTTATAACTTTTGTTTTACGAACGTTAAATATCTCCAGCAATTAGAGGGTTCCACTGATCTGGCATGAGTACTTTAAATAAAACAGGTATTCCCATAATACTTATTATTATACTCTTTGCATGTGAGTTTACACTTCCTATCTATGTGGGTTTATCTATCTTTCATAGCTTCAAAATATTTTACAAAAGGGTGGTTCATAATAGGTTACGATATAAATAATACAGTTAGAGCAAGTCAAAGTTAAACCATTTTATTTTCTTTTTCGTATCATTTTTCGAGTCGAAGGTTTCTTGAATACCTCTTCTTTTCTTTGGAAATCTTCATCATCTGTAAATATATGAATAATAACGGATATTTATTAATAGTACCAATCTGTATGTGATAAATTATTTAAGGTTTATAGTTATTTTATCTTTTATTTTATCAATGTTTAGTTCCTGTTTTAACTAAAAGTAAAAAAAAAAAGAAGTTAATAAATAGGTCTTTGTCTGTTGTCAGACGATCTATTTGTTACTTAATAATAAATAAAATCTGTTATTGATACATAAATAATAAGCTTTCTTTTAGTGGTTACTATGGTTGAATAAATCTATTGACTTCTATCAGATATTTTTACGAAAATTCTATTTCAAAATGTAAATTATTTCAAAACCACTATTTTAGTTTGGCCAATATAAGGCTAAGTAAAAGAATATTGAGTGTCTTTAAATTTCGGTGGTTGTTCAATTGACATGATGTACCTACTAGGAAATAAACTAACTTCGACGAAAATCAATTTCAATAAATACATGTTCTTTACTTACTACATGACAGTATGCATTTTATTGAATTTGAGTCCAATAAATTATTCAAATATTGATTTTACGTATCAAGAGTACTTATTATAGTATTTTTAATGAACTTTAATGTTAAACATATGATTGAGTACAACATTTTTTCTTACATAGGAGTCAAATGAACAGGTGGGTCACCTGATGTCAAGTGATCACCACCGTCCATAGACATTAGCAATACTAAAGGAATAGTATGTGCGTTGCCAGCCTATGTTGATAGGGAAGAGGGGAGGGGGGAAGGGGAAAGAGGGAAAGGACAGGGAGGGAGGTGGAGCTCCGGCGCTCTCACTGAGCGAACGGAACGCAACAATACAAGCACTGTTACTTCACGTCGGTTTTCTGTGAAAGGGTGGTACAACCCCGGACGAGCCGACCTATTCATGCTGAAACTAATTATAATGTCAGTGTGGCACTACCACCTACAAAATGCTTTTACAAAATCGTGTGTGAAAATTAGGAACTAAACTAAAATGTTGATGACATGGTAAAATTGCGACACATCAATAAAGTGATAAAATACTTGAGAAATAAATGCAACTGTTTTCTTCCATACAAACTTGTTTAGTTTTTAAAGTTTACCTGAATCATCCGAAGCAATCTTGTTATTTCTAACCGCTGCCCTACGATTAGACTTTCTTGTTGATGGTGGTGTGTTCTCATCAACCAATTGTTCATTCTATAATAAAATTTCCAATACTAGTAAGTATGTAGTGTTTACAACAAAATAAGTAATTTAAAGATAATCTTCTTTGATTCTAATCGATCCAGTTTCTTATAAGGTTCTAAAATTCCAATATAGCAATTAATATGTAAGCATTAGATATGTCGGAATTCGCAAAAAGTATACTAGAGATTGCAATAAATCTATGATACACTTTGCGAGGCATAAATCGAGTTTTGGGTTTGTGTGGGTACACATTATGTATGTCTTAGTAACGTAACTTCGTCGCGCAGCTCCCATATTTCACCTCTTGTACTAGTAGCAGCGTTACGTGTTGTAATTCATATTTTGTTTTTTTTTTATATTGATTTTTTAGTGAAATGGCTGTCAAGGCGAATAAACGAAGAATACAGTGTTATTACAAAAAAGTTAAATACATATTGAATATTTGTTTTAAAAAAAGTTTGGATACTTTCGTATTAAATGGACCTCTATCGAGGAACGTTCGCCATCTTGCTCTTCTGTCTCGCTTTGGTTAGACTTGCGAAAAAAGAACAAGGAGAACTAGCTTCGGGCGAGCACGGTGCATTTCGTACGAGATATTTTTAAAGCAAGTATTCAATACGTATTTAACTTTTTTTTGTAATAACATCTATTATGTTTAATTTAAATAGTTACTTCAAAGACATTTGGAGAGTAACTACATGATTACATTTTATGTATTGATCTCCGACTTCTCAGTCACACTTACATATGTACACATAATCATCACTAATACATATCATAGTTGGCCTTTATTTAAAAAAATGCTATTTCGCTTTATTTTATTTTTAAACTAGAATACCGCTCTAACTTATATTATGTACCTACCTAAAACAAAATATTTATTTTTAAAGGTTTTTTTTACTCTACCCTCACACAAATGCAAAGCCCACCTTACGCCTGATATTTTTAATTGCTAATATGTAAAGTAGGTTACTCTATCTGGGCTGGAGGAGGATCGGCGTCGGTTGCGACGTGGGGCCGGTTTCTTACGAGGAGTGGCTCGTGGCGCTGGACCATCATTCCTTTCCTTTTCGGATCCTTCCTCATTTCCATTTCCCTCATCTCCATCTCTTACAGCGAAACATTCTTCAATTTTATCACCTAGCTCAGTGACAAGATTCTGGAAATATAAGAGATTACTGTCACGCTATGTATGCAAACTCGATACAATGGAATTCTAATGCTATTCCCATACCTGCATATATGACCGTAGGAACGCAATAGAATGGAATTCTAATGCTACTCCCATACCTGCATATATGACCGTAGGAATGCAAAACAATAGAATTCTAATGCTACTCCCATACCCGCATATATGACTGTAGGAACGCAATAGAATGGAA
>JACEII010000002.1:7560170-7721957 GCA_014332785.1 Antheraea mylitta
ATGACTGTAGGAACGCAATAGAATGGAATTCTAATGATACTCCCATATCTACATATATGACCGTAGGAATGCAAAAAAAGGAATTCTAATGCTACTCCCATACCTGCATATATGACCGTAGAAATGCAAAACAATGGTATTCTAATGCTACTCCCATACCTGCATATATGACCGTAGGAACGCTATAGAGTAGAATTCTAATGCTACTCCCATAGTTGTAAATATGACCGTAGGAACGCAATACAATGGGGTTCCAATGCTACTCCCATACCTGCATATATGACCGTATGAATGCAAAACAATAGAATTCTAATGCTACTCCCATACCCGCATATATGACCGTAGGAACGCAATAGAATGGAATTCTAATGATACTCCCATATCTACATATATGACCGTAGGAATGCAAAAAAAAGGAATTCTAACGCTACTCCCATACCTGCATATATGACCGTAGAAACGCAATAGAATGGAATTCTAATGATACTCCCATACCTGCATATATGACCGTAGGAACGCAATACAATGGGGTTCTAATGCTACTCTCATACTTGTATGTATAACCACGAAGTTTTGTCTATGGTCGCAATATAATGCAGATGTGAGAACAAATTATCGTAATATGTTGCTAATTATCGGGCTGCAGCTGCAATACGGTAACTGGACTCTTAGTTTTTACACACATTATACTTGGAAATAGTAATTTTGGACTATTGGAATTACAAAGGTGTGCGAATGTTCTTTGGTGTCTTTATCGGAATTAATTTTGATCTTAGTTTCTAGTGTGACTAGTAAGAAGCAAACATTAGTCTCCCTGTCACCCAGGTATGATAGTAAGATTAAAATAGACTTGAATATTAATATTAATATAATAAATATCTTGAATATTATTGAATCCTTCAAGTAATTACTTAAGGCTTTCAGAGTTTTCCACCCTCCTATAATGGTAGGTATAAAGCGTAACGCGATGCGTCCGACAGAACTCTATTAGGGGCATCGGAGCTGATATAAAGGGAGAGAAGGGAACTATCTTCAAGTGGCCTCCGATTATGGCATTATACTTCATTTTTACCAGAACGGTTTTTTTAACTTTATAACTTTGTTATGACCAAAATGTTGTTGTGGTGCACAAGTTCAATTTTGTTTTTACGCAAATGTCACTCTATTAATGTACGGACGTGACAGTATTTTTTTATATCATAGGAAGCAAACGAACAGGTGAGTCACCTGATGTTAAGTGATCACCACCGTCCATAGACACTTGCAACCCCAAGTGAGTCGCAAGTGCAATGCCAACCTGTAATGGGGGAGGGGAAAGGAAGGGAATAGGAGAAGGGAAGGGAAGGCAAGGGGAGGTGGACCTCGGTTGCTCTCACTGACCGAACGAAACGTAACAATGCAAGCACTGTTATTTCACGTGGATGTTTCTTTGGGTCCCTTTGTTGACCCATTCATGCTGAAGCCAGTATTACTTCAGCGTGGCTCTACCACCTACTTTATTTTAAAATGTTGCTTATTTTCTAATTGTACATTAAATAACTGTAAACCACCAACAGATTAATGAAGAAAGGATATAAAAACAAACTATTACCTTAATTTCATTCTTTGCCATTTTCGATGTATTGTTCATTAGGATATTAAAGGAATCCATAACACCCTGACAATGTAGTTTGTCCTTATAACAATCCAGGTTCTCGATAAGCTTTCGCAAAGATCTCTCATTGTATGTAAATAACGATAAGCAGTATGCTAAGTCACGCCACTGACGCTCTTCAGTAGCTAGTTTGAATCGTTGGCATAATTTCTCTACTAGAGCCTCCATTTGTTTGTCCTTTTGTATTAAAGATGTTATGTACCTACAAAATAAACAATTCTGTTGAAAATACTATACACAAGTGTTTTTTTTATATTGTATATTATTATTTTGTTCCATAACTTTAGGTCATGTCCAAATAAAGGTGTTACTTTATTTTGTACAAAGGTACATATTAAACTCGGTAAATAACGGATCCTTCTTAATAAATAAAAATCGAGCGTGGGAACCAAGAACACACACATTGAAATTTTACTGTTACGACTATTGTAGGAAAATTTTAGTTTTATTTTCTAAATTAGTACTCCTTGGAATCTTGTTGAATGTCTCGAATAATGTCAACATTCCAGAGATTTCCTCCTTTCAGAGTCACAGGGCGTCCAGGGACAGTTCTGGATATTGGAGTGATATGAATAGAAGCAAATGGAAGAAATCTCTTAGCAGCCTAAGACTACGGTACTAAGGCATAAACATGAGTATAGTATAATTGTGTGACAATGAGTGTAATTTTTTTTATCTTTACAAAAACAAATAATTTTCATTCGACACGAACGTCATTTGATCTACCTATAGGTGTAAAAGTATAAATGGTTTACTAACTTCATTATGACTCTGTAATTGTCTTCAGGAACATCGAGTGTAGGGTCGCTTAGCCGAGATATAATATCAGGCATGACATTATATAAGGCGTTCCCTTTCTGAGATAATTGTTTAAAGAACAATTTCGTCATGGAGGCAATTTGTTGATCCTTATCAGCGCAGCATAGAGCCATGTCTGCTATCTGTCCCTTCACACGCACCATCTCATGAAGCACCAAGAATGAGAGCATCTTTACAGCACATTGACGTACATCTAATTCTTCATCCTTTAAACTGAAAATTAATATTTATGATATCAGCATATGAATTCCTGATCGTTGGATAAATGTAAATGTAAAGGAAAGAGGCGAAGAGTTTGTAGACCTACAATTACATGAAACATTGTGCTTCCTTATAGTATAAAAGTCAGGACAAATCCACACGGAGCTTTCTTTCTAAACAAAAACCTTCTTTCACTTAAAAAGTATAGGGTTCAAATTTTTGGAGATAATGCACACTGAACGATGGCTTGAATTAATTTCCCAGGCAAGACTATTTTTTACGTATTAAGCTATATCCACGATATAGATATTGCATTAAAATTTACAAATATACTCAGAATGTAAATTAATAGCAACATTGTTCAAAATACATATTGACTGATTTAGGGATTACACATTATTTAGGTATGATTTATTAAATTTTATTGACACGACCGTTTTTTCGATATTTTCGAGAGTTATTTGTAATACGGAATAGTTTTTCCTTAATGTTTGACTTTTTCTTATCTGTTGGAAATTTTTATCTATCTGCGTTGTACTTTAATTGCGTGCATAAAGCATTCATTCATATAGTTAAAGAAAAATTAATTGGAACCATATGACGATGTAGTGATATCGGTCGGTGCCATCATTGCGTATTATTATTACTTTATTGCGTATTATTAGACATTATTTCCGCATGATTTGATTTTATTCTCAAATGGATAAATGATATACCAAATTATGATACTTGTGGCTTGAACATAAAAATAATAAAACAATCGCTATGGATTGAGTCATCGATGCCTTTTTAAAGTGTAAGATAAAATTAGCGAAGTGGATATAACCAAAAAACTGCTTTACATATTGTTCCTTTAATAATAGAATACTAAATATATGCCTTCCTTTTGTTCTTTTTACAATGTAAAAACTTATTACTCCATTTTGAGTGAAATTCACAGCACCACTGCATTAAAAAATGTATGAGACAGAGTTATTAAAATTCTAAACACATTGTATATGAATACATTTTAAGTGATAATTTCGAAGGCAGAGGTTATTAGCAGTTCAAACTGTATGGAAATATCTTACTTACATATGATAGATATGATGTGTCCAAGGTTGAGTAAGATTCGGAAATCTTAATGTAAGATCTGCAAAAGCAATCGTGAGGTTTGTCCTCAGAGGAACGTTTTTAGACTTCTTCAGTAATGTGACCATGAGTTGGAGACCATCTTCGCATACGGCATTTGAAACTAACATAAACCTGTAATTGTTTTACATATATCATATTTACTAACCAGTCAACATTTTGGAAACAATAAGACTTAACAGCAAAGATGATATTTTTGTTGCTCATCCAAGGCATTTTTATAACTTAGAGTATTACTGAATCTTCATGTTCAAAACATAACTAAATTTTCATTATATATAGTTTTAAGTAGCCAAAACTACAACTCCTTCTAATAATACTAATATTGAACATAATAAAAATAGATACTTAGTTTGATAAGCATTATTTATGGGAACAATTTTTTTTTTCGGTCTGACTACGCTACTGACCCAGCAAGGTCTTAACAGCTTCACCGAACTGCGTTACGGGAACAAATGTTGACTAACTTTTACTTTACTTTGCTTCTGTCGTTTTAATGCATATTTTATTTAATTTATTGTTCAAGAACAGTACATTTTTTGTATGAAACATATTAAATCCTTTACTTTTTTTTCGATCTGACTACGCTATTGACCCAGCAAGGTCTTAACAGCTTCACTGTTAACAAACCCTCTACTGTTCCCCTGCCAATGTGTGCAAAATTTTAAGATAATCCGGTGTATTCCGGTGAAGCTGTTAAGGCCTCACCAGGCCAATAGCGTAGTCAGTTCGAAAAAAAAAAACAAATATAATATCATTGGTGCATAGCGTTTTTAGATATTTTTTATGAGCTTCATATCTCACGTGTCAAAATTGGAATATCTTAAAAAATAATGTTAAATATTAGGAACGGCTAAAATTGGATTTAGCTTATATTCAAATGTAATGACACAAAAATGTGGTGGTAAGGTTACCTGGTAAATGTGAGAGCGGCAGCGGATTGCAGTGTGGAGGGCACAGTCCCGGGGTTGGAGAGCAGCCACCGGAGCAGTGGGAAGTATCGCGCCAGAGTTGTTCCGGGACCTACTATGTCTCGCTCGCACACGTTGCGTACGTATTCTGCGTCCGCGTCGTCCGCCATAGCGCCTTCCAGTCCTGTCTCCTCTTCAGTCATTGTTGTATTCGTCTGTACAAATTTCATACAAATACATAGTTCATAATACAATATATGGAGTTTTTGGCGAGATCTTGGAATGTCATGTAGTGGATTTTATATTCTACTAGCTTCTGCCTGCGACTTCGTCCGGGTAGAATAGTTACTATACTAACACGCAGCGAAAGCTCCTAGTCCCGTTATTGACACATTCTTAGTGTTGCTCCACTTCTATTGGTCTTATAGTTTATATGGTTTATTTGAAAGAATTTTTCAAATGGGAATAGTAGTACATCTAGTATAAAATATAGTTCAATATTTACTGTTTCATATTTAAGAAATAATTATGGCACTGACCCACCATCCACAGCTAATCTATGAATAAATTTTGAAATAAGTAGGAGTCACATAAGTTCAGGTATTCTGAAGGCATATTCAATTTGATCCCTTCCTTTCCGCACCACGCACGCTGGTCTTCGGAGCCACAGTTTTACGGTAAATCCTATCTGGATACGAACTAAAAATTTCGCAACGTCTTATTTTTGGTTCACCGTGAAGCTGTGAAACAATCTGAGAGATTCCCAGTGTATTCCCTCTGTTAGACTGTTATAATATGAATACAAAACCAGTGAGTTTGAAAACTATATTGTAAGAGAACGAGCATAAACAGTACCGAGTAAATCACAGAGTAACCTAAAACGCAATTAGCTTTTATTTTATTCCTCAACATCATCCTTCCTATGGGGTTCTTCAAGCATAACATGAAGAGCTACGCGGGTGGCATGACAACGAAGACCGAAGAGGGATATTATGTCTCTTGGTGGTCGCCATTGTTTTTGGATTGTACTGTGCTTACCATCAGGCACAGTGCAGTGTTAATAAGAAAAAGGTGTACCGATGGTCCTTTATTGGAAGTGACACTAGCGGAGCGCTGCGCTCGCGAGGAGGCGCTGCTGTTGCTGACGTTCATGAGCGTCTGCCGTCGCAAGTCGTCGACGCGACCGCGGCGGAGCGGCGTCGCGAATGTACCCACTTTCTTCTTACGTTTCTCCTCCGCTTTTCGTTCTTCGCGGACCTAAGAAAAAAAATAAAAGAAAGTTTAATAAAAACACTACATGTACCAGTGTTTACTCGCGGGAGAATCTAATCTTCTTTGGCCTATAAATATTAAATCTATTCATATAATAAGAATATAAGTCTAACGTCTCTGTACTTTTAGATTTTTGTGAAAAAATTGCTGTGTTGAAACAAGTACTAAAATACATCTCAATCATTTTCAGAAATGTATGTCGTCTGTCTATCTGTTTTTCTGAACAAGCATCACTACTAATGTACTGCGTTTACGATAAAACCTCACCAAAAAAATCATAAAGCATATTTTTGGGTAACATTTAGTTTCATTAACATCGGTTTGATCTATCGGAAGTTATTGTAATTTTAATAACAACATGACGTAACTACGAGAGAAAATTAAATAAGTAAATGGAATTAATACAACAGATAATTTTATTAGTCACTTTTTACATTAGGTTCCTTGTAGAAAAGTACTTATAAAGTATTTGTTGTTTGCCCTTTTTAATACTAATACCAGCTGAACAAATTTTAATGAGTAAAATTTTTGAACTCTTTAATTTAGAGGACATTTCAAAGAATATTTTGGGCTACATTCGATTACGCTTTATCATAGAGACTTAGCAGTAATAAATCCATATACTCACATGCATAAAATCTCAGTATATACATGATCATGACTTGAATGAATATGACGTTCACATAAATATGATGCTTCAGTGATGTAAAAGTATTTATATATGGTTTAATTACCTCGTTCCTTCTTCTTAATTCACTGTAGACATTTACATCTAGATATATGAGTTGTCGCAGCGCTATCTGACCCAATACGAATACGAAACGCGTCAGCAATTCGGTTGGTAAACTTGTCTCTTCTTCGTTATTGTTGTTAATTATCATTGCCTTTTCTAATATCTTGTACATTTCAGCAAGAATTCTCATACAGAGTACATCAGGTGTATCGCATATAGCGTACACAAGATCTATACAGTTCGCAGCAAAAGATACGAATTTATTGAGCTTTGTATATGTTTCCAAGAGGCTATCGAATATAGAGTTAATTAATTCATGATCAACCGGGTATCTTTGGGTTTTTTTGGCCAACGGTAGAAGTAGTTCAGCACTGAGTGTTCTGGTGTTATAATCAGCAGTTAGTCCGTGTGTACGTATAACTTCAAGGTTCGCTAGAGCGACTGATGGTTTCGATTTAGCGACCATCACAAGCAGTGAGAGAGCTGCATAGCTGTCTATGTCTGTAGTACCATCAATTTTTTTCATGAACATTTCCCAAAACACCTGTAGAAATATAGGTAATACAATTGAAACATGATTGGATGAAGATGATACGTAACATCTTTTTTATTTTTCCTTTTATAATATAAATGAAAGTGCCATATCCAGAAACTTATTCTGTTCTTAAAAGGTAAGAGGAAATGGCTTTACAAACAAAAATAAGTCAAAGTACTCAAACTATACAATATACATATAATATAATCAAAGACACTTTGGAGTGGATTTCTGTCAAATTACATATTTGTGACGTATCACTCTCATCTTCTCCTGCCTAAAATTATTTCACAACGTCAATCGAAGTTATAAGGATCACTATAATACGTATATATAGTAGGTCTGTCCTTATTTAACTTTAGTGAATACTAATAAACGAAAATTAATAGTTTTTAATCTATTGTTTAACAATTTAATTGTATGCAAGGAAGATAATTGGGAATTCAATTACATAGTAAATTAACATTTCTTTTTAAATTTCATTTATTAAAATGGTGATAAATGTATCTTTTCCCGTAACTATTCTATAGTTCGTATTATTCGATTTGTCCGAATGACTTAAATAGTCAGTATATTCAAGTCAAAATTCAAATCGACCAATCATTATTCGATTTGATTCGAGCATTATTCGCACATCCCTATGATTTTTACAAACCTGAATGATAGCCGGTGTGATGTCTTCCTTTTGGACCCATTTATCAACTAGATGTTCCAACGCGAGTGCACTTCCCCGGTCCACGTGCATCACCAAAGCGACCAGCTTCTTCGCAATCGTGAACGCTCGCGCTCGCTCCGCTTTGTTGTCACATTCCAAATACATATCTCGGTACGCACGTTCGACAGCTTCGCGTTTGTCCTGTAATATGCCATTTCAATGTTTCATTAAAATTAGGCAATTTAATACCTAACATCCTTCTAATTATTATGAATACGTGCATCACTATATTACGTTAACGATTACATGGGCACACAAAAAAAAATGTTTATACATTTAACGTCACCTATTTACCGACATGTATTTTGACCCGCTGAATCCGAACCTTACATCCTCAAAATGTCGAGAAAATTGCGAAAAAACGTAAAAAATAGCGAAAACCGGATGTCTTGGTAATAAAATAAATTATATTAAAGACCCAGCATGATTTTCATGTATTTCCCTGAATCGGAATATGAAGTTTACTTAGACCATTATCCCTCTAAAATCTAAGAAAATCGTAAAAAACCGGTATGATTGTAAAAATGCAATTATAAAAATAGATTTGTTTTTATTAAACACGATTAATTAAGTTTCTTGTATTTCTAATGCATGAAATACAAGTTTAAAAATGTCCAAAATGTAAAAATGTGTAACATTTCTTTTTATTATTTCTTCGTTCGAAAGAATAGCATCAGCTTTTAATACATAATTGAAAATTTATATTATAGCGAGCTCAGTACGGCAAGAGAGATTGCACACAGTCGGTTACGCATGGCGCGTCGCCACGTCTCACACATTCTCTACGCCGACAATCAAGTTTACCCACGCCTTCGTTTCACATCAATAAAGTTAAACTAACTAATAACAATACTTTACTTAACCCATAACAATACAATTCATTAACCCATAAATACATAAAGGATAACCGATATTATAGAATATACTACATGGATACTATATGGTTTCCGTTTACACAATTGTAGACCTTGTGTGTGTGAATTACTTACAATCAGGAATAAAATATTATTCCAACTTCAGCTATGAAAGTTTTTTGCTTATACGTATTTTAATATATTCATGGTAGAAATGATATAATATTTATTATGGTCTAATTTAGATTTTTTGTAATTACTATAACCATAAATGAAAATTATTCTATCAATAACAAAGCTGAAAACTACTAATTTTAACTACAAAATATATTATATACTGACGCAAGGTCTATTATTTTTTATAAAATTATGTTAAAAAATAATGGAATTATACAGACGAATTAATTTAAATTAAACCTGTGTTTGCGCTTTCGAAGATTTCTCTAAATCCTGTAAGAGTTAAATATATCTTTAATTGACTAAGAAGTATCAAATAAACGAATATATATCATCTATAACAAAAAAGTAACTCAAAAATTCGAAGATCGTATTTGACATGTTCGACTTCTATTCTAAAAGTTTGTATAAGTAGTGTAGTTGCAGTTTGGTTTTTGTAGAAAATAATAGCATTTGTAAAGAAGTTTAAATAATAAACATTTAAAAAGTAATTGGTAGTTTTCCCTTTCTTATATACCTTATAAAATTATTTATATACAGACAGAGTCATCAGAGTTAGAAATGAATTACGCCGTAATATCACTAAAAATTAAAAAAATGCTAAAAACGTAAGTAATGCATCTTGGAAATAAATTAAAGCATATAAGATAATTACTTTTTATTTAAATTAAAAAGGAAACAACAGTCGTATATTTTCGTAGCTTTGTTCGTATTGAATTTTCAAGGAGGTAGAGCCACGCTGAAGCTATAACTTGTTCAATGGCACAAAGACATCGAGGTGAAGTAACAGTGTTTGCATTGTTGCGTTACGTTCGGTCAGTGAGAGCGCCGAAGGCCCACCTCTCCTCTTACCTTCCTCTCCCCATACAGGCTGGTAACGCACTTGCGACTCCCCTGGTTGCGATGGACGGCGGTGATCACTTAACACCAGGTGACCCACCTATTCGTTTGCCTCCTGTGATATATATAAAAAAAAGTGTCTGTAGAGTTGGACCTAATCTTTTCGAAAAGTTGATTTACTTTTTGATGAAATCTCGATAAACGTAAATGAGATGCTTCTTTTTAATTAATAGTGCGATATGATTATAATAACCTGATCACGTGACCATACAAGTAACAGCATGTTAGCGACACCCATTTTCGCAGATTCTATATTAAAATGATGTGCAGTTGTAAAGAAGTCGATCGCTTCGGTGACGTCACCGGCTTGCTTCGACATCAAGAGCGAGTTTATGACCGGCACAGCCTCCGATATCATACGACTGAAACGCACAGATTCCTGAAGAAAAGCCACTATGTTCTCTTTCTCTTCAAACTTTTTTTGTAATGCCAATTCATTGTCCATTTCTTGGGTGAACGATTTCGATTGCCTTCTATCTGGTATGATAAAAATATTCCGAAGTAAGGCTACGAAGTAGTCAATCTGTAAAGGAAATCAACCTTAAAAATAATGTCTCTGGATGTTATAATTGTTTTTACGAATTTTTAAGCATCCATAATCTATTCATTTTAACTTAAGACTAAAATAAACGAAAGACTATATGTAGGTTCCAAAGTGTTTTTTTATCTAAACCTGATACTAAAAACCGCTTGAGAATTTGGACGTGTTAGTTATAATTTGCATATATAAAAATTTATACTTCGATTAATGGCCTAAATATTTAATGACAAATTAAATAATTGTAAATGTTGATTATTGTTATTAATTTAAGTTTCGTCAGTATCGAACAGATGGCGCTTTAAATTAGTTTGTTTTTATTAAATTACTCGTCGATAGTAAGAAAAAGATATTTTAATTTTTTTAATGACAATAACTAAAACGCGTTAATAGTTGCAAGTTCTTTTAGTTACTTAACGGAAAGTCCTCTCATTCAGGAGTTAATATCGCCAACCAGTTTTATATAAACAGCTTATGTTCTTTATTGACCCTTTAACAATTTTACCAACTTTAAGTTACCTATGCAACTTTCGTCATTATTGATTATTTTCTACAGGTAAAGTGTAACTATTTGCAAACCTAACTAATACTCTGATAAAATTTCTATCTACCAGTGCGATTTTCGTCAAAATCCGTTCCGCAGTTTCGGAGATTAGCACAAACAAACAACAGATACTTTGATTTTATTTATGCGTTCAATTAATCTCTACTATACTATATCTAGCCAATGCTTTCGAGAAACTCCACTGTAAAGTTGTTGAAATAATTTTAAACGTCTGATATTCCTTATAGTAATAAATTTACCTGATCACTTTTTTCCATATCACATCGAAGTAACTTTGCATCAGGGTATTGCCTCTCCGTGTGCTTTACTATTAAATAGGCTTTATGGTAATTTTTTTCCCGCATATGTTTACGAATCGCCTCATACAAATTGTCTAATGATGCTTGTGAAAGTTCCGGTTCATCTTGTGTTAACACATCCACGTTTTTCTTTATCATTTCAATAACATCGTCTTCTATTTTCTCCCATTTCTTTACAAGCGCAGGATCTGGGCCGGGGTTCAGTTTCTTTTGAAGGTTATCGAGTATCTTTTGTTCCGTTTCCAACTGCTCTTCGAGTATTCCCAATTTCAATTGAGCAGAAAATGGATTGCATTCCAGGAATGTCTATGAAAATTATGTTTTATTTACTTAACCCTGTAGGTATATTTGACGAGAGAGACTCGTCATCGATATGAATAACTAAATTTTTACATTGTTCAAAATTATTAAATTAAATTATTCGATTCACTTTAATCGATCTTGTTTTCATTTACATGTTTAATAAATAAAATGAGTTTTTGGCGGGATTTCAGTCTGTCATGTAGTGGATTTTATATATTATTCATAATCTTGTGTTACTTGACTCTATATTGTGTAAAGTTGGTGGTGTTTTATGTAATATTGTTTATTGTGCATAAGGGAAATGAATGGAAAGTAATACCACGAATCATGAAATTCTGAGATGCCACAAAAACTACCAGGAAGGTTCTAACAAGGGATCCACCATATGGTTAGAATATTGGCTCACACGACGCTTAATATTGAAGTGATCGCACGACGCTTGTAATATTATTGATTACGCGACAATGGCAGTAATAATCTGAAAGATTGATTGCCAAAAATAAAGAGAAAAAAAAAATATTTTGGTTATATTGATAAAATAAATGTATTCATTATAATATTATACAAAAATTAAATACTTTAACACTTTCAGTACCTGCCTTTGTAATTTCGGTAATAAGATAAAGATAGTCGGCAAGTTCGGTTTCGTATAGCGTATATCTTTGTCTATTGTAGTAATCATTGCGCTGTGCGATAGAGAGAACTCTTTACAAAATTGAAGCAACGTTAGAACGTGTCACTGTTCTCCACGATGTGTTGCCAGTTTAATGTTATGTGATATTAACACTTATAGAGCATGATGAGCATGTACACAAAGAACTTATTAATTACTACTTATAATTAAACAGTATGAACCATGCCGTCATCGCGCTCAGTATACAGGTACCGCATTGGTGTGGAGGCGGGCGTTTCATCCTAGCATCCCAACAGAGGGCGAAGTGCCAAATTAAATACCGGGTACCAAAAGTACTATGTACTAGCTTCTGTCCGCGACTTCGTTCGCGTGAAATAGTTACTTTGTACTAAAGCTAACAAGCATCGGAAGCTTTCAAAAGGAAAAAAAAATCGATTCTGAAACATTCTTCATTGGTGCTGAGAACCTACTGGTCGTAATGCGATGAACTTTTTATGAAAATATGAGTCTTCCTCGATCAATAACTTCGTCTATTTTAATTTTGGCATCCAGTCTTCTTGTAGACTATTACTGTCATTGTCAAGTGAGTAACGATATTACAAGTTGCTTGATATAATTTCAATGAACTAACAAGAGGGTAGCCGTCTTGTTAGAACTTTCCTGGGAGTTTTTGTGGCAAGTCAGAATCCATGCTCCTTGGTATTATTTCTGATCAACTTCACTTGTGCACAATAACTAAACTATATTATGTAAAGCAACACCAAAATTACACAATATAGAACCAAATAACACAAGATGATGGATAAAACAGAAAGACCACTACATGGCATTCCAAGATCCCGCCAAAAACTCTGATCAATAAATTATCTAACACAAAGAATTTTTCCAATCGGAGCATTAAGTACCTGAGATTAGTGTGTTCAACCAAACATACAAACCTTCCAGCTTTATAATATTAGTACAGATGAGATCGCAAAAACCCTAAATCATATAAACATTAAAAAACGATGTACAATCATATACTTAGTAAAAATTTTATACCTTTACAAGTTGTATCGCTGCTTTTCTTACGAGAGCCGCCTTGTCTTTCAATCGACCTATAGTTCTCTCTAGTACAATATGCTGCCTTATCACTGGTATGCAATTTTCTCGCTGAAGCCGGCACCAAAATTGTAATACCTATGACGTAATATAAATTAGCTTTTACTTGATAAGTTGTAATACTTTAAAAATTGAATCCTTACACTTCATTAAATCCACTTTTAATCGCTCATATATCATGTGTTAATTTATTTAAAAATTGTCATTTTTTCATACCGAGGATGTCATTTTTTTTTGTAATTGAGTATTTCATTTTTGGAAATTACATTTTTTTTTTATGTTTTCCTATGTAGGCACCGTCTCAATAATGTAAGCTGTGTTTACGTCTAAGTGTTCAATTTTAAGTTTATTTATGGAATACATAACTTAAAATTGTAAGATTAAAACACAGTTTCGTAGACCAAATAATAAAAAGTTCATATGTAGTTCTCCATAAGGTTTTCAGTTTTTTTATAATCTTATGAAGATTACATGTACAAAATTTGAAGATCTTGAATAATAACGTAAAGTATTAGCAATGGCTAAAATAGGATTTAGCTTATTTAGAAATGTTTTTTTTTTTGTAATATCATATCATGGGTCACCTGATGTAAGTGATCACCACTGCTCATAGACACTTGCAACACCAGGGGAGTCGCAAGTGCGTTGCTAGCCTGTGTTTGGAGAGGGGGGAGGAAGGGAAGAGGAGAGGGGGAGGAAGGGAAGAGGAGAGGGGGAGGAAGGGAAGAGGAGAGGGGGAGGAAGGGAAGAGGAGAGGGGGGAGGAAGAGAAGAGGAGAGGGGGAAGGTGAGGAGAGGTTGGCCTCCGGTGCTTTCACTGACCGAACGAAACGCAACAATGCAAGCACTGTTACTTCACGTGGGTGTTTCTGTGAGAGGGTGGTACTACTCCGGGCAAACCGAACCATACATGCTGAAGCCAGTAATAGCTTCAGCATGCCTCTACCACCTTTAAATGTAACAACACCTTGTTAAATATATCTTACCTTATGTCGCACATATGCAGACATGTCATGCATATGTTCATACAGATCGTCTAGCAAATCATCCCGTAGGGAACGTTGTTCATCTGACAGTCCTTCACCACACAGTTCTACACATAGTACTTCACACATCATTCCCAACACGCTGATCCGTAGTGTGTATGACTGAAAGTATTAACCGATTTCTATGTTAATAAAAAAAAGTTATACATTTCATATATTTATGGAAATGTGTTGTTTCAAACTTTAACGTTTTGATACAAATTTTGTATCCTAAAAATGTTATATTGAATGTAAATAAACAATCTAAGTAACGCAAATCTTATATATGTTACTACATATTATAAAACAAAGTCCTCTGCCACGTCTGTCTGTTCGCGATTAAATGAAGAAGTTCTGAACGGTTTGGCATACAGTTTTCACCAGTACATAAGGTATTTCATGAGGAAGGAACAGGTACATAATTTGTCAAGGTTTTTTTTATGGGGGGGGGGGGGGGGGGGGTGATACCGTCAGCCGGGTTCGCTAGTAAATAAAATATTAGAAGTCTGCTGCTGTGCGCAAATTCCGCAAGAACTACTGCATGGATGGACTTAGATCATTTTTTTAGTTTTACTTTAGAAATTTAGGCTCTTATTTTAAAAAAATATCTTCATTTAATATAAATCTATTAATGTTTCAATATGCTATGATTATCACAGGCACCACAAATGAATTTCTCTAAGCAAAGTAAATTCTTTACTTTGTTGTTTTTGTAGTTTTTTCTTCTGTACCTAAAATGTGTTATTAAGATAATAACCAACAAAACAGATGAAATCGCCGCTAGTATTTGTTATTAAATACAGTATAAACTCTATCGGTGTTATTACAAAAAAGTTAAATATGTATTCGATACATGCTTTAAAAAGGTATCGTACTGAATGCACCGCACTCGCCCGAGGCAAGTTCACATGATCCTTTTTTCGCAAGTCTAACCTAACCTAAATCTTTATATAATTTAAATCCACTCGACTAAGAAGTATTCATAAAAATGTAAAATTGGTTTTTTCATTAGTTGTATATTGTGGGTATGGACTTTTATTTTACTTAATTTTTTTAATTTTAGTGACTATTGTGTTAGTTAGGTACTCTTATAAGCTCTCCATCTAGGTTCTCTACTATACATGAGACATACACAAACAAGCTTTGTTAGGTAAAAATTAATTACAAGCTACAAATTTTCGAGCACAGCTAGTATAATATAAGAAAAACCTCATCAGTCTCTAAGTAAGGTTGTAAAGTAGTGATGGCGCTTGTCATTTCTTTGGGTAGTTCCTTTGTTAGTTCCAATAAAAAAGCTCCACAATTCCTTGCTGCTGCTTGTTCAGGACCCGTGCCAGCATTCTCTTCATCCGTTGAAGCTAAAGCTTCGGCTATTTCACGTACCTAGTAGAATAAAGTACATATTCATATTATTCAGTTTATTAAAAAGTTGTATATATTTTCATTATTTTTTTATAATTCATATTGAAAAGTAGTTACCATCTGTGGTCCTAATGACCCCAGTCCAAAATCTTTGATCAGTTGCACAATTCCAGCGCATATTGGAGATATAGCATTTTCAACCATTTTAAGTATCTGAAAAGATATAATAAAATGTATATATAATTAGACAGAGACATAACAATAAAGCACACCTTCGCTCTCTATATTTAAAGTATAATTTAGACTTTCAGGTCTTCAGCTTTGGCAATGCTCCCAGTCACACTCATGAGGTTAAAGCTATGTATCCGAAACTAAATGAACTGTTCAGAGATGCGAGACAGTTAAAAGTCACAAAAGTCCTTGAACCTTTCCATAATATAAATGAAAATAATAATGAATGATTCTCTCTAATATATTTTATTTGGACCTAGGAATTTATACTACTCTATAAAATACTAGTCAATATTCACTATTACTTATTCGAGCAATAATTATGGAACTGATCCACCATACATAAGGAATACATACATCTATAAATATAATAACATGTAAATCTAACATGTTTGTACTTTTTCGAATTTCGTAAACAAAGTTGTTGCAGGAATAAGTAATAAAAAACATTTCAATCATTTTTATAAATGTCTGTCTGTTTGTTCATGAACACGCATCACTGCTAAAGTACTGGGTTCATAAAAAAATCACACAAAAAAATCATAAACTCATATCATCATATAATCATAAACTTCTTTGATTGATTAAAATCAGTCCACTCTATCAAAAGTTTTTATAATTTTAATAACGTGGCGGCGTAAGTAGAGAGAAAAGTAGATAAATAAATTGACTATATTATTTAATGATTTTTACATAACTGTCCACGCGGATGAAGTCGCGGCCACAGCTATAAGAAATAAAACACTTAAATTACAAGTATGGGATCCAACGAGAAGTTGAAATCAGGATCTTGTAGTTTCACAATTAAATATTTGACTAACTTTATAAATACACAATATGACAATGATTCATCTCCTTCCATATTAAAGTGTAAGGGGGAGAAATATTTAACATTACCTGCACTAAACGTATGAGACAAGCAGTCCCATGATTGTATTTCTTTATAAGGACACCTAGTATCTGAAATACAGTTTCTCTTACTGCTTTATTTTTTATTATCTGTTCTCCTATGGCTGTGTAACATGGTTCAGCTACCATACTGAAAAAAAAAAACAATTAATTGAGTAAAATCTGAATACAACATTTTTTTTCCAACTGACTATGCTATTGACCCAGCAAGGTCTTAACAGCTTCACTGGACTATGATAAAAAATTAGATACTGTGAATGCTTGACTAGTACAACATTTAAAACTGATACTAATAAAAAAATATTAAAAAATACAGGCAGATGTTATCTTGCCTTGATAATAAAAATATATATCTAAAAGTCAACCTCACCACCACTTATGGGGTGCAATTGTGAATCTAAACCATTCTCGGATCCACTGGAACACACAAACAAAATTTCATCAAAATCGGTCCAGCTGTTTAGGAGCAGTTCAGTGACATACACACATACAGAAGAAATTAATATATAAAGAAGATATGTATTCTACAGAATTTTATAAAACTTACGAGACAAAATTATGTTCAGCTAGTGGTGGGTCCCAGAGCTTGGGTAGTGGTTGCTGGATAACCATATGTAATGTGACAAGAGCAGATTGTTTATCAGATTCTGTCCAGTCACTGATTTCATCATCATTTGAAGATTTTTTTCCCTTCTTTCCTAATGTCAATTTTGTGGAGTTCTGAAATTTATAAATAATAAACATAACACTTGAAAAACAAAATCATTACCCACATCTGTATCAATTTATAATTTGATAATACAAACAACTAATAAAATTACTTAACAAAATACAAGAATTAGATGTAAAACAAAAAATCAGCAAAAACATTTTTAATTCATAGATGGAAAGCAAATTCTGAGGATTATAAAGTCTTATAAATGGAAATATAGATTTTTATTTCAAAGGCTCAACACACCTTCATATATAAACTTGTTAATAACAACATATGAAAATATTCTTTAACACGCTCACGCGCCTTGCATACCACGCACGGTGGCCCGCACTAGACTGTCTTTTCTGGTGGCGCGTATCACCAGTGGTACGTATTCAATTGTGCTATTAGAAATAATGAGTTTAACGTTTATTGATTAAAAAAAGGATAATCGAATACTTACCACCGGTGGTACGCACCACCAGAGAAGACAGTCTAGTGCGGGCTACTGGTGGTACGCGCCAGTTTGAATGTGTTAATTACATCACTTATTACAGTTTTATATAGAGTAATAATACAAGAGATAGAAATTATAAGGAAACATAATATGTAAGACTTACATCAGCAGCCAACTTGAAGTCCTTCGTTTTCATTATTTGTGTGAATAAATACATTAACATTTTTACAATATTTAAGTTTTTTGTTCGGACCTCCGATTCTATTTCATTTTCTTGCAATATGCTTTCAAGATGAATGCAAAGGTTTTTGGCTGCTCTTATTATGTGGTCAAAACCTAAAAACAAAATGTTTAATACAAAATCTGATATTAATGAATGAAGTGAGCAAACCATATTGCTTTGTGATCTGGAAGGTCTCTTAGGACTAATATGAAACTTTGAAAAAAATATTGTATATAACAACACCCAGTAGAACCTTCTGTCCTAGGAACACTGTAGTGTTCAGTAGCTGGACAAATACCAAATCCAAAGTGAGTTTGCAGGAATCAAAAACTTTGGTGTTTGGTATACCATATAGACAAACCACCATACTTGCTCCCCAAAGTGGTTTAAGTGTGTAGAATTATTAAATGCACTTAATTAGGTAGTTTGTTGAAGCTGTTAAGGCCTCGCTGGTCAATAGCATAGTCAAATCAAGAAAAAAAACTTCTTAATTTGCCAGCCCAAATATAAAAGATTAGTAAAATAAAATACAAACAACCAATATACACTCATGAAATAGGTGGCTAAATTTCCAATAAGATTTGTGTACAAGTACAGTATGTTGTTGATATATTTTTGTGTGTTTGTTTTCATGTCTGATAGTTCATAGTATAAACCAGAATAGAATGTAGACTTTAAAAATTATTTGAATAAATTTATTGTTTTTTTACATATCATAGGAGGCAAACAAACAGGTGGGTCAGCTGATGTTAAGTGATCACCACCATCCATAGACACTTGCAACACCTGGGGAATCTCAAATGCCGTCTGTATTAGGGAAGGGTGAGAAGAAGTAAGCCTCCGGCGCTCTCACTGACCAAACGAAACGCAACAATGCAAGCACTGTTACTTCACGTCGGTTTTCTGTGAGAGGGTGGTATTACCCTGGGCGAACCGACTCATTCATGTTGAAACCAGTAATAGTTTCATCATGGCTCTACCGCTTACAAATATGAAGGCAACAAGAAAACTCACCTTTGTTTATACCATTCCACTCCAATTTATTACCGTGCACTATTATAGAGAAATATGTATCAAAGTGATCCAGTATATACTCGACTCCATTGGTATTATAAGCGCGCGTAGCATCTAAAGTTCAAAAGTAATATTTTAATTTTGAAATCAGCATCTTCTAAAATAACAGTACAGAAATTTATGAGATACAAGTTTACCTTGTAACTTAGATAACAACAATCGAGGCTGCACCACATCCTCGACGTGATATTGACCAGCATGAGATTCTAACAAATCATCTTTTCGCAAAGGTATTGTAAACTCAAAGTGGCTCATTTTGTAACACTGCTATCTTTATAAGTTTTTTACTAGAATGCCATTAATTATGTAGCTATATCTGTAGAATAACATACAAAACGCATAAAATGATTACTTTATTATTTATTTTGAACTTTTAAACTGTTCACCGGTTTTTTGAAATTGACGTGACAGAGTATTGCCAAATTTATTAATTACCATAGACTAAATAATCGGCACGTTCCACTAGAAGCTCACAAAGCTCACAACGCCCTTTTCGCCGTTCCACTAAACAACCGCGAGCTTTGCGGTCGTGGCGAACACGTCATTGATGACGTCATAACAAACGCTCACGCGAAGCTCACGACGCCCCATGTCAGGAGGTGGGTCGACGTGAGCGTTGACAAAACTGACGGGATTCTCAATAAAGATGGCGACCGCGAAAATGTCATTACTTGATACGGTATATGATACTTATATTAAATAACATATTGTATTGAAATACGTAAATAAAATATGTTAATAAAGTTTTGATAATTTTACTTCTTTTGAAAAATGTTGTGGATTCTAAAATTCAATTTAAAAATTAATTTATAATTATTTCATGGTAATTTAATATTTTTCATTTAACCAATAAGGTCATTTTTTATGTTTTTATGATAATTAAAATTAAAAAATTGAATTGTACATTGTTTCTTTAATATACTTAAATTAATTTAATAATTATATGAATTTACTGTTAAGACTTACAAAGTGTAACGTAACCTCTCAAAGCTTTTGTTTTATTTTTTCTAGATCGCCGTTTTTATTATTTATCTGAACACTCAAAACGCCCACAAATGCGTTCCACTAGCTCTTATGATCGTAACGCTCGCGAGCTAGTGGAACGGGAAAACTCGCGGTCGTGACCGTGAACGTTGTAAGCTTCTAGTGGAACGTAGTAAATATATATACATTTCATAATCGCTTTATTATGACAATTTTTCGACCGTTGAAATGCAATCATCAAGCGATTGAAATATGTAGATAATAGAATTTACTGCAAATATATCCTTCTCGCCTTTTTATTGAAGTGAAACTACCTATGCAGGGCCTTGAAATTATGAGTGGCAACCTTTTTGCGTAATGAAAAGTGGTGGGGGTAAGCACTATGTCGGGAAGAGTATTGGAAACACTGGTTCTGCTTCGATCACCGAAATTAAGCATAAGACGCGGTTAGTGCTTGAATGAGTGAAAGCCTGAGAACACCGCGTAACGGTGGCTTTTTGTTTTGTATTTCAATTAAAACGTTTCTCAGTAATACAACATTTTCGTCTCTATCGTGAGTCTTTATGACACACGCGTTTTTTTTAATGGTCATACAGGAATTTAGCATGTCTATATTTACGAGACAAATTGATTAAAGACAAATGACGGCGCTTGCCCAGACTGTTATAGATACTGAACAAAGCCAGTAAATAATTAGCATCTAAAAATATTTGTGAATTATGAATAAACAAAGTAATTCTGTTTAATGTAAAAACATTCAAAATTTTTACACATTTCTTTAGTTTCATGTCATTTGTATGTATTAGATGAGATTATTAAAATTTACTTTGTTGAGTTTCTAAAGACAAAAAATCACTGCAAAATCAAAAACATGCAAAAAAGAAAACTATAATTAATTAATAGAACATTTTGGTATTTTTTATGTAATTCGTTGCTTTTTTTTTTACTGGTAATATTTTTGACACGTTGCTTACATGTCATTGAACGTATCGCTTTCGCTCGCCAACTTTGAAGACAGTGCAGAGATTGCGTTATTTGTCATTACACATAAATTTCTTTCCCATAGCTGTTTCAGACTTGAGTAAACGTAAGAATATTATCAAGATATATAATGTCAGGTAAAGGAAATAAAGCATTTACGAAGGAGGAAGAGCTATTGCTACAGGATTTTAGTCGTAATGTGTCTACGAAATCATCAGCGTTATTCTATGGAAATGCCTTCATAGTATCTGCTATTCCCATATGTGAGTACCAAAATGATGATCCTAATTACTATTACCGAACTAAAACAGCCTATTCCATACAGAAATTTGAATAAAATGTAAAATTGTTTCCTTATTGATTTATCTACTTTTTTTTACGTTTCCAGGGTTATTCTGGAGGGTACATGCTCTTGAAGTGAGTTCTGCTCTTGTATGGTTTGTTTTAGTAACCGCCGCCAGTACTTGGTTACTTGCGTTAGCATACCGTAATACTAAGTTCCAGTTGAAACATCGCGTTGCTGTCCGACGTGAAGATGCTGTTGCTCGGGAAATGTCCAGGAAACTTGCTGATGATAAAAAAATGAGCAGGAAAGAAAAGGATGAAAGGTCTGTATTTTTGTTAATTGATTTTAAACACAGCATATTGAAAATATCAAGTGTTAATGCTTCTAAAATATCTCTATTATGGAATCCAAAAAGATTGAAGAAAAACAATATGCAGTAATGCATTAGCTTCTCTATTAGAAACACTCATATTTGAACAGTACAGTTTATTTATTTAATGGTAACATTGTAAAACTGTGTAGGTTATTATTTATATATTTGTTATAGTCTCAAACAAACCATAATCTATTAATTAAGTGATCTTAATAAGCTGAGGAATGTGAGATAATTTAGTTAGCAGTTAAACCATTTATAACAACATACCAGTTATATTGACCCAAACAAAGGTCCCCGGCTGAATGCTGCACCTAGAAAACATCACCAATTGGTAGAACTTTTGTTCTTAATATGAATAGTCCCTTCAATGTCATTATAACATATTTCGACTGTATTATAAATAATTGCTAATATTGTAAGTGTTAAAGTGACTTTGTTCAGAATTATTGATTACAATAATTTAAAATACATTTTTAAATACTACATTAAGTATTTAAAGTTTCATTCAAAAGTATATATTAATCTAATTGTGCTTATGAAAAAAATCTTAGCAAATATTAACGTCAAAGAGAGCATGTTTGTTATTCTTTCACAATTTAACTATTGACCTGATCATCATGAAGTTTTGCATGCACATTGTCAGGTATATAGAAAATATATATTTTGTCCAGAAATAAGCATTATTGCTTATAGTTAGGTGAAGTCTACATTAAGTGAATCTGTGGAACAAATGATAGTCAGAAATGAAAATAGAAGTATTTCATGATTAATGAATTATTTCTTAAAATATTTTCTGTTATTTTCTCATATTATCAATATTCTTTACAGGATCCTTTGGAAAAAGAATGAAGTGGCTGATTATGAAGCAACAACATATGCCATTTTCTACAATAATGCTCTGTTTCTTACCATTGTGATCTTGGGCAGCTTCTACATTTTGCGCACATTCACTCCTACAGTGTATCCTTTTTCAACAAATACAACAATACATTTTATAAAATTAAATATATTATGATAGGGCCTTTTATTTTCAGACTATACATATAAATAAGATTGAAGGGTCTGTTGTTTATCTAGCAATGATACTTGAGGGAACTGGCCTTATTTAAAATGTTTGCTGGCAGACTGAGAACTTTTTTCTTGAAACATCATTATCTAAGCTCCATATTATTATTATTTAGTACCTACATAGTGACTAAACAATAGAAGTACAATTTAACAGAGGTCATTTAAAATTGGTAATGGAAGATCAGGGTTAAATGTCAAAACTATGATAAAAAAAAACAATTGGCAGTCCACAATTAGAGTAATAATGGCACAGTCAATACTGTTTTACATCATGTCATGTGACATAGGTTCAAATCCTTGCAACTGAGTTTGTAGCATTTGGTGAAGGAAAACACTGTGATGAAACCCTAGCCTAACTAAGGTTTTTTTTAATGCCAGCCTTGTTGCTAACATCCTCAAACTGATAATCTGTTGTCAAAAACCTGTAGATGTGCTCTGGCTGCTGGATTTGAAAATAAATTCCCTGTCTAGGTTTAACTTGTGTAATGTCTTCGACCATATTGTTACTTAACATTTGATGGGATTGTAGTGAAATGCGAGTACCTATTAAGTTTAAAATATATGTGTGTATATATCCCAATGAAATACTAAGCAAAACTTAACATAACAATGATTTCATAAGTACTAGTTTCAATATGATATTTTTAGTCCCTTTATTACAATTATTATAAATGAAAATTATGTTCATTTTAATTACTATTGAAATTATTTATTTATCTAACATTTTAAAATATTTACTAACACAAAACTACTCCTGATTTTATGACTCCTGACTCCTGACATTTATAAAATACTGAATACATAGTGTCCATATCTGGTATATAGACATCATACAGTAGGGTGGGGTGACCTGAGATAAAAAGTGGAAATGTATAGATTTTAATTTATAAATTAACAAATAAGAATTAATAAATATTTCCTTAATTGATATTTAACACAGTAATTACATTGTATCACTGACAACTGCATCTGGACTCCTGGCATTGCTCTCCACTGGAACCAAGTGAAAAGTGTAATAACTATAATTCAGATTGCAACATTTTGTGTATATTCTCTCCGAGTTTCAACTCTGAATACAAAGTCTTTCAAATAGTTATAGCTGGCAATCATAAATATAAAGTGTACTTGTGATGAGATGTTGATGCATAGATGTCAAACTTTGTGTTACTAGAAATTGTTTAAATGAAGTGAATTTGTATAGAATAATTTTATAATTTAATAATAATAAAATACATTTTGTAAATCTTTCTTTTTATTTACAATGTTGTAGTATGCAGCAATAACTTAATTTTAACTTATTATACCTTAAACAAGTTATGTATGTAAACTAAAAGATGTTTTACCAAATATGTTCATGGGTGGGTCTGAAGACACAATATTAAAGTGTTATTTAGGACAGTATGATAATCTCTTAATGACAGTCACCAATCTGTTTCGGCTATAATACATTTTCCATGAGATGTTTCTCAATCTTTTTATTAATATTGGGAAATTTTACAAACAGTAATCTTTATCATTGTTATACAAAATATTATTTAATTTTCTTTTTAATTTTGTTTATAAATACGATTATAGTAAAGAGTGTACAATATATAAAAAAATCATTAAAATCATAAAATTGCGTGAAAGTAATACTTGTTATGGATAACAAGAGACTGTATGAATTATTGACTAGAAATTTGATAAGGTTTTAAGTAGATGACTAAAAAATCTGCAAATTGTTGTTAAACCTATAAGGGATAACCTGCAATAGTAAGATTTGACGTATTATTTAAATACGATACAGACAGTCCTCGACTTACGTCGTTTTGATTTACATCGTTTCAAGTTACGTCGAGCATTGTTTTGACACTATTCCTCAAGCATACGTCGATTGTTTCGATTTCCGGCATAGGAGAATTCACTTGTCGCGGGAATTAAACCCGCACATGCCACTGATTTTGTTCAGTTAGTTCATGGACAATGGACGATCAAAACGTAATACATTAGTTTTTTTTACATCTTTGACAGTTTTTGTTTTTACATATATATTTAAGTGAATTTTAATCTGACTATGCTACCTAAACAGGACTTTAATAGTAAAGTGAAGAAGAGTGTAAGAAAGTTTTATCATTATTATTAAAATTAATAACACACAAATGCCAAACATAACTAGCAATTTCATAAGTACATATAAATTATTTTAAGAACTTACTTTTGATAATAAAGTATGTATATCCTTTGTTATAAATGCAGTTTTTTTTTGTTGAGTCCGTGTGGATCCTAACCCTCGTGTTTTGCATATGAAAAAATATGTATCGACTTACGTCGTTTCGATTTACGTCGCGTATTTCGAGAACCTAACATGCCGTAAGTACGAGGACTGCCTGTACTGTCTAAATCACCTAACAGTTCTGATTAATTCTGATTTCAGTCACTAGACTGTACCTTATCAGATTACAATAAGAAAATGTGTCACTTTTATATTTTACATAAAATGATTATGCACTTTTATATCTACTAGGCTTTGTTTCAGTTCAATAAATAAACACAATACTGATAAAAGTATGAAAATCAGTGTAATACCATAATATGTATTATGTCTTTACATTAGGCAATATTTTATTAATTTGAAACTAGTTTGCTTTTATTGATAGATGTTAAAATAATCACACGGATATTTATAGAATGTCGTTGTGTTTTTAAAGTATAAATACATTTCTGTATATCTGTTTACCTTTCTATCACTTACAATTATTGAAGTGAAACAAAGAATACATTTAATAATAATTGATATAGGACTACTTTTTAAAAGTTTAGTGTTTGCGCTGCCAATTCCAGTGTTCTCTTTGGAACTTTGGTTTGTCAGTGCTCAGTACATCATGCCGACGTGCAATGGTTCCGTGCGCTGGAAGAACACGTTTGGATTACTGCTGAATGTGGGCTCGACGCTCGTGTACACGTTGCTCTCGTCTGGACGCACCATGACGCCTGTAACATCATCAGTTATTAGCTTGGATTCTTAAATAGTTAGATGTCTTTCAACTAAAGAAGTTTTACTTTGATAATAGGAATCTACGATATTTTAAAACGTATGGTGTATAAATATATTACAAAACTATCTTAAGACATAGTCGTAATTATATTATACTAGCATAGTTCCATATAGTCGTGGTGTTCGAGTGGTTTGACCGATGTTAATTCGGTGTCCGCAGATTTGAACCCTGACATGCATCAACAAATTTTTTGAAATGCTGGTACATTTACTAATTTCAATTGGTAACATTATCGGCTGATGGTGAAGAAAAACAGAGTGTTCAAAAGTGAATCTGAAAATTATTCCCGTAGCACCACAGTATGTGAGAAACAGTACATACTGTGGATTTCTCGATGTTTGAAATCACCAATATGTTGTGGGTTATCGTGGTGATTGTGCCCATACCTTCCTTCTGGAACAGGCCTATAGCTATGCGTCAATGGTCTTTTACACGCTGACGTGATAATGATAGTTTGATAGTTCCATTGGTGTTAAATTGCCGCGATGTTGCCGATTCTCCTTAGGTGCCATTCTAACAAAGTTATAGTTAACCGTGTTTGTGCTGTAATAAGGCAATAGATTTTTTGTGATAAGTGTATACGTATCATACCGAATCAATAAATTGCTGATATTTACCTGGTGGTAGTAAATAAGGATACGACGGATATTGGTAGTGCATAAAGGGGTGCGGAAGATAGTGTCGTGGGGGGTACATAGCGCGTGAGTGCAAGTGATGCGTGCTGCCAAATATTGGTCCGTACGGATCTGCGAAAACAATGTGAGAAATGCTATCAGAATTAATTGTAAGACGTTATAAATTTAAATCCACTTTAGATACTTAACTAACCGGCTGGCTGAGCGGTGGGCTCTTTATGGTCGGTCAGAGGAGGTGCAGCAGGAGCGGCTGCCGTGGGTGATACCATGCCATATTTTACAGGTTTAAAATGGAAGAATGAGGGTGAATATCCCGAACCGCCTGCCCCCAGGGAACTCAGTCCTTCTTCGCGGTCTATATCCCAACGGCCTTCGCGACCAAGCGCAGCTAGTCGACGACCTTTAGGTGCAAACATTAGTGTAAATACAACAGCACACGTTCCAAGTAAGCCGGCTGCAACACACGCGTCACGGTGTCGCTCAGGAGCTCCTAATGCCGCGGCAACCCAACACACCCAAACTGCTGCAGTCGCACCGCTCGCTCCAGCGATGTGAGTAGCTTCACGGTAGTTATCATGAATGCCGCGAGAACGTAGGGCCACGCCGCAGACAACCGCGATCAGAAATGCCGCATAACACAATGACATAAGTAGATCAGATAATTGAGAGTCACAGCGCTCGCCATTGGTAGAGACTTTCGGAGGTGAACCACCAAGCCATTGTGCACCGATCGCCACTTGTATCATTACGGCAAAAAATAACAAAAGTCCTTGGTATGCTGCCGGTAGATAAACACCACCGTTCAGGCTTAACAAAAAAACGCACTTTACAAGGAGAGAGGCAAACACGATCACATAAGACACTCCAGTTCCGAATCGCACAGCTCCACAGGTAAATGCAGTTGGTGATGTTGCGAATAATGCCGCTGTAGCTGCACACGAAAATAATCCGAAAAGTAGAGTCTGTCCGAGTAGTAAATGCCGATGGCTAGGTGCTTTCCGAGTGGCTCCCCATACAATGAATACTTCAAATCCAACCAGTATGACCATTATTCCGCAGGAAATAGCCAATATTGGTACTGCCCATGATTCGGATTTAAGTGCACCCACCGTTGGTGGTATAGGTTTAAAGATATGCGTAGTATTTGATATTTTTGGCGAAGTTCGTACTGTCGGTGATGTCGAAGAAATTGATGTCGGTGAACTTCGTTTTGGAATTACAAAATATTCGGTACTGAGTTCAAGACGGTGAGCTTCTGTACGAGCAGCGCGGCGTGGGGGCTGCTCTGTTTTCGACTGTTTATCCTCTTCCACTGATGGAGTCTGTTCTTCATATTCTTGTTCGTAAGTTTCTTCGTAATCAGTTTCAGCTAAATGATGTGATGATGAAGCGGTGCGCGGGGCATATGCGGTTGGTACTCGTGGTGTAAGCCGGTCACCGAAGCGTGCTGAACTTGCACTAGTCAATGCCATTAGCAATGCGGCAGTGAGTAGTAACACCCGCACCTCTCCTGTCGCCATCAGGCCACCTAGGCCTCAGCTACCTGAGGCTCGCTGTAGACACATCCGCGAGGTCAGCACAGTATCTCTGAAAAATATATACGTGAAATCAGTTATGCGAGATCATTCCCGCCTTTACTCGGCCCACAACGTTACAATTCTGAGATAATCAAACAAAGATCGCGCAGGAAAACCGGTTCGACAGTCGCCATGTACCTCCTAGGGACCCTAACTTACAGATTCGGTATTCTTTGTTGTTTTATTTGTGGACACATGGAATGAACAACGTGACGGCGCGCGGAGCTCTTAAGTGTCTGTTGTAACCTCTATATTCATACATATACTGAGTAGACGTAACTTCCATAGGCGCACAGCGGAATGTTTTATATTACACTAGCTGTTACCCACGGCTTCGCACGTGTTTTTTTTAAATATATTATATAAATTTAAAATTGTGATCACACATCTAGTGTAAATTACAATAATACCCTTTCAAAAATATTTGTAAGTATCACACGCACATCATCTACTGTAACAGGTAACGTGTACATTATATATGTGAATACTAATAGTGTATCGAATAGGATGGGATTTATCATCAGCCACATAATTGGAACTTTAGACTGCTATATATCACCCTCAGTGCTCACTTACACTATATAAGAAAGTAATGAAAACATTAAGCTAAAAATTATCAAACAATGTGTTAAATCTTTTATTATATAGATATAATATGTCCATAGTGTCGATATAATTAAGTTATTATTAACCCTTGCTATAATTTAAATCACATATAAACATATGACTTTCAATTATATTTATTCTTTGAGTCCGGTACAGCGCACATTACACGCGCATGCTTACAGTGAACATCATATTTTTGATTAATTCACACGGACGAATGCACGGATAACAGTTCATTACTACATAGTGTAAAACAAACTCCTGTTCCACGTCTGTCTATATGTCTGTTCGCGATTAGATCAAAAACTACAGAACGTATCTTCGTGTCGTTTTTACTAATATATAATATGATTCTTGGGCAAGGTTTAGGTATAGTTTGTCTTATTATCAGGGCGGGCAACGTCTGCTGAACCCGCCAGCTAAAAATAAAACAGCTAATTAGTTTCATATTTGCCCGTAAAATTCCCGTTCAAATATTACTTGTAGACCGGTGAAGCTGTTAAGACCTTGCTAGATCAATAGTGTAGTCATTTCTAAGAAAAAAAAACTGTTCAAATAGGTCCAGCCGTTTCGGAGATTACGTAAAAACAAATAAAAAAACAGACATATCGACAAAATAAAAAAAAAATGTTGATATTTGTAGCATCACAGATATATTTATTCACCAAAAAGTATTTATATTAATATAAAATACACTTACTTTACTTTTATAATACGTAATATATCACAAATCAAAAATTGGGAACAAAACTAACGTAGAATAAAGATTTAGGCGAGATTTCATTCTGTCATGTAGTGGATTTTATATTTTATTCATAATCTTGTGTTACTTGTCTCTATATTGTGTTAAATTGGTGACGTTTCATGTAATATGGTTCGTTTATTGTGCATAAGTGAAATGACTGAAAAATAATACCACGGGGTATGAATTATGTGGTCTTGAAAATTAAGAACATAGAAATTTATGAAATATTATATAGAGGATTTGGCGCTTATACCTTTACATTAACTTGGACATAGAAGAAAACTACCTATACTGAAAACTTCAGAATTGGCAGTATGGGTTAATTCCTTTGACTGTCTTATTGGACGAATATTATTACTACTAAAGTATTTGAATAGTAACACAAAATAAACTTAAGAAATGTTTGCGATATAAACGTATCACATATAATTAAAAATTGTAAACAAAACTAACGTAGAATAAACTTTTTGAATAGGAACACAAAATAAACCATGAGAATATTTGCGATAGAATATTATCATTACCATGGCAATGCATATAATACTGACATTAACACGCAGTGGAAGCTTCCAAAATAGCCCGATTATGAGACATTCTTCATTAGTGCTCAGCTCCTATTGGTTCTAACGTGACGATGTGTAACCTATAGGCATCCTCGATTAATGAGCTATTTAACACTAAAAGAAACTTTCAAATCGGACCATTAGTTCTTGAGATTAGCGCGTTCAACCAAACAAACAAACAAACTCTTTAGCTTTATAATATTAGTATAGATTTGAAATACTTAAATGTCTCTAGCATGTACTTATAAATATCCTATTTGAGAGCACATTTCAATAATTAATCATATTAAAATAAGTGAATTTATGTTTGGAGTATTCATATCTATTGACGTAGTTTTTGATACTTTAATTAACAAATTTTAATTAATCAATTCATCCTGTCATGATAACAGAAGGAACGAATAACGATTTTTTGTCAATAAAATTGCATTGAAATCAAAATATCTGCGGTATCTGAAGTACAGTCAGCATGGTGCAGTAATATATTGTATAAACACAGCTGCTATCTCCGTCTGGTGATTATTCCTTCATTTCTTTTAAACCATCCATCGCCTGTTACTAAGGTTTTTTAATATAATTTCATATCATATATCATAATAATATAATTTAGTGTAAGTTGTAATGATGTTTATTAAACGCTAACATTGCTAATGATGGCTAAACTATATGAAATATATAAAAAAGTGTACCACAGAAGTAGAAAGACTTACAGAAATTCGATAGGATACGTCATCTCCTAAAGATATCTACCTTTATCTTTTACAACTTTATTAATAACAAGTTTACACCCGTGCGAACTCACGTGGGGTCGCTAATATAATAAAAAAGACGTATGAGTTACATATAGACATATATATTATCAAAGTGATAATGTTAGTGTACAAATTTCATCGTGTTTATATGAAAATGCTCCTTAATTTAACGTAGAGATTACATAGATAGCTTCACGGAGCGAATCGTGACTTTAATCTGAATCAAAGTACATAAAACAGTACATATCGTAGGCAGATTTGGTGCGAAACTAACGGTGTGCGTCTTAACCGAGTCGACAGAGTTCTCGGGCCAATCAGACAATCGTGTAAGCAAACGATCTCTGGTTCTTTGGAACGGTACCGACTAATGTTATCTTAAATCACTTACAAAATCCGAATCTGTTGCCTCGAATTTTATTAAATACCATCGCCCCGTCGTTTCTTCACATGAGTGTTTAAACGATTCAGATCCATTTTTTGGTAGTTTAATATGTATAATTCATTAAGTCATACGAAGATACGTAAGAATCTTCACAGTAACAACTTTTTTTGATGCTTGTATTTTTTTTATATCATACGATGCAAACGAACAGGCGGGTCACATGATGTTATGTTCTCACCGCCGCCCATAGACATTTGCAAAACCTAGGGGAGTCGTAAGTACGTTGCCAGCCTGTGTTTGAGGGGAAGGGGTGAGGGGTAAGGTGCGGGAAGTTGGGCCTCCGGCGCTCTTATTGACCGAACGAAACGCATAAATGCAAGCACTGTTACTTCACGTCGGTTTTCTATGAAAGGGTGGTACTACCCCGGTCGAGCCGACCCATTTATGCTGAAACCAGTAATAGTTTCAGCGTGGCTCTACCACCTTGTGATATCTGCTAATGTATTCACTGACATGATATGCTGTAAAGAATAATTTTGATATATAATGAATATTTAACGTATCTAAATTATTTTTTTATATGGATTGATACTATATGGGTGATAAGCGTCACCAACAACCAATTATTTTTTCATAATAATTAAAAGATAAAAATGGTTACTGTAGGTCACCCTTCGCAGATAGACATATAACGTGGAGGACTTTCCTTTAGGTATTTCTTAAATGTACAGTTCTGTGGTATAATATTTTTTGTGTCTGATAAGGTTTAGTCAGTGATTTCAATGTAAGCGACCCAATAGGAGTTCCTATAACTTAATTGGAATACGACGATTTTCCTCTACCTTATATACCTAAGTATGATATATGAATACTTCTATACTAATATTATAAAGAGGTAAAGTTTGTGAATTTGTGAGTTTGTGATGTTGTAGGGGGTAATCTCAGTAACTACTGGTCTGATTTGAAAAATTCTCTCAGTGTTATATAGCTCTTTTAGTGAGGAAGGTTATAAGCTATATTTCATGACGCTAAGACCAATAGAAGCAGGAGTCTGGTGAAGCTGTTAAGACCTTACTGGGTCAATAGCGTAGTCAGTTCGAAAAAAAAACCAATAGAAGCGGAGCACCAATGAAGAATATTTCATTGAAGAGAGCTTGAGAGCTTCTGCTGCGTGTTAGTGTTAGCCCAAAGTAACTATTTCAAGCGAACAAATTCGCGGGCAGAGGCTAGTGTTTTATACATATAATTCTTTCGGAAGAAGTTATTTAAATATTAGCGAAAACCATACCAAAATGTCTAGTGTAATTTAGGAGAATTAAGTTAACAAGCAGAAAGACACTAAAAGCAACTTTATACCGTGTTAATGTACACGTACTATTTTATGATGGTGTGATAAGTTTAAACAATCCACTTTTCAAAAAAACATTTTAAATATACATAGATTGAAAAACCGAGAAATGATTATAAATAGTTTGTTAAATATAGTCTATGGTGGAGCGATTATGAACGTTATAGCGCTACCCACCGGTTCGGAAAATAATCCAGTCATCGAAAAGAGCCGTCAAGAAACTCGATTAGGTTGTTTTTTATAAACATTTTTTATTACAACTATACATAATCGTATTAATATATGTACAGAGAAGGGACACGCTACAAAGTTCTGTTCGACGAGTTTTTTTGTAGGATCAGAGATGTGAGACTCGTCTTCGCCTGTTACAACAGATTAAAGGTCCTTGGGGGCTTAAATTAGCTTTCACACGCATCGGTTTTAGACATTTGCAATTTATTGCTAAATGATACGCTACATACAGATATATTTAAAGATTCTAATAAAAGTAGCTTACAATTTTTTCCTGTTCTAAAATTTATTTCGTGTTTTGGGGCTGCCTCTTAATAGGAATCGCGATTTTCTAGCAATTTGTAGTATGGGTATTAAGTTTATTGCTATCTCGCTGTTCCTGATCTGACAAATATAACGCTAGTGTGAAAATTGTAGTTTGAACTGATTTTACCAACATGAAATAGATGAAATTATAATTTTATATTGCCCTGATCCCCCCCTCAAAATTGAAGCGTACTCTTCTATTACATAATATCTATCTATTACAGGTTATACTATTCTAATTTGTTTATAGAATCCAATATTAGTACTTTAAGCAATCTCCTGGATTTTGTAACATTAAATTTTTGTAAAGACTAGAATCATCAACATAACTGTGGTACAGGTACAGGTTTTATATGCGAGGGATAAAACCACCAGCAATAACACGTATTCCGCGTTTGTATACAAAAAACGCCTCCTGCGTTTTCTTTTAATAGGTGATTATTGCGTTCTCGATGTAGCTTGTAGTGGATCGGTAGTATAATGCAATATATAAGACTATATGCTTATTATTTTACGCTTTATATACGCTATATTATATGTCCGTGGTAACTCATCATCATAACTGGTGTATGAGACAATAAGACTTAGGGAAACAGAGCGTTATTCGTGTGCGGCCGCGCGTTGTAAAAGTAACAGCACGAATACTCCGAGAGAAACTCGACTGAACTGAACTACAAGTATTGTACGTAAACTCCACGGCTGTAAGATGCGACATCACATTCCTGCATTATAGACCATTCGTTAACTATTATTTATGTCGTTTGGCTGTAAATATTTACAGAAATAACCCATCAACTTTGTAGACATCTACATCGTATTAATATTTATTATGCTAGATACGAGTTGATTGAATTCATCTAAGAACCGGTTGATAATGTCTGATACGACCATAGTAACTTGCGCTAAAGCTTAAGGCTAAATATAGAATAAGTTGTTGGCTGGAGATGAAGTCACTGATAACTATAGAGGTCTATTATGGCTATAGGAATTCTGAACTTTTTTTTATTATATTTATAGTTTGGTTTGTGTGTCTTCGTGAGTCGTTCGCATTGTAGCGTTGCGCGGTACGATAAATACCTTTAAATATACATGTCATATGAAAATATAGTATAGAAGTAATCAATATTTTTTTATTTTTTTTATATCATATAGGAGGCAAACGAACAGGCGGGTCACCTGTTGTTAAGCGATCACCGTCGTCCATAGACACTAGCAACCCCAGAGGAGTCGCAAATGCGTTGCCAGCCTGTGTTTGGGGGAATGGAGAGAAAGGGAGAGGAGAAAGGAGAAGAGAGGGAAGGGGAGATAGGTCTCCGGCGTTCCCACTGACCGAACGAAACGCAACAGTGCAAGCACTGTTACTTCACGTCGGTTTTCTGTGAGAGGGTGGTGCTAACCCGGACGAGCGAACCCATTCATACTGAAACCAATAATAGCTTCACGTGGCTCTACCACCTACTAAATTAACTAGATTACCACCATCATATTACAGTTTTTCGGTTGTTAGTTCATTTTTGATGGATTTTAATTACAAGCCTTTGCGTGCATTTATCGGCACTTGACATACCCCTCGGGAACAGTTTTAAATTAAAGGTACCGTATGTCGTTTTCTGTATATCTGACAACGTGTGACAACGTGATCTGACATCGGTGTAGTAGTTAAGTTGTGAAAGCGTAAAAAACAAATTCACATTCGCATTTATTATATTTGCTACCTACTTTTAGCCAATTAAGTTCTCAGATATACTTCTGTACAATGGCATTTTTATATTATTCTGGTAAATAAAATAGATAGTTGAAGAAATATAGAGATACATTAATAAATATTATCACTATGCCTATCTATACATAATTAGGCAGCTGGGAAACGGTTAACAACACCTCCCTCCTCAGTTTCGCAGCCGATTTTTTCATTATTTTTTTTTATTTCTATCCCTTACGAGCTTTGTGTTATTAAAAAAAAGGTATTTTTTTCTGTGATCCAAGTTCGAGCACTTGTAGTAATATGTAGTTCCAACTCTGTATATATATTCATTTGTGACGTTGTAGTGGGGTAATCTTAGGAACTATTGGTCTGATTTGATAAATTCTTTCAGTGTTTATATAACACTCATTTATCGACGAAGGTAACAGGCTATATATTATCACGCTAAGAGCAATAGGAGCGGAGCACCAATGAAAAATATTTCAAAATCGGGTTTTTTTTTAATTTTCGCTGCGTGTTAGCGTTAGCCCAAAGTAACTATTCCACGCGGACAAAGTTGCGGGCAGAGGCTAGTGTTAATAATATTTGTATCCAAGGAATACACGGTCGTACCAGCCACATCAATTGTTACGGGACCCACTAGTTACAGGGACCCAGGTGTGTTTACGCAAAAATTCGTACAATGTTAACCTCAAATTTTTATTAATAAGAATCTCATAACGGTAGTGCTTTTTTTAAGTTCTAGTTATTTCTGTCGTATGTAGTAAGAAGCACTCCACACTAGGAATATATATACCGGGTTCCTTTAAAATTAGTTACATCACTGTGAGGGTGCATTTCTTTCTAAAATTGATTGCCTATAATAACTAACAACAATACATCAAGAAATCGCAATTATAAAATGTAATTAAACATAAAATTATGAGGCGAAAGTAATTTCTGCTCAATAAACGCATGTGGAACTGCGGGCACGGTCTACTGTCGTAATTGTATACGATATAATTTAAAGACTTAAAGAAATTGGAAGTATTAACTTTCTTATACCGTAATATGCAATCAATCAAAAACTAGTAAATTCATGATAGATAATGAATATGATACGTTAATTATAGTAACAAAAGATTAATTGCATAAAAGAGTATGACTTAAGTAAGATTATTACAATTTATATTATCTTTTATAGAGTAATTGTTGAATTACAGAATGATCTGATAAAATACAATGTAATGTGGAGTAAAACTATATCACATTTGAAATTCAGTTAGAATCAGGCAACAGTCCAAGCCGAGGTGCGCCGTGCACTCTTGAACTAGTTGTCAAAATAAAATCTGCTGAGTGCCTTAAGCGCTCGTCGTAGTAGTCCGGTGAAGCTGTTAAGACCTTCCTATGGCAATAGCATAGTTAGTTCGAAAAAAAATGACGACAAATTGTAGATCTCTTGATGGTCGCTGTTGCTTTTGGTTTGTACTGTGTTTACCATGAGTCATGTTCTCGTGCTACAGTAAAAAAAAACTTTTGATAGAGTGAACCGATATTAATGAAACAAAGACTAACATGTTACTCGAGAATATATCCTCGTCCGTGTGAAATTTCAATTATAAACAGTGTGATAAATCACATCATAGGATTGTAGTGTCTGTATTTTTTTTTATTTGACAAAGAGATTCAGGGAGGTTTTGTAAAAATTATGTAAATTACTGCATTTACAGGGCACACTCCTTTATTCGCGATTAGAGTGTGCGGAATTGAACGCGGGAAAGCGAATACAAAAGACTCTTATTGTTTGATTCACATATGATTGCCATTGTTCTAGAATACTAGAAGTAGTGACAAATTGGTCATAACATGTTTCAGGCTCAGTAAAACCAGTAACAGTTTTTAAGTATAAGTTAGGTATGCCGCAGGGGCGGTTTCTTAGGAGAGAGCCAGACCGATCCCTGGCGGCCCCTAACATGCGGTGGACGGTACACCGTGGCATTTTAGTTTGTGCGAGTCTGGCATAACCCACTCTCTCCCCCGAGAGAGGGATATCTCTAAGGTATTTCCCCACGTTAATAAAAAAAAGGTATTAATAGTGTTAGGTTTTAGAACAAAGTCTCAAAGCACATTACTGATTGGCCGTATACTATAAGTGTAGTAGTATAGTTTAAGCGCCATGTCAAACTGGTATTAATATGTGAAAATAACAACCCTCTCTGCGCATCGGCCAAAGTAGAATGCAACTATCATAAATACAAAAAAGAAAGAAATACTTATTACTTTTTTATAGAAATACTTCTATAAAAATATGTATAACTAGCTGTGCCCACGACTTCATTTGCGTGGAACCTTATGTAAAAACAGTGATTAATCAAGTCATCAAAATGTATTATGTTATTTACTTATCAACATTAAATTATAATAACTTTTCATAGAGTAAATTAATTTTAATGTAACAAAGACTAAATTATTCTCGAAGATATACTTTATGATTTAACTCTTTTACTTTTGGGATTAGCTAGTTTATATGTACCTAGATGTTAAGAATGCATGCCGACGGATGCATGTACCCATGCACGTATGCACGCATCCGACCCAATGTACGCATGCCGACAGTGACGGCTGAAGATAAATTGTAGATCTACTGATGGTCGCTATTGCTGTTGGATTGTACTGTGTTTACTGTCAGGCACAGGGCCATCGTTTTCTTGTGCTACAATAAAAAAAAAACAATATTTTCATAATACTTTTGTTCAATTTTGTACTAATTTATTTTCATGTTTAAATAATAAAATATGTTTTTTTGTCACTAATTTTACTAATCATTAATTTGGATTGACGTTTTGCTATTTCATGGGAACTAAGAGTTTAATCAGGATTAATTGTGGGCTGTCTTTTATTTTTTATTTGTAATTTTTACACTATCACTTAATTTCTCTAATCATATTTTCGATTGCAAGTTAACTCCGCTCAATTTCATAATCTCAGCCTAGTCCTTATAGACAAACATATATAGCATGAATTGTCCTCTATCTGTCAGTGAAAGTCCTGTCGAAATTGGTTCAGCCGTTTCGGGAATCAATCCTTACAAATAACAAACTCTTTTATGTCATTATATCTATATAAATCAGCATTATACATCATAATTAAAACAATGTAGGATATTGTGGTCAACATGTCCGCTGATCTACAAAATATGTTCATTGAATATCATAAATCAAATATACATGTTGATCTTGAGATGCGATTGGTCAAAGAAAAGTAATTTTATAAGTTTTTGCTAAACGTACCTAACGTTGTTTTGATGTTCTATACCAGAAAGGTAGAAAGATATATAAGAATAAATGAATAAATTAAAAAACTTTCATCGATATACTTTTTAGAAACTGATTATTTAGAAAGTATTTAACTATAATGAAAGGCAAATCGGAAAAGGAATTTTATAGAATTATCGTATCATAAAATTTGTAAATAAGTAATCGCTTGAAAAAACGCGAAATATTATATCCTGTATTTCTTGAACTTTCAACTATCATTTTATGATGACTAGGTATAATAATTGGTTGTAAGCCTTTAAAAATATCGAACTTTTGTAATGTTTTCATTTGAAACTATATAATCTAAAGGAAGTTCTGTCTTATTAAGAAACTAGCTGTTACCGCGACTCCGTCCGCGTGGCACCTAATGTAAAACAGTGACAAATAAAATCATCTGAATGTGTTAAGTCCATTTATTTACTTCATTTTCGCTCGTACTAACTCGAGCCGTCATTCAAATTACAATAACTTTTGATAGTGTGAACCAATTTTATCGAAACGAAGACTAAATGTTACTTGAGGATATGCTTTATGGTTTTCTTACAGGTTTTATTGTGAACGCAGTAATTTACCAGTGATGTGTATGTTCAAACAAACAGACAAACAGACATTTTCAAAAATTATTCAAATGTATTCTATTACTTATTCCCTCTAATACATTTTTTCTCTCACAATAATTTAAAAAGAACTGACCCGTTAGATTTACATAATTATTAGGTGTATAGATAGATAAAAAGGCATTTAGAATTTCCTTCACTTTGAGCATGAAGTTTTTGGTTTTTAATACAAAATTTAAAAGGAGGATAATGTATAAATGATGGAATTATAAGTAATTGAATATAAAACACACGAACTTAAGAAGTTGAGTAAATATAAAGGACTAGCAGTTACCCGCGGCTTAGCACGTGTTTTTTTAATACATTAAATAAATGTAAAATTGTGAATATATGTGTAAGAAAGAAATATTCTCGCAAAAATATTTGTAAGTATAACACGCACATCATATACAGGTAACATGTACATTATACATGTGAATACTAACAGTGTGTCGAATGGTTTGGGATTTATCATCAGCCATAACTTTAAACTACTATATACCATCCTCAGTGCTCACTAATACCATATAAGAAAGTATTAAAAATATTAAGCTATACATTATCGAACAATATGTGTTAAATCTTTTTATAAAGATATAATATGCCCATATTGTCGATATAATTAAGTTATTATTATATGTTGCTATAATTTAAATTACAAACATGATTTTCAATTATATTTATTCTTGGATTATATATTATTACTAGCTGACCCGGCAAACGTTGTTTTGCCATGTATAGTATATTATTTGTAGGAAACATTTTTTTAGATAAAAATCGCGATGGTAAAATAGGGGTTGATTGTAAAGGGTTGAAAATTCGGGGTTATATGTATTTACTAATGCTGTATTATAAAACAAATTTAATTTTTTTTAAATCTAAAATTGAAAAAAAAATTAAGGGGTGGATTACCCTTAACATTTAGGGGGATGAAAAATAGATGTTGTCCGATTCTCAGACCTACCCAGTATGCACACAATGTTTCATGAGAATCGGGAAAGCCGTTTCGGAAGAGTTTAACCACAAACACCGCGACACGAGAATTTTATATATTACATTATTATTTATTTATTATTGATTCTTTATTTTTAGTTCAGCGCACGTCTCACGCGGATGTTTACAGTGAACAACATATTTTTGATCAATGCACGGGTAACAATTCATCACTACATATCATAATGTAAAACAAAGTCTTCTGCCACGTCTATCTATGTCTGTTCGCGATAAGCTCAAAAACTACAAAACGTATCTTCATGCCGTTTTCAACAATATAAATGAAACTTGGGCAAGGTTTAGGTATAGTTTGTCTTATTATCAGTGCGGGCAACGTCTGCTGAACCCGCTAATTTAAAATAAAACAGCTAATTACTTAGTTATTTGCTCGTAAAATTCCCGTTCAAATATTACTTGTAATCCGGTGAAGGTGTTAAGACCTTGCTAGGTCAATAGCGTAGTCATTTCTAAGAAAAAAAAACCGTTCAAATAGATCCAGCCGTTATCAGATTAGGCCCCTCTCGGCAGCGGCTCAAGCCTAGGTCCGTTCCCTCGGCGTGGAGCTCTTGAGTGCGCTGCTCGCGCGATACAGTGACACAAAATCTTACATCACTGCAACAACATTACACGTATCACCCCCACACACATGCACGCACCTATACCTTGCTAGGTCAATAGCATAGTCAGTTCGAGAAAAAACAAGTCAAGCCCACAGCAATAGTCAGGTCGAACAAAAATTGTAGTAACAAACTTAACGACCTGTTCAACAGTTTGTCTATTATCGCAAAAATAACACGGTTCTACAACTTTATGCTTGCCAATTAAAAAACCTCCGTAAAAAAGTAAGTTTTAAATTAACAGTGAAATACGATGCAATTTATTCAATTTATTTCTTCCCATATTGTTAGACACATAGCATTTAAAACTATTTTCTTGAAACCTGATTAATAACACAACATTTTAGATATATAAGATAAATAACGAACTGAGTACACAAGTCACAACTTTTGTTCATCAAACCAAACAATAACCTTTCAATTACCTTGTTAACTATTCTGACGATCACAAAAAACCCACTAAAAGTAGATGTTTACAAGAATTCACTAATACTAATTATCTATATATCAATATATAAAGCTTGCTACTATAGTAGCAAGACAGTAACGATACTCACGTGATGTTAGAAAATATACAATCTGAAAACAACGGCCACCAATGAGAGATCGGCAATACATCTCCGGTCAATGCTGGTATACCAAATTGCTATCCTTTCGAGTCCTGGGTAGGTATAAACTAGACGATCCCGAAACACGATTAACCAAAAGATATACATAATTTATAAGATTTTTATCCACGATTTAGTTTTTATGTAGCTGAATCTAAATAATAGTAATTGTAAAAAAAATCGCATTAAGGTTTGTTAAAAGTTGTTCTATCCTACTTATTTTTTAATTTAATAGAATACAGAAAGTATAATGGTAATGCTAATTATTAATAACTTGTAATAAAAAATACACAAGTACTTAGACAGTTTGCTGTAAAAAGTTTCATACTCGCCTAAGTATCTCACTATATTATTAGCCATTTTGCAAGAAAAGGTAACGTAAGTGGGTTCTAAATTACATTGATTTATCTTGACGTATGTTCCTATAACGGCGTGGTACTGAGCGACGACCACATTCCCCGAGACTGACCTGTAGTGTTGAGAATTCCCACAGGACGAGTAATAGTCGTAAACTGTTTGATTTATTACATTCCAGTAAACGAACATTGATTTAAAGCTTTTTGTTTTTTTTTTTTAGTTCTAGAATATAATGGTAATCTTGAAATAAAATAAAAAATTCATTACGTTACATACGATTTCTAACATTAATTTTTGTCATTCGTATCTCAAACTGAGCAGTAACTTTGTATCATGGCCCAGATAGATTATAATAAAATATATCAGTAGCAATTATCTCCGTGTTTGATAATTTTAAGCAAATATTAAATTAATCCGAGAAATTTTTAAGTACTAAAATAATTATTAACAGTATATACCTACAATAACAAATAATTGTTCTGTATGAGATTGAATATTCAACGCAGTGGCATACGACTACACAGAGGCTAAGTTATCTGTGCAGCTAATAAAGACGAAATTAAAATTTCCGATAAAGTGGAATAATATTTTCATACAAGCGAAAATGTGTATAACAATTTGATTATAAATCATTATTTATTAAACACGTATTGAGATTTCGTAAGTGGTTAAAATAAGAGAGAAATGAGTATGAGATATGTATCATAATTACGTGCATTATTTTTCCGTTTCACCGTTACGAAAGATACCATATACTGTGCATATGCTTAATAGGTTGTTCAATTAGGCGCGGACATTATGTAAATGATAGTAGAGTTATCTAACTGCACGTCTCGGAATCCATGGATATACCTGATACTTACCACTTATGCAGTTCTCGATAATACTGAATGCATGCATAACTTCAAAGTAGTAATAAGTCTTCATCATTTACACACAATAACCACCGGACATAACTGTGGATTTTAAATTATGAGCATTTGTTTTATTATAAATAGCTTCCAATTAGCTTTTTTAATATTTACCTATTTCGATTATGAGAGATTATAAAATATTAAGTACGTGATTTTCCAAATATCCACTGGTAATTTAATTGTAATTTACATGAGAAAAAAATGATCTAAAAAATAGCTATAGTTCAATAATAAAAAATCGGTTTAAGAATTCAACAAAACAAGTTCATTGATCTTATGGTACCTACATCAAAAGACAAGCTCTTTAAAAGCAGTTTTAATTCTTCGGTCTGGAAGGTGCCGGTAAATGTCATAAAAAATGATAAAAAGTCTTACGAGTATATTTCTTCAGAGTTGCCACTTTTAAAGAATCCTGCTGCTGAGAACACTGTTAGACCGGTGCCGTTTAAATTGTTTATCTTGTTCATAGTCACATGTGCGGGGTCACTGGACCTCCATGCGTGCGAATGGCACGGAGTCTAAGGACAAACTAAGCGAATTTCTGGGTATCCAATGTGTTCATGATGCGTGACGGCCGCACGTGCTTGATGCGCGACCGCAGCTTACAGTTTACCCATCAACCTAGGGTCAGTAAACGTGACATGCTATGGATATATCTGTATGACGTATTTTTATGATTTACTACACGCTGAAACTACTAACTGTCTAAGCGCACGACATGGACTGTATGCAAACTATAGTTATGTAGTAACTTCTTAAGGTGGTATACAGAAATTAAGAACCTTAAGAGGAAATTTAATTCGTGTCTTAAAGTTAAAACTCGACTTAATTTCCCCATAGTTCGTATTTATCTATATTCAAAAATCTGTAGTTATGACTGTACAGTTATTTTATTTTTATTTTTTTGATCGATGTCTATTTTAAACGCAATTGGTCACGAATATGAAATAAGAAACACTGTATTTAAATAAAAAACAGCTTAACCGATTCCGATGACATTTTGTGCTCGAAAATGATGTCCCATTTAAAAAATGATACGATATAAACATTATCAATATTACTTTTAAATTTTATAAAAATGATTACAGATTAAACATGTATTTAATTCTCAAACGATTTTGATAAACTATTCTACACCAAAAGCTTTCGTCATTCCGAAATTTTATGGATTACAAAATTTATCAGTAATACTTTGAAAGTTGTAAAAATAAGATGTCATTTTGTTTGTTTTTTTTTTTTATTATTATTTTGTACATACAATTTTATTTCAAAATGGATGGGTCTAAAAAATAAAAGTAAACAATTTCAGAATTTATTAAATATGTTCATATCTTAATAACGTAAAGTAAGTCGAATATAATTGCTACTTAAAAACGCATGTGGAGCCGTGGTTTGATACTAGTTATATATAAATTAGTGTTGTTTACATTTGTAACACTTTCGTGAATATATTGCCGTATAATGAATTGATGTTTTTATAGGAAAACATATTTTAGTAGTTTGTTGATTAAACATTTATGAGGTTTAAATATTCAGTTATTTAAATCTATATTTTTTTCCACTATTAGTATAAAACAAATTAGGCTATCCGCATCTGGCTGTCTGTTCAGGTCGTTCAGGATCCAAGGTGAGTGACGTCAGTCTCGTCACAAGTTCATAAGCCTCTTTTGTACTGATTTCTATTTTCAAATTAACACCACACCACATTTTTGGCGGTATCTTAGAGTGCCATGTACAGTGGTCTTTATATTTTATCCATAATCTTGTGTTATTTGGTTCTATATTGTGTAGAGTTCGCGGTGCTTTATGTAATATAGTTCGGTGTTTGTGCACAAGAGAAATGGATCGGAAATAATAGCACGGAGCATGAATTCTGACTTACCACAAAAACTCCATGTAGAGTTTTAACAAGACGGCCACCATTTTGTAAGTTCATTGAAATCATCGCAAGAAACTTGCAATATCATAACGTACTGAACAAAACAACTATAAATGTAGTTTAATTCTTGATGCTTGACTTAAAACGGTTCAAATATCGTGATACATTGTATGATGTTGTCTTGATTAGTGTCCTCTGTCTTATCTTGTTAAATAATTATAATGAATTGAATGGAATTATTGTTTGGAATTTATTTATTTAGTGGGCGGCTAGTACATAATTAATTAATAAATGAACATGTCCAAAGGGAGTCCGATTCGTGCTGCCGTAGGGGTCGGACGCGTGCGCTCTTATCACATTTCGACGTGAATTTTTATTCGTGTTACGTTTCCAATTTTTCGTAAGTGTTCGCGACGCGATTACGCGACCGTGTTTCACGTCGGAATTTTTCGGTATTTCGGTACGCTCGCTACTCTCACGTTTCTTTTTGACGTTCAGAGGGCTCAATCGTAAGGCGTTCTTTTCAGAACACAGCAAACTGCACTTTTCGGTGCAATTCTAATCGCACTTTTCAGTGCGTTCTGGGTGTTCTCCGTGTGCTGCGTGTCGCCGGTTCGCGTTCCAGGGAGTTCAGCGCTTCGTGGTTCGAGCTCCGTGTCGTCGTGCAGCCGAAGAAAGAAGTGGTAGGGCCTCCCCCTAGGCACTGTAGGTCCCCTGTGAGGCATTGCACTTTGCCCACAGTCTCCTTTTGGTCCGGACTCCGGAGTCCGTTAACTTCAAACAGACGCGCCCCCCTGCCCCTCTGGCAGGGAGGTTTCAAATGTCTTCTCCCGCTCCACACCCCTCCTCAGGCCCCGGTATGGCCTTACCTGATGAAGATCTACGGTTCAGGCAACAGTTTGCTGCTAATATTCGTAGGATGCAAGATCCGAATTCCCTTTCGCCAGAGATGGCACATATCTACAAAACCAGGCCAGATGATTATTACAAAATCTTAAGCGCTATGTCTCAGGTTTGTCGTGAATTTGGAATTCCTATCTCACCGGGTCCCTCCCGGGAGGTAGAATCCGATAGTGAGTCTGGCCGCTCACGTACTCCTGTCTCGGATAGGAAGCCCAAGGCCAAGAAACCGCGGAAGGAGAGACCTCCGACCGCGCAGCCCTCCTCCGTGCCCTCCGTTAATGTCGCAGTAGCGAACTCTTTCTCGTCGCTTCCGTTAGACGAAAGCGTCGATTCGCTGTCTCGCTCACTCCCAGACTCCGATATGGACGTTGATCCGTCAATATCGGCAGCCAAGCCCTCGGATGACGGTTTTATTACCGTGTCACACGGCCGGAAAGCCGGTTCTTCCCGTCCTGTGTCTTCGACCGGTTCCGTGCAATCGGAACTCGGTCGAAAGGCTAGCACCGCCTCGGTGTCTAGCCACGCCACCCGTGCTTCGAATAAGAAGCCTCACCCACCTCCGCCCGTTACGATTCAAGACAAGGCGTCTTGGGTCGCGATTTCCGCGAGTCTACACTCGCGGAAAATTTTTTTCACTTCTGCCGTCAACACTGTTGACGGTATCAAAGTGAAAGTCCCCACCACCGACGATCACCGCCGACTGACTTCTTTTCTCTTAGAAAAGAAGTTCGGTTATTTCACCCACGCGCTCGAAGACGAGCGTCCGCTGCGAGCAGTCCTCCGCAGAGTCCCAGCTGCGATCCCGACTGAGGAAATCTCATCCGACCTTAAGTCGCGAGATTTTCCCGTCAAAGAGGTACATAGAATGTACCACCCCCGCACGAAAGCTCCCTACAATTTAGTGCTTGTCATTCTCGACCGCACTAAAGAGGGGAAAGCTATTTTCTCTCTCTCGTCTCTGTGCGGCCTCACCGGTATTACCGTTGAGCCCCCGCGCAAAACGTTCGTACCCTCACAGTGTCACAACTGTCAGGTGTACGGACACTCCGCCCGCAATTGCCACCTGCGTCCCAGGTGTGTAAAATGCCTCGGAGATCACTCCACTAGGGAGTGTATCCGCACCCCGACCTCCTCCGAGCCTCCCAACTGTGTCCTTAGCGGCGCGATGGGCACACCGCGAACTATCGCGGTTGCCCCCGCGCCCCCCGCACTCGTCGCCCTCGCGATCGCAGGCAGGTCTCCCCGTCCAGGGCGCCTGCCGCTCCCGTTAGGCCCCGACCTCCGCCTCTCAACCCGGTAGCGCCCGTACCCGCGCCTAGCGCACCCCTCCGCCCCGCGCCGGCTCCTCAGGCCCCGTGGGCCCCTAGGATAGCCCCTCAGCCTATGCCTCGCCCTCAGGCGGTTAAGCCTCCACAGGCGAACAGCGCAGTCACCTCCGCTCTATCTGGCATGGACTGGTCTGCCCAGCTCCTTGTCTTCCATGAGATCTCAGAGATCTTAGCGTACGATGAGGTCGCTAATGACCTCAAACAGGGCCCCATTCGCGCAATCGCGCAATTCCCCGCCATCGCGGCAACGATCCAACAGTTGGCCCATGCCGCCGTCGCGAAATAATAATAAAGTTCTAATATAAGATAGAATAAATTCGCGCGTTTCTGTCTATCTTCCCCTAAAATCGTTAAACAATGTCGTCATTTCAGTTCTATTTTTAGATCCCGGGCTCAGCGCCCCTCGTTTAAATTGTAACTTCGATCTCTTTTAAAAAATTTTATTTTTATCGGTGGCCGACCACATCGCGAATCGCTGTCCCATGCGTCATGGGCAGAGATCTATCGTTTCTATTCCGTACACTATTGTTCCGCGGTTTTTTAGTAGAGTTTTTGTTCGAGGCCACTCGGGTGGACACAAAGACCCTGCTTCGCGATACAGATTAACACATCACTACATCGATTTCACACATACACAGTTAATCAGACATGCACCTTACACATCTGTGGAAGGGTTGTTTTTGGTAATTTTTTTCCCTTATCGATCTGAATCGAGTAGATTTAGTTTACTTCCTTTCGATTCACATGTTGTGTTTTTGTATCATGCAATTTTAATTGCATGATCCAAAAATGGATACATGTATAGCTTAGCATAGTTTAGCTAAGTCAGATCGGGTTTTTTCGAGGTAACGGCCAAGCCGAGGTGTGCCGAGCACCCTTGAGCTAGTTACCAAAAATAAAATCGGCTGAGTGCCTTAAGCGCTCGCCTTAGTAGTCCGGTGAAGCTGTAAAGACCTTGCCAGGTCAATAGCGTAGTCAGTTCGAAAAAAAAAAAAAACATGTCCAAAGAGTAATATGTGTATTGGCCCTGAAAAGCTGCTACAGAATGCACTTAATAATAGAGCCTTTCAATTTAGAAATATACACAAGAAACTACTATTTAGAATAATATTAACGAACAGAAAAACCACATTTACCTGATTAGGCCTCCCACGGCAGCGGCTTAAGCCTATGTTCGATCCCTCGGTAGGGAGCCCTTGAGTGCGTTGCTTGCGCGATATGGTGACACACAAATATACATCACTGCTACAACACTACACGATTACCCTCACACACGTGCACGCCTACACGCTTACACATGAAATTGGAAGGGCTTACTTTTTTTCCTTATCGAACTGAAAAACTCAATTTTCCGATGGTAAATATATGGAGGAGTTGTTGAGGCGTGTATGCTTGGTACACATATACGTTTCAACAACTTATACATATATGAATAGTTAGCTAGGTTAGCTAAGATAGGTCGCGATTTCGCATGCAACAGGCAACAGCCAAGCCGAGGTGTGCCGTGCACCCTTGGGCTGGTTGCCAAAATAAAATCGGCTAAGTGCCTTAAGCGCTCGCCTTATTAGTCCGGTGAAGCTGTTAAGATCTTGCTGGGTCAATAGAGTAGTCATTTCGAAAAAAAAAGAAAAACCACATCACTACATATTATAACACAATGTCCTCTGCTATGTCCCTGTGGCTGTCAGTGGTAAACTCAAGAACTACTGAATGGGTTTTCATGCGGTTTTCACCAGTAGACAATGTGATTCATGATAGAAGGTGATATAATATGTAAATATGAGTTATCAAGGTTTTTTTTATTATTAGGGAGGAATGACGCTATAATACACAAGGCCGCTAGTGTTATAAACTAGTAAGTAATCATATTATATTGCGAACAAAGATTTATAATATAATCAATAAGGGCTCTAGAAGAACATAAAATACTGGATTTTATAATATTAGAAGTTAAAATCTAAAATTCATAACTTGAAATTTAAAATTCAAATTTAAAATTTACCTGTTTCGGCAACCATAAAGCATCTTCCTTGAAAATAGGCAGTTACCAAAAATGTTCGTTTCGATTCCTTATTTTCCGCATAAGGAGGTTGGGCCTCAGGGTGGCCCTCGAGAAGACCGAGGCCATACTTTTTCATGGGCCTCGGCGGGGACCACCACCTGGGGCCCACACAATGGTGGAGGGCGTCCGGATCAGGGTGGGGGCCCAAATGAAGTACTTGGGCCTCATCCTGGACGGGCGCTGGCGTTTCGAGCCCCATTTTGCGGGGCTCGGACCGCGAATTGCTAGGGCGGCGGTGGCACTCGGCCGGTTGCTCTCCAATGTAGGGGGGCCGGGTGCCGTCGACTCTATATGGGAGTCGTGCGGGCGATGGCAGCCTACGGAGCATCGGTGTGGGCAGACGCCCTCAGTGCCGATAACGTGCGCGCGCTGCGTAATGCGCAGCGCACAGTGGCACTGAGGGCGATCCGGGCGAACCGCACGGTGTCCTCGGCGGCGGCCTTTACCCTCGCCGGCTCCCTTCCTTGGGAGCTGGAAGCAGGGGTTCTCACCGCCGTGTAGGAATTCACGGCGGCGAGGAAACGTAGTGGGGAACCTCCGGCTCCCAGGGAGATAGAAGTCAGGAGGCATGAGTTACGGGACGGGGCAATTAGGAGGTGGATGCAGAACCTGGCGAACGCGCGCTTTGGGACGTACACCGTTGACACCATCCGCCCGGTCCTACGGGAGTGGATTAATAGGGAGTGGGGCTCCCTGACGTTCAGGCTGGTGCAGGTACTGACCGGACACGGTTGTTTCGGGTGGTACCTGCGCCGGATCGCTCGCAAGGAGCCGACCGCCGCCTGTCACGAGTGCGGTGCTGAAGAAGATACCGCGCAGCACACGCTTTCCGAGTGTGTTGCGTGGGAGGGACAGCGCCGCACTCTAACGGCGACGGTAGGAAGGAATTTGTCACTGCCGAGTGTGGTCTCCGCCATGCTGCGAGATGACCTCCTTGCAGAAGGAGGCTGCGGAGAGGGCCCGCGAGGTGGATCCTCTGAGTGGCCGTCTCCGCCAACAGAGGACCGGCAGGAGGAGGCGGCGCTTTGCCCAACTCCTCCTGCCACTGTAGCCGGACCTGAGGAAATGGGCCGGGGGGCTCATCTCCTCATTGCACAGGTCCGGCGGACCAGGGGAGGCAGCTGGTGTGTACTCAGTCTGCCTCTCTATAGGTAAGTCCGTTATTAATCTTTACGGGTGGCGTTATCAGAAAATTAATAGGATACCTTCGTTTAACAGTTTTATTTTTAGTATTGACGATCCGGCACTGTACAAGCGTGTACATACATGGTATCCTCTATATTGGGCGCCGTGTATTATGCGTCTGCATTGAAATAATACGATTCAATGCCCTGCTTTGCTTGTTTAGATCTGATAGTTCATTGCAATCGTGGCTTTTATTATAAGTATTATCGTGGACACTCCATATTTAAATCTTTTTTCGTCTGGATATTTTTATGTTACTTTATTCCATATGAGCTATTGTTTGTAGATAGGTGGTTATAGTCTGCAGAGGTCATTTAACTTTAGGTGAACTACAAGCTATTTTGCTAAGAAAGCTTCATAAAGAAAAGAACAACATTAAGTAGTTTCGCCAGTAATAATGATAAAATATACTTGTAAATACCTGTGTATGATGGATCAATTGTAATGAACAGTTGATTCATAAATGGTATATGCTATTAAATCGTCACGATACTATTGCGACTTTCGCGTTCCATTCCGTCGAACTTGTTGATGAACGTTTTCTTTACTATGGGTCTACTCATCAATCATGACCGTATGCTTCATAATAGTAATGCGTAAGTTGGACGAATATAATTAACATTTTCTTTTATCCATGGCAAGTGAAATATATTAATGAAATAGTTTGCTATAAGTTTAGATTTTATAAAATGAAATATTTCAATATCGTAAAATATTGATTAAGTACTAGCAATTCCCCGTAGCTTCGTACGCACAAAATCGACTTAGTGCCTTAAACGCTTGCCTTAGTAGTCCGGTGAAGCTGTTAAGACCTTGTCAGGTCAATAACTTAGTCAGTTCGAAAAAAAAAACACTAACAACTTGACTTCACAGTATAAATATGAGAGACAGTACGGAATACATGCGCATCGTGCATCGCGCATGTCTCTCATGACGTAAAATTCTCCGGTCTTTGCACACGCGCTAAATCGTATTCATAAGTTGCAGGTTCTCCAGAACCGAGCCCTACGTAAAATCACCCTGGTACGTCCGGAATAGAGATCTCCACAGGGAACTAGAGATGCCTTCTGTCTGGGCGTATATAAAATCACTCACACGTAGTTATATCGAAAAAGCCGCGAATCAGTCCAGCCCGTTAGTGGTATCCGCCGCAAACTTTGAACCCGTACCCAACGCTACGCAGTATAGAAGACGACCGCGACACATTTTTACCGACCCTCCTGATTCAATCACGTCAGCGAACGATTAGTACCAGCCTGTCTCTCCAAACAGAGCGTGTTCACGCCCACGCTCGCGTAGCCACAGATCACGCCACCGTGGTCTGGGGGTAAATTTCGCTCTCGCACACCAGATTAGGCCCTCCTCGGCAGCGGCTCAAACCTAGGTCCGTTCCCTCGGTAGGGAGCCCTTGAGTACACTGCTCACGCGATACAGTGACACAAAACCTTACATCACTGCTACAACATCACACACCTATACATGCGCATGTTTGTGTGAGCGTGCCGTTTTCGAGCGTTTGTAGGTAGTCATATTTATACTGTGGCGGCGTGGCGTCAGATTTTCAACTAAGTAGTTAGCCAGAAGGATACCATGTTCAATCACGCTATGTCATGCTATAATTTAAAAAAATCACAGTTATAAGTTATAACCTTTTTTGATAATAATATTTTGAAGAGATGACAGCGTAGAATGTTAGTGTAACCTCAATCGACGTAGAGTCGAATAAGTAAAGGTACACCTTTTTTCAGCAGCTGTACTTGTGAGTCAATTCCTCTTTAGGCTTAGCACTTATTCTATCTCCGACCATATCGTCATCTAAGATCGCAGGAGATAGTGGTCAAATGCTAAAACTTATACGGTGTTATTACAAGAAAATTAAATACGTATTGAATACTTCCTTTAAACAAGTTACGTATTAAATACATCGCGCTCACTGAATGTTCGCCATCTTGCTTTTTTGTCTCGCTTTAGTTAGATTAAGTTAGACTTGCGCAAAAAAGGATAACGCGAACTTGCCTCGGGCAAGCACTTTTAGTACGAAACCTTTTTGAAGCAAATATTTAATACATATTTAACTTTTTTGTAATAACATCGAAAAAGTATAAAAGAAAAAAATAAAGTTTAGAGCACAATATCAAACTGCATGAGACATATCGCGTGATGAACTGTGGGGATATTTCGAATCTATTATAACATGCGAGTTCTTGATAATTGAAAGTGAACAAAACATCTATTATGATGAAATGTTTTAGGAGATTTAAGTTATGTTTGCATTACTGCAAATATATATTTAGTTTTTGGCAAGAATTAAATTCCACATGTGTAAAACAATGTACGATTTTTTACTTATTTTGTCTTTGTTGGAGTCCGTAAAATTCTAATGTGAATATAGTGTGCCCCAGGAACTATACATGGATTGAAAATAGGTTGTAGTCCGGTGATGCTGTAAGAAGACCTTGCTAGGTCAATAGCTTAGTTAGTTCTAGAAAAAAAATCTTTTATTTATATATTTCTAGTCTTAATACTTAAGAGAAATATGATGAATATATATAGGTATTTCGGATCCTTCGTTGAGTTTAATTCTTAAAATTTTATTTGGATTGACTCACTAGTTTTCAAGTGATACGTTTCGTAACAAATAAACGTAGAAAATTCTTATGACTTCAAATATAATGCATAAGTTGGAAAAAATAGTAATAATAGGTTAACATAAAAGATAAATAAGTACGTACAACTGTTAGAAATTATAAAGAAATAGGTGTGTGTGTGTGTACTTATGTACACGCGTTAGAAGTTATACTTAACAAGATAAAAATCTTTTCAAAAATGTTATCTTCGCCTTATTCTACGTTTGTAGAAAAACGACACTAACAGTAGAAAAAAGGTATTTAATACATTGAAAGTTTTAATACATAGAAATACAAACAACAAATACAAAGAAACAAAATATTGACTATCACTAACTTCAGGGCGTCGGTTTTTTGTGACGGTGTGCGCGCGCGTTGTGGTAACATCAGGGTGTCGGTTTTTCGTGACGGTGTGCATGAGCATCGTAAAAAAATACCCTAACAATTTTCCCCTAACGCGCCGAAAGAAGTAAACTTCAAAAACTTACAGTTTCTATTAACTATATCTAAAAAACTCATATTAAATAAAATGTTAATTAATTAGCGGGCCCAGCGGACATTATCCCGCCCTGATAATAAAACAAACTTTAACAATTTTATTCATATAGGTACTTACATAATTTTTTTTAAATTTAAGTATCTAATCTTTCTTCAAAATATAAAAGTGCGTGTGGCCATAAAAAATACTTGATGAAATATGGTAATGCAAAGGTCTAGAAAGTAAATTTGATCTTAAATAAAACTCGCAGTAAATATTTTGAAGTTATGTAATATTTCTTTATTTTTGTTATCAATTTTTTATTTTGAGAAAAATAATGAAATAAGTAATTACTAGAAAATATTTCATTTTAATTATTTATATTGTCGTCAACAATACTTATCTTTAGTGAAATATTAAATTCAGTAGTAGTGGAACCGACGTCTTTTAACACGGTATCCAAACTCGTTACTATTGAACCTCCATCGTCTCCAGCACATTATTCTATAGGTATATTTCTTTGGAGAAATGCATACATATCATGCTCCAGTAAGTAACAACTTACTAATTAATGTGTTAGCGACAAGTTGTTAACCTACTTTACTGAAGTACATCTTTGTATAAACTAGCTGGTACCCGCGACTTTGTCTACGTCGTTGAATGTTTTAATTGCATATTTTATGTACTACAGAGAAATAAACATCAACTAGTAGTCCAGTGAAGCGGTTAAGACCTTGCTAGGTCAATAGCGTAGTCAGTTCGAGAAAAAGAAACCTACATCGCTATGGTTCTATAGCAAGGAAACACGTCTCTGAACGCGAAGTTGTTGTAAAAATCGTAGTTAATTAAATATCAATAACTTTATAATAAACCAGGATATCGTGATAATTTTTTAGATATAGACCAAACGTCTAAGAATTAAAAAAATAAAAATTGATCGAAATCTATCCAGTAGATTTCGCGTGATGCGTGCAAAGCTCCATTTTTTTTATATCATGGGAGCCAAACGAGTTTGGTCACCACTGTCCATAGACACTTGCAATATCAGGGAAGTCACAACCGAGTTGCCAGCCTGTATTTGGGGGTGGAAGGGGAGGGGAGGTGGTCTTCCGGCGCTTTCACTGACCGAACGAAACGCAACAATGCAAGCACTGTTACTTCACGTCGGTTTTCTGTGGGTCGGGTTGTACTATCCCGGGCGAGTCTACCCATTAATGCTGAAACCACTAATAGCTTCAACGTGGCTCAACCACTTCTATAATTTTATTTATATAGATAAAAATAGCCAAAACAATACAACACATTTAAAAGTATAATATCTAGATAGAATTTCATTTCAAAAATATACTTAACATGTCGTTTTTAAAACAAACTACGAAAAATTACTTGATAAATTTGATGATTATTTCAGTTTACACAATTTCACCCAATCTTCGTTAAAATATGATAAAATTCTGTTTCGTTAATTTTCTGACTAATCGCCATTAAAATTGTTATGTGTGGATACACTGGAACATTAAGGATATTTAATGTTCATTATAGTATAATCTAACTATATATTACTATGTAATAAACGAGTGCTGGTTATTTTATTATACATTCTCTTAACGATCGAAATTAAGTGTGATTTATGATTTAGTAAACGTTAGTATTAATAACAAAAATAAATTTCTAGTCATTTTATAATCTACACTATCTTCTTACTCATTGTTCTCATATATTTTCTATTTGTTATAAACATCATGAACATATAGTTTTTTTGAGACTGAATTACGCCAAAGTGCTGAACGTATTGGCATAGATAGGATTATGAGAATCGATGAGAAAGATTTTGGAGATTGCTCTAGACTATTTATTGGTTTAATTTCCTTGATCCTTTACAATTTTTTTAATTACAACGTTATTTAATTTACATCGAAGCGGATGGTTAAAAGCTAAGTAAAGATGTGGTCATTTCATAGTGTGTATTGTGTATACTGAATGGGCGCAGGTTAATAAACGTTCTATAACAGTAAATATTAATTTATTATAGCTGGCGAAATGTTTACTTGCGTGTTATATCTAGGTTAAATCCACAGTAATAAAATATTTGCGTCCATTGTTAAAGTATATTTTATTAAAACCGCTTTATGTACGTTTTAGCCAATACTGTAGTGTAAGTTATAAGAACCAATACAGTTTATATCTACCTATCTAATAATACCTTTAAACGAGCATTTCTTGTATTTATTCAGTATCTCGGAAAAGGCGTCAGTGATTTCCGTGAAACTTAGTATGTAGGTTGTTTCGGCGACAATAAATCGATCTAGTTAGATTTCAATTATAGAATACTTTATTAACTGAGTTATGAGGCAATAAAAAAAATATAGCTAGAATATAAAGGTAAATTTCGCTGTCGCTGTTAAAACAAAATTAGCTCAGAGAGAAATCGGCTGTTTCGAAAATCAGTCCAACCCCAGTTCGAATCCGTGTGACAGCAAAAGAGATCTTTTTTTTTGTGATAAACAATGCTAATTGTGTGAGGCAAATTTTTGTGAGTTTATTTTAATTGAAAAATGTTTTTTAAAGAACCGAGCTAGGCTCGGTCGTGCAGGTAGGTACTGTTTATTTAACCTTAGTGGAAGCTTTTAATACTTGTAAACATTTCATTATATTAACACCTGTATTAGTGAAAAACCATAAAGATTTAAGCGCCATACAAACGAAAATAGACCTTATGATGCAAAGGTTAGCAAACAGTTTGGCAGTATAAGGTTTAAAAAAATACTGGATTTATTACAAGATTTGAATAATTATAAATGATGTAATGTGAAATTCCAATTATTATGCAAAATGTATTATTACATTATTATTTAATTTTTAAGAACTATTTTTTGTACTAAACCACGAAATGTCCAACTTAGCTATTGTATTTATACTTTTAGGTTAGAAAAAATATTTTACATTAAATACTGAACTAAATATACATTAAACTATTACAATATGAATATATCAAACTAAATATTGAATAATTTAGACAAATAAATATGGTAACAATAGTTTTTAGCCAATTAACTTTACTATTATTCTCTCTCCTTATTTCATATAAAACTTATTTCAAGAAAATATACAATATTTTATCGATCATAAGAAAAAAAAACGAAATATACTTTAAATTAGATATAATTTTTATGAAAATAATATCAAATACATGATAATATAAAAACCATATATAATCTAAATATAATTAAATATATTATTGTGACCATAGATTTATAGACTCATATGGTACATGTACTAAATGTCTTTGCCGATGGCGGGAAATTTAAAAATGTTTAAAAAAGCGTGCTGGGACCAATCTGTCCCAAAGCTAGTATCCAGGTTAATTGAGACTAAGGAAATACATATTCATTTTTGCTTAAGTTTTATTATTTATTTTTTTAGGCCACTTAATTTTTTATAAATGATTTGGAGAAACAAACAAACATATACATTATGTTAAAATATCAGGAATAAGAAAAAGATAATTTGTGTATATCTTCGACTGTATATCGTGTATATAATCAAAGGTATATCTATTATTCGATTTTTTAACTATTGCTTACAATTATATTATGTAAAAATGTACTCTCAAGTTCAAACTAAATCTGGATTAATGATTCTAGATCTATATATGTTGTACTTTTTATTTACTATACAATATACAGTACCTACAACGAGTAGGTACGACTATAGGATCATCTGCAATAAAATAAGTAGGTTTACAATTTTTACTTAACAAAAAGTACTTATATTATAGTTTGTCATATACTTACTATACAGATTACAAAAGAATAGCTGGAGTGATAATTTATTTATAATATTTGGGATATTAATGCAAAATTATTCTTCCTTATTCACAGGAATATAAAACGATTAAACATATAAAGAAACTTTCATTTGATTCTGTAACATCTTGTAATTAGGTTTGACAAAGTAACAGATATAGAACAATACTCCTAAATTAATTAATAATTGCTATATTAATTCTTAAATAAATAAAATTAATATCGTTTTACTATTGAAAATAAGCGATAAAATTTTCTTAACCTATGAACTATAAAGTGCTCCTAGGGTTTTTCTTGGTCGTTTGTGTTGACCGCAACAATGCGTGCGTATTAAAATTTAAGGAACGGTTCAACGATTTCACTTAGCTACGAGCAGAATTACGACTACCTTGGCTTACATTCGCAACAATTTAGATAAAGCAAATTTAAAAAAATAAATTAATGGTATAAAAACATTGCAATATTTACATTATTTAGCTATATATATGCTATATATATATGTAACGTTAACAATCTTATCAACCTTTCGAAAATGTATGGATAAATTTAGTATGGCTTTATGTTATTGTTATTTATAATTTATTTTGAAATGGTACCTATTGTTACTTAGTGGACTAATTTTAATAACTATTACTTTTTTAAGAAGAATAAATATATGACATAATACAAACTTATAGCATCATGTAATCGAAACCAAATTGCTATTATAAAAGTGGTGGCAAAACATTATGAGTAATAACAGTAAAAAATGAATATGACAAGTATTTGTACTTCGGTTCGCATATTTCTCTGTCAATGTGATACACAATCATGTATATGCAAGCTACTTAATATTATTTTTATTAATTTTAATAGCTCTATCAATTAAAACCTAATAAAGAAATGCAATAAATGCGCGCGGAATTTAAAATAATGCAATTTTAATGGTTACACCAAAAAGTGACGTCACGTCAGTTAATTCCACTGCGACGTAAGCGACACATTAATAACAATCTTTACAAATATACGAACAAGTTGCTGAAAATATCTTATGGCTTCTAATATGTTACATCACTTTGATATAATGACGTTTGTTAGAGGTAAACAAATACTTTATCTGATGCGTTTTTCAATGTATTTTTAGACACAGGCAGAACATAATATTTATACGATAGATTTTGCTCTTATTTAATAGGTTTATATATTACAAAAGCAGATAAAACGATTTAGTTGACATATTTTACTTTGATATCCCCAAAATGTCACAAAAATGGCACACAGAAAGTATATTGTCTTACCCGAAAAAAAAAATGTTTATTTTTATTTTGTTTCCATGAATAAATTAATATGCTAACTTAACTAAAATAATATGGTAACGTTTGTGGTGAAAATAATCAATTTCAATAATTTTAGAGAAACGTCAAATACCCTATTTCAGAATGATAGTATTTGTTTGTGTAGGCAGATAATTAGTATCTAAATTAATTTGCTTGTAGATAAGGTTACGTAAACGTCGCGTCGTTGCTAACTCGTAAACGTTAGATTGTGTGTCGATATGAACTCTTGTTTGGGAGTCAATTCTTTCTAAGAAGAAGGACGCCTTTGCGGAAATCCATCATTAAATATTATAGTGGATATTACTCTGCACTTCCACCTAGAATTGATTGACAATATCTCGTTTATACAAAAAGCGTTTTTTACTAAAACAATAAAAATAATGAAAACCACGTTCCCTGTATGAACCTGACGTCAGTAGTAGTGTTCAACCAATTCCAGTCGGAAGTGTAAAGTAACATACGCTTTAATATTCACAGAACTATTAGAGTTTCAATAGTTAAAAACGTTAGAGATTAAATAAATCTAAATTAGATAATGTTTAATCTATAAACTTAAAATAATTCTGTTGAAAAATAAACATGTGTATTGACTATACAATTATAGAAAATGGTAAAAATAGTTTGTCTGTACAAGGTAACTCCGGAACTATTGATCAGATTAAAAAATCTTTCAGTAAATAGGAAGCTACATTATCTTTAAGTTTCATTCTTATTAATATACATATAGTAAGCAACGCGTTTGAAGTCACGAGCGTTTCCTAGTTATATATTATATTACAATACATATATATTACTTCATCATTAAATTACCTTCAAAAATAATATCTACATAACAGTGCTTTAAGCTTATGTTTATTATACAGCCTGTACTCAATTTATCTAATTCTCTTATCTATACCTACCAATATCAACGTTCATAGCCCAATATTACCTATACAGTTCATATCCAGTCTTATCTGAAACCTTGTAAAACATAAGGCTAGCAATATCCTTGAGGATAGTCCGAAGCGCGTATATGGTTTAGCGTGTTACTTGGCTACTTGCTGTTGTGAGGACGATCATCGTCGTCGCTGTGTTCTTCTTGGAGAAGCAAACTATCTGGCGGTCCTCTGTTCGGCGCACGAGCACTGCCTCCTCGACGCGTTCCGCCACGCGTGAACATTCGTGATAGCAGTGCGAATTTTTTCCGAGACACTGCAATAAAATATCAAAATATTAAATTAATCTATACTCTACACTAATATTAAAGACGCCATAATCTCAGGAACTACAGAGCCGATTTTAAAAATTATTTAAATGTTAGATAGATCATTTATCGAGGAAGGCTTATAGATTATATATCATTACGCCAAGACCAATGGGAGGGAAGCACAAATAAAGAATATTTCAAAATCGGGGTTTACGTAACGTTTAAAAATATTTTCACCATCTACGTAAACGAAGTCGTGAGTAAAAGTTATCGTTAGCCCAAAGTAACAATACCACGCGAAGTCGCGGGCAGAAGCTAGTTAATGATAAAAACGTTTAGACTTTCCAATAATGTTTTCACAGATATAATGTTAAATCAGTATTTAGGATTACTGAATCTTCTATTTTAAAGTATATTCTTATATATAGCAAAAGGACGGTGACTGTTGATATACCTCTGTTTTTGGTCTATATCATGTAAGTACTTACCGATAGATGAGATGTATACCTAACTAGAACAAAGAAGACTTCGACATACAAACAAAGTGATTCTATCAAGTACTGGTATGTATGAGGTACAAATGCTTCTAAAAGTTAAAAAGATTGGGTTAATTGAAAATAAAAGTTGTCAAACTCTTGGATAGGTTTGTTAAAGCTAAGCAGAATAATTGATGTTTTGAAGTTTCGAGAATAAGAAAAAAGTGTTAATTTACATTTCCCCATATTTTTAAGCCTTTCCTTGAAGGCAGCCTCGTCGTCATGACTCTTTGTTTTGTGACCTTGCTCACTATCGAGTGCAGCCATAAATTCTTGGTTCCAGCGCAGTTCCGCCATGAACTCTTCGTTCTGAAGGAACGTTGCAATACGATCATCATCCATGTCCAGGCTGAGATCAATTCTAGCGTCAGTCGCTGGTGGAATCCGCAAGAACATGGGGGGCAATGGACCCAACATCCTCGGAACCCATTTTCTTCGTATCGATAGCGGGACAGATTCATCTTCGATATCGCTATAAATAAATATAATTTGTTTACTGTTATTAGTACATTATCGTTGTTTAATATTATAAGTATTTGCAATTATGTCATGTTTACGCTATGCAAGCTATTTATAAAATGATACTAACTACTCTGATTTAATATAAACATGACACCATATCTCTACTGGGTAGTTAAAATTCGTTGCTTTGGCTACTAATTATGTTAAATGTCAAATAGTGCTTTATATTAGGTATATCAATTTGTGAATGTTATAATTATAACTTAGGTTACGGGACTAACGTCACTAAATTTGTCTTTAACACAAAATTACTCTGAACAAATATTTTTTGCTAAATTCCACACCATACAAGTCGCACGCACTAGTAAGTCTATAATAGAATTTGCTCACGTTACGTCTTATAATATTAGCTATCTGCCAGTGGCAATCCCGTCAAAATCAGTCTTACCACTTCGGACATTAGCCGTAACAAACAAAAACAATGAATTTTTGCTATATATCTCATATGTATTTAATAAAGACTGTTGTTGTTTTAAAGTTAAATTTATGTTTATAGACGAGCCTTTAGTTTTTTACTGTCATTGTGGTAAAAGAGTATTGAAAATTAATGTTGTTGATCCCAAGAAATCTCCAGATATCGGTAATCTAGTTGTATAATTTCATAATCTAAGCTTATTAAATGACAACTTCTTATAGCTAAAATAATGTTTTGAAATAGTAAGGCTTTCAACTTGTAACTAGAAGTTAGTTTTATGTGACAGGACGTAATTTGAAGTAAATATAGGCGCTTGTAGCTGACCTTGTGGACAATTCTTGTTAATTCATAAAGATGATGTCTATATAGATAAATAGGCCACGTCCCGTTTGATCGTATGGCAGAGGTTTGCCTTTTCTTAATTAGTATTATGTCCATAAATACTTGTTCATTATATACTCATAATTTACTAAAATAATTTCATTTATAATCACTTATATTAAACTCTTCGAAGTTTATTTAACTGAACAACAAAAGATTATATTCAACAAATATAATGAACTTACACTAAGGCTGTAGTATCATTGTCATCACAGTTTATGGTGGAGCGGTTACTTCGTCTGTCTTTACGTTTCGACGGTGTGCAACCTTCGACTCGTTCTATCTCTAGCCTCAACCGTTCATTCTGATTATCTGTACTCATAGCGAGTAGTTGATCAATGGTGGCGTCCACGGCTCCCTGGTTAGCGCGTAGTACAGCCTCGATAACATCGTCGTCCATATCGGGGAACATGGTCTTGAAATCGGTCATCGCTTGTGCGAACTCGAGCTGCATAGTGGAACTCATCGCAGCAGTTCGTGGCTTGCGAGTTCTAAGAAACGTCACAAGCGCGCACTTCTTGCCGGCAACTCAGCTGATATATGACGCACAATTACCGCAGTGCCTCTAAAGATTTTCGCTGTATAAGGATCGGCCATCCTAACAGCGTAATGGGTGATGCCGGCCACTGCATACTCTTATAAAATTAATTATATTTGCAAAATAGGTCGAGCATCGCGACGCAACGAACTGAACGAAACAATGATGTGCAATTTTCACTTTCGTCTTTTCTGGTTAATATCGCGCAGGCGCGAATCGGGTGGGGTACGACGTCGCGGGGAATAATTCTCATATAAATAGAAAACTTATAAGGCGGCGCGGCGTGGTTCGCTGCGCACTTCCCAACTAACTGTGATCAAACGAATACGCACTATTCTATAATCCACTTTCGTTGATTGCACTGTTTGTAAATTATTAGTGTTTTGATATTTACTTTTAGTAATAAGAAGTTTATTAAAATAAGATAAAAACGTCGATTCCATGTATAGAGAATGTGAACGATTAGAATAGAGTAATTTCTCTTCAGAATTTAACATTGCAAAGACTGAAAAATGATCATCTATACAAATACTTCAACAAATTACGTAAATGTGATGTAGGTGGGTGTTATAAAGGAGTATCGATCTTGTTAAAATGGAACACTTTATTTATTGCATTTATAAATTTTCAAGTGATTTTCAGTTTCTCTAATGTCTCATTAAAACCACATTCATACGATGTATTTCATTCAATCGATGTTATTTTTTATTAGGAGTAAACTGAAATGAATTTAGCTCTATAATATTGATTGTTAAAATTTGAGCTTGAAGTTAAAATATTAATAGTATAATATAGGGTAAGGGTAAGGCGGCTGTTGGAGGCGTACCTGAAGGACAGGTCCGGCGGGCTACAAGGCGGGGCGTTCCACAGGGGTCGGTCCTGGGGCCGCTCCTGTGGAACATGGGTTACGACTGGGTGCTCCGCGGCGCGCTCCCGTATGGAGCGCGTCTAATTTGTTACGCGGACGACACCCTAGTCGTAGCCCGGGGGGGCGAATGGAGGGAGGTGGAGCGCCTGGCCACGATGGCCACAACTCTCGTGGTCAGGCGCATAAGGAGGTTGGGCCTCAGGGTGGCCCTCGAGAAGACCGAGGCCATAATTTTTCATGGGCCTCGGCGGGGGCCACCACCTGGGGCCCACATAATGGTGGAGGGCGTCCGGATCAGGGTGGGGGCCCAAATAAAATACTTGGGCCTCACCCTGGACGGGCGCTGGCGTTTCGAGCCCCATTTTGCGGGGCTCGGACCGCGAATTGCTGGAGCTGCGGCGGCACTCGGCCGGTTGCTCCCCAATGTAGGAGGGCCGGGTGCCGTCGACTCTTCATGGGAGTCGTGTGGGCGATGGCCGCCTACGGGGCACCGGTCTGGGCTGATGCCCTCGGTGTCACCAATGTGCGCGCGCTGCGCAGTACGCAGCGTACGGTGGCACTGAGGGCAATCCGGGCATACCGGACGGTGTCATCGGCGGCGGCCTTTACGCTCGCCGGTTCCCTTCCCTGGGAGCTGGAAGCTGGGGTGCTCGCCGCCGTGTATAAATTCACGGCGGCGAGGAGGTGTAGTGGGGAGCCTCCGGCTCCCAGGGAGATAGAAGTTAAAAGGCGGGAGTTGCGGGAGGGGGCTATAGGGAGGTGGATGCAGGACCTGGCGGACGCTCGCTTCGGGAGGCACACCGTCGACGCCGTCCGCCCGGTCCTGCGGGAGTGGATTGGGAGGAGATGGGGCTCCCTGTCGTTCAGGCTGGTACAGATGCTGACCGGATACGGTTGTTTCGGGTGGTACCTGCACCGGATCGCTCGCAGGGAGCCGACCGCCGCCTGCCATGAGTGCGGCGCTGAGGAAGATACCGCGCAGCACACTCTCTCTGAGTGTGCTGCGTGGGAGGTGGAGCGCCGCACTCTGGTGGCGGTGGTAGGAGAGGATTTGTCGCTGCCGAGCGTGGTCTCGTCCATGCTCGGCAGCGAACAGGCGTGGCGAGCAGTGGCCTCCTTTTGCGAGGAAGTCATCTCGCAAAAGGAGGCAGCGGAGAGGGCCCGCGAGGCGGACCCCCTCAGTGGCCGTCTTCACCATCGGAGGAGGCGGCGCTTTGCCCAACTCCTCCTGCCCCCGTAGCCGGACCTGAGGGGATGTAGTCGGGGGGCTCATCCCCTCATTGCACAGGTCCGGCGGACGGGGGGGGGGAGGGGGCAGCTGGCGTGTACACAGCTGCCTCTCTATAGGTAGGAGCCCGGCGGCAACCTTCCGCCGGGTGGACCGTTGGGGCGGCTATTCAAGAGGAATAGCGAAGAACGATCCCTTGCCGCCCCAACATCACAGTCTGTCGGTACACCGTGGGGTTTTAGTCCGTGCGAGCCGGACATAACTCATCCTCTCCCCGGGAAGGTGGGTATCCATAAGGTATTTCACCACGTAAAAAAAAAAAAAAAAGGATAAATAAGGATAATATAGAAAAATAAATAAGGATAGTTATGTAAGCTATTTAATTCGATACGAAGGATCTCACTATGTTATGAAAATATAATATTGTGTTAAATTAAGGCCTTATTTCACCAAGTATTGAGTTGTTATTACAATGAATAAAATATACATACATTTTTTTCGTTGAAGCAAAATGGGAATAGTCTTATGACTAGGATTTATATCCTAAAACAAGAGTTTGGTTAAGAACAAATTATGATAAATATGTCATGTAGTTTCTACATAATTTTGGAAGCGTTGACATTATTATTTTTTAGTTGAATACCTAGAGATAATAATTTTCAAAAGAAAACCCAGTAGCTGATGTAGTACAATTTATTTCTAGAATATTACTTAAATTACAATTTAGTTTGATTACACACAATAAACTACCAAAGAATAACTTGAGACCTGCACACAATAAGCTTCTTGAATTCTCATAAGACGCCTGTCGTATTATGTTGTTACAGATTAAAAGTTCATTGTACTATTGACAACTGTACCCGATTTTTACAGTATAATGACGTTACTGAAGTTTAGGTCTCAAATTCATTTCTGTAGTTTCTATACAATAATATAACGCGGTAATTTATAATTTTGAATTCAAAATGCATCAATACGATTAATGAACTGAGCAAACAATGTTCCGTGACTCACTCCACATAAATCATGAGGTTAGTATAGCGCAAAGGAAACCGTGCAATCGATATAAAGGAGCGAGTACCGTATACTAAGTACCATAAATAAGTACATATCAATCTACCTATGAAATTAAAACTTCTACTTAGGCCATCGAAATTACATTCATACAAATCTATATGTAGCACAAAAATTTCATTTAATAAATTCATGTCTTTTTTCAGATGCAAAAAAGCATTACTAAATAACAATTTATATAAAAGCATTATCCTATATTCTGTCTCGATACTTTGTTTTAAAATAAATAGAGCATTTATTATTTTTAGTCCAAATTCAGGTCGGCTTATTTGGACGGTGTGTGATATGTCCACATAAATTGATAGCGAATGTAGTTTTGTAAAGTATTCAAGTAATATATTCAGAATTTACATATCACTCTAATTGAATATCATATTCAGTAATTAATATATGAAGTTGATAAAATGCATGTTAGTATAATATATAGTTCATCTATAGAACTATGATCTCTGATCCTTATATAAAGACAAGGTGCTCTCAGAAATAAGTTGTTTAAAACAAGAAAAGCTCCAGAATTTCACTCTTTTTTATTTATTATCGGAGAATTCCTAAGTATAGGGCGTTTATCTTTAAGTTTGACTATTAAATGTTACTCCTTTGCAGCTTTTATGTATAACGTTCAAGGCATAAATATTCTATATACGTGCAATATATTATAATTACTATTCATAAGTTATTTTTTTAATTTCAAGAATGGTTTTGAAAAAATAAAATTTTAAAAACACAACATAATGGCACAGTTATAATTTTATAACACATATTATATACCATTTCCAAATATGATAACATATTCACTAATCGACAATTGCCCTGTTTAGTAAATATATATGAGTCACATTCCAAAAGGAACCAAGCCCAACTATAATTGTTTATATAAGATCTTTAATTTTTTTTTAAGTGAAACTTGGAGAGTTTTGAATTTCTGATCGGTAACTTTTTGTGACGATGGAGTGCAGGGAGTAAACACTGTGTCGAATAGAGTGGGTGTAGCGTCTCACTTGCCTTACGGTATTGGAGAACGGCGAAACTCGTTCTGCTAGCTTTCTTTTTTAAGAGTTCACTTCTATCGCGTGTGAACTACACACTTATTCTTAAATTCCTATTTTTAATGATCTTCATATATGTATTCACGAAATACAATTTGAAGATCTTTAAAAATATCTTTAAAATGTATGAACGCCTAAAATTGGACTTGGCTCACATTTAAGTGTATCAACACATATAGTAAAATATGAAATCTTTTCACTTCAGGAAGTCTGTTTCAATTGTTAGCACTGTAATGGTCGCAATATACTGATATAATCCGAAATTTAATACAATTTTTTAATATACTTCATACAGTCTTAGACAAAGAATAGAGGTGAATAAAAAATAGGTAATGTAAAAGAGAATAAACAAACCCACATGAATGATTAATATTTATACGAATAACATAATGCCACTGTGAAGTAAAATTAACATTATATGTCTATACGCAAACATTTTTTTAATTAATTAAAAGACAAAATAAAAATGTTACATTATTATTTCAAAAAATGGAATAAAGCTTTCACTGAGAACGAGGCGGCTTTAAAATCAACAAAATCCACAATCATTACAAATATTCCACGAAAAAACCTCGATTATTATGTAGTGTTGTTTTGATCATTTTTAAATACACTATTCGTGTTCCTTAGGAATGCATTAATAAATAACAAAATCTTAAAAAGAAACGCGGCCTGCGAGAAGTTTCCACGATAGGTATTAGCATAAGATTATTGCTAACTCACATTTCCCAAAGATTATCAAATAGAATGTGAAAGAGATAACTACTGTTTAGAGTGAGACTTTACCTACAAAATAAAGGTCATGATTTTGTATTGCCCTATTTCATCCTTGGAAAGTGATTTTTTTTAATTAATGCTTTTTCAAAATCCAATAAATAAGGCATTTTGTCTATGGATCCAGATTTTGTCTATGAGTGTTATAGATACAGATTATTTGATATAAATATTGTATAATATATATCCATTACCCAGAGAGTGGAATACTTTTGTATGGAAAAAATTTAGCCCACATTTCCCTTTAATACCATTTGAAAAATATATATTAGACCTTAAGATATTTTAACAGGCTCCCAAAATAATGAAACCTTTTTAATGCGTTTGAATTACTCTTAATGTTTGTTACTTGAGAATTGTTCATTAATAAACCGATTTGAGCATTTTCTTTTTTCAGAGGAAAATATATTTGAGGTCCCATTTTAATTTTACTAGTATTGGACCATAAATTTTGAACAAATCAGGGAATTGCTCAATGTATAGGCATTGAGATAATGGTGGATTTATGATAGCCCAAAGCTAAAATAGGTACTAATCTAAAATTAAAGACGCTCTGGTACTTTTTTTGGACTGGATTTATTTGAAGTCTGTTTTATTTTCTGTTAAAATTGTCTTGTAAAATTAAAAATGTCAAGATAAACGAATGGAGTATAGTATGTATTAAGCTTAAGGCAATATTTTTTTCCGAAATCGTGAGACCGCATTATATTGATCGGTTAGTATTGTTGTATGTATGTAGAGTTGTTCTCAGTGAATGTGTTTTTATGTGTAGGAGATTCAAACACGTGCTTGGTCGCCATGTTGTGACAACACGACTATAGTATCGTTGGTGACGTGGTTCGGTTGCCGTTGCGATTGTCCGGGTGTTGGTTCCGTCTGATAACGTAAATTCAATTAGTTAGAATTTTGAACATAAAAAAAAACTTATTACAAAAAAGTTAAATACGTATGCTTTAAAAAGGTTGTGTTTTAAATGCACCGCGCTTGCTGAATGCTCGCTATCTTGCTCTTTTATCTCGCTTTGGTTAGGTTAGGTTAGACTTGCGAAAAAAGGATAACGCGAACTTGCCTCAGGAGACCGCGGTACATTTAGTACGAAACCTCTTTAAAGCAAGTATTTAATACGGTTTTAACTTTTTTGTAATAACTCATTATTAATTTGTTTATAATATTAATACTTTGCTTAGATTCTGTTATGTTCATGCTCATTACTTAATACTAGCTAATACCTGCGACATCCTCCCCTTGTCTATTATCTTGATATTATTCAGAGGAAAAACTATTAAAAATCATAAAGCAAAAATATACTTTGCTTGCAAAATTTATTTATAAACAAAGCTATCTATTTACTTCTTCTCCTGCTCATGCGCACCACACTGCTTACCTCACTTCTCCACGACAAGAAAACACACATCGCTGAACACTTAGGGCTTATAACAATCGTAGTCTTTTAAATAAACTTTGTAATAAATGAAGAGTCAAGTTTTTTCTTTTTCAATAAACACTTAAGAATAAACAAGAATAAAGAATAAAACATAAAAAAAATGAAATCTATCCAGTAGTTTCTCCATGATTCGCGCACAACGGCAGATCTAAATTATTTTATTTATATAATAATATCACTGATATAAACATATAAACTAAGATTAGGTGTAATTAAATGAAAACAACTGAGTCGTTACATTTCAAAATGTGCTAAATCCAATTTTTATAGTTTATATAACATATAGTACCCGCACGTCCGAGCCTAACTCGGTTCTTTAAAAACATTTTTAAAATAAACTGTTGGCTTTGCCTCACAAAATTAGCATTAACAAAATATCTCTTTTGCTGTCACTCGGATTCGAACTGGGGTTAGACGGATTTGCGAAGCAGCCAATTTCCATCTCAAGTGTTTTTGTTTTGACAGCGGCGGCGAAATTTACCTTTATATTCTAGTTATATTTTTTCATTGCCTGAAAACTCCCATGACAAAAAGTTTTCTATGAATGAAATCTAGCTAGATGTTCATATTTTACATGTACACATTTGTAAATCTTAAAAAGTAACGTAAAATATTAGGAACGGTGAAAATTCGTTTTAGCTTATTTTGAAATGTAACAACCCAATTTTCTAATAAAAAAAACACTCACAGTGGAGACGTGTTCCGGGTCAACAGAGGCCATCAGGGTAGCGGCGCGGTATGAAGGGGGTGGAGCTTGCTTAACGGCCTCATCGTAATCCGGCAGCAGGCTGGAGTAGTCGGGAGTGGAGGGTGGCAGCCCTGTTGGGGGGTAGGCAGGTCCAGGGGTGCCACTCACAACTCCCTCGCTCGAAATCACGAACGGCGTCATACTTTGAATCGCGTGCGCACGCATCGTCAGATATTTATAGCAACGCCAAACAACGCTGATGCAGTAGCCCTACGATTAAAATTAACTAAAGTTTTAATTTTTTTTTTTGACAATCAATCTTTCAGATTATTACTGCCATTGTCGCGCAGTAAATAATATTACAATCATCGTGCGATCACTTCAATATTAAGCGTCGTGTGAGTCAATATTTTAACAAGATGGTGGATCCCTTGTGGGAACCTTCTAGGGAGCTTTTGTGGCATCTCAGAATTTCATGCTTCTTGGTATTATTTTCCATTCACTTTGCTTATGCACAATAAACTAACTATATTACGTAAAACACCACCAAATTTACAAAAATGTACAGTCAAATAACACAAGATTATGAATAAAATATAAAATCCACTACATGACAGACTAAATCCCGCCAAAAACTCCATTTTAAATATCATATTGAACTTTACTTTGCACTTCCGCCTGGAATAGATTGATCGCTACCAAGTCTTACTGCAACAGAAAACGTTTGATTTTATTTGTCCCAGTGCACCTAAAAAAATTACACCCGATATTATTAAGGTCTGCCTTCTTCCTTCTGAAGCCGTAAGTTCTGCTTGCTGGTAGAATCTAGTCTTCAAACATCCCTATGTTTTGTCTTCATGACTGTTTTAGTAGATACTTTTTTTATATTATAGGGGGCAAACGAACAGACGGGTCACCCAATGGTAGGTGATCACCGCCGTCCATAGACACTTGCAACACCGGGGGAGTCACAAGTGCGTTGCCGGCCTTAAATTTTTATTTTTAATTAATAAATTCGTATGTTTTTTTTTATTATTGTAGCACGGCAAAATGACTGCACTATGCCTGATGGTGAGCACAGTGCAATACAAAAATAATAGCGACCACCAATTGACACAGTATCCATCGTCGGTCGCCACTGCATGTTCGAACTAGCCAAGTCAGACGACCTTGGACCTCAATATTATACCGAGTTATAAGCAGAAATGATTTTTTAAGTTATTATAACATATTTTATGTTTTTATAAATCTATTTCAGGACTGACCATTGAACTTAGCACCCATTTAGATCTCGCTACTTTTGTCTTTGAAGTCAACAGCCAAGGCATCTTTGTATGCAATAATTCTTTGAACGCATTCTGATTTTTAAGTAGCGATCACAATTTTTATGAGAATGTCCCGTATTCCGGATTTGAGCACTCTGTCAGTTTACGATAACATAAAAAACTGGTGATCATTTTACACTCTCCAATTACGTATAATTTTGTGTACTTCTTTATGTAATTAAATACCAAAAGAGCCTTGTATCCATCTGATATCAGTTATTGCTACCTCTTGTATATCATAATATTGAACTTGGTTCTTAGCTCATATTTATGTTTTTGATGGATTTACATTTACAATTACATACCAATAGTGTCAACTGTCAACCAAGCATCGTGTTTTCAAGCCTTTTTGTTTTAATTATTAATATTCAGCTCTCTCTCTATTATTAGTTAAAGGTGTAACTTTCTCAGGTACGCTCGGTCAAATAATATCAAACGTTTTATGTTGCAGTGCGACGTGGTAGCGTGGTGCGACTTTGTACCACATGCCACCGATTTCTATGTTGAATTATAGGTGGGAATATATAATTAAATCTGTAGTAAGACATATTACCTTATTTATACTTTATCACAGTAACGGTATTACTAGATGAAAAATATAATATACTAGCTTCTGCCCGCGACTTCGCCCGCATGGAACAGTTACTTTGGGCTAACGCAAACACGAAGCAGAAGCTCTCAAAAAGAAAAATTAACGATTTCGAAACATTCTTCTTTGGTGCTCCGCTCCTATTGGTATCAACGTAATGTCATATAGCCTAAAGCCTTCCTCGATAAATTACCTATCTAACACTGAAAGTTTTTTTTCAATTCGGACCAGTAGTTCCTGAGATTAACGCTGTCAACCAAACAAACAAACTCTCCAGCTTTATAATACTAATATAGATTTTTTTTATATCATAGAAGGCAAACGAAGAGGTGGGTTACTTGATGTTAAGTGATCACCACCGTCCATAGACACCAGCAATACCAGTGGAGTCGCAAGTGCCTTGACAGCCTGTGTAGGTGGGGAAAGGGGGAGAAGGAAAGGGGTGGGAGAGGGGGAGAGGTGGATCGTCCGGCGCTCTCACTGACCAAACGAAACGCAAGAATGCAAGCACTATTACTTCACTTTCTGTTTTCTGTGAAAGGGTGGTACTACCCCGTGCGAGCCAACCAATTCCTGCTGAAACCAGTTACAGCTTCAGCTTGGCTCTACCACCTACAGAATGGATTGTATAGTGGAATAAAAAAACGATAACATCTTTGTGAACGCACTATAAAAAAAAACACATATTAAGCATCAAGTATAACCAAATGAACTCGTTTAACAATAAGAGCGACTTCAAAAATATTAGAAACATGTACCACAATCGTTCGAGAAGAGTCTAAAAATGGGAAAATGAATATCAAAGCATGTCACCTTGAGTAGTACGGCCAGTAGGAAAGCGGTGATAACGACAAAAGCGAGGGCGGGTGCGGGTAGTTGCAGTAGTTCCGCGCGCCACGGAACGCGTCGCGTCTCCGCCACCAAACGGTGGATCGAACGCACGTAGCACAAGTACCCGGTCGCTGTCAAACTGTTAACATACAAAGGACATATGCGGTGTTTTTTATAATTTAATTTTTGGTAACCAATCTTTCAGATCATTACTGCCATTGTCGTGTAGATAATAATATTACAAGTGTCTTGTGATTATTTCAATTTTCCAACAAGATGGTGGCTCCCTTTTTAGAACCTTCCAGGGAGTTTTAGTGGCATTTCAGAATTTCATACTCCGTGGTATTATTTTCCAATCACTTATGCACAATAAACGAACTATATTACGTAAAACACTACCAAATTAACAAAATATAGTGTCAAATAACACAAGATTGTGAATAAAATATAAAATCCACTACATGAGAGACTAAAATCCCGCCTAAAACTGCAAACCAAAACTTGTAATTGTTAATTATGACAAGTAGTGTAACCATAATGCTGATATTACGTAATTTCCTTAATAAGTGACCACGGTAATCAGGAGTGACTACATTGTATACTTATTGAAACTGTGAAAATGTTGGTTACATTACAATCTATCATGCTTTTTATAGTTATTGTCAGTCACGATTTTAAACTAAGGATATCCTTCGCAGTAAATTACGTCACATATATAATTGGTTACACGATTTTGTACCATAAAAACAACGTTTAATATTATTTTGACGGATTTAACCTTAGTTTAATTTTCGTATTAATAATTTGGAAATATTATCTGTATATAAATAGGTTAATATTAAACGGTTTAGTTCCTTCTCTGTTTCTCCCGGTGGTTATGGTTGAGACCGATTCTATTTATTTCTATTTTTACTAACTAGCAAACGTTAGGATACTCATTAAAAAGTTGGCAATAGTTTTTTATTATTAATTATAACAATTATTATTTAATTATGTGTTTGCATATGCATAAAAAATCTGCATATTCTTTTTTTTATTTGGCAGCAGTGGTCCCTTTCCACAATTCAGCCAGTGTTATGTGGCGAGTGTCATAATATAAGTAAAACATAAAAAAAAAATTGAACGGTAGTTGTTAATTTTTGTAGTCGACAGGGTCTTGAGAACTCGCAAGGATTTTGATGTTCATGAGTACCTTAAAGAACCTACATTAATTCAAAAATATTAATATTTTAAATCAATTACATTAAAATCCAAATACGATGGTGATCACAGATACATGAATAACTTTCAAAATATGACGAGAAAAAGGAAGTTATTATGAAGGGTATTTTGCTATGACTATGTATGAAATAATGTATAAAACTTACACGGTGATAGCAAAGTCAAATATCTGCAGGCAGAAGAAAGGCAATAGATGCGCAGGCTTTCCACGAGACGCTCCGTAGATCAGCATCAGTGTGATGGCCAGGGTACACACTGTAACCAGCGCACCCACATCCACATCATCTAGGTACACACAGTCGTAATACATAATTTACACTACATCTATTTAAACAAGGGTCTTTAAAAACAATCTAGGAGTTTTGGACGAAACCTTAGTCTGTTATGTAGTGGCTTTATATTTTATTCATAATCTTGTGTTATTTGACTCTGTATTTTGTAATATTGATGGTATATTAAACAATATAGTTCGGTTATTGTGCATAAGTGAATGGAACATAATGCGACACCATGAATTCTGAAATGCCACAATAACTCCTTGGAAAGTTATTCTAACAAGGGGGGGTCAGTAGCTTGTTAGAATATTGAGAAACTAGCCTCTGCTCGCGACTTCGTTCGCGTGGAATAGATACACTAACACGCAGCAGTTCTCGAAAAGAAAAACCATCCCGATTTTGAAACATTTTTCATCTGTGCTCAGCTCCTATTGGTCTTAGCGTTATTACATATAGCCTATAACCATTCTCGATGAATAAGCTATATAACTCTGAAAAAATTATTCAAATCGGACCAGTAGTTCCTGAGATTACCCCCCACAACGTCACAACATCACAACGTCACAAACTTTACCTCTTTATAATATTAGTATAGATAATTGCAGAATATTTGTAATATTATTACGTTCTCGACAATGGTAGTAATAATCTGGAATATTGGTTGCCAAAAATAAAACAAAAAGTAAGAAAAACTGTCGATACAGTACAACTTCAGTTCTGAAGCGATGATAGCTCAACGGTTAGTGTGTTCGGAGATTTATCTATCGACGTAAGTTTGAATCCTTGTGAATAAGCCGTAGCTTTCAATAAAAGAAAAACATGGTGATGAGACCATAGTATGGTTGTAAAATTGTTTTAATTTCGCCTGGCTAACTACCACGATCAAGATGAATATCTGTCGGCGCGTGTGTTCCGACAGCTTTTTGGTAGGCTCGCCCGGGGTAGTATCATCTTCTCAAAGAAAACCGACGTGAAGTAACAGTGCTTGCATTGTTGCGTTTCGTTCGGTCAGTGAGAACACCGAGGTCTATCTCCTTCCTCTACCTAACCTCTGCCCCTTCTCCTTCCCCACCAACACGGGCTGGCAATGCACTTGCGACTCCTCTGATGTTGCTGGTGTCTATGGACGGTGGTGATCACTTAACATCAGGTAACCCAACGGTTCGTTTGCCTCCTTTGAAAAAAAAAAAAACTCCACTTGTTTGTCATACCCTTTAGGCGTCTTTACCATCTTGGATCATATAGTTATTTAACATTGCGTGAGATTTCGGTCAAACGCTAATACCCATAATGTATTAAACATCTGAACTCTATATACAAGAAAGTTTGTTCATGTTGTCCTTTGATAATATAATTTGCACCGTTTAGCAGATTAACGGATATATATTAATAGGCAGGATCAAACCAAACTAAATACCTAAATCAGCATTAAACTGTGTAAGCTGTTTCGATTAGAGGCTGGTAATCCTAACTAATATTACAAATACGCAAGTGAGTTTAGTTATTACGTCTTTATAGCTTAATTACTCATCCCAATATTATTAAATTGTGCATACAAATTGTCAGGGATATAGAAAAGGGTTTACCCTTCATTCAGAAAGAAAAGGATAGATTAACAATATCGCGAACAAAACCGCAAACAAAAGCTAGTTATGTTAAAATTCGAAGATCCGATGAATGTATAGAAAATATAAAAGACAATGGAATATTAAAATAAAACAACTATAATAAATATTATAAGTTAATGACACATTAATATGTATTAAAACAATATTTAGGAAAAATAAATATTATATGACGTCATTATGAGGTCGTGCTTATGAGTAATACAATAGTATTGTAGAATAATACGAGTCTTTATATTGGAATAATAAAATGAACGTTAATATGCAGATATAATATATAGTATGTAGATAAGTGTTAACTGGCGATAAATTTTAAATTTAAGACTTACTGAAACTGAGAACAATGAAGAATATCAAACATAATAATATAAAAAGTTGAATGAGGAAAAATGATGAGATTCTTATTACCTACAACTATTTATTTGTAGAAGAGACCCTAATGTGTATGAAATGTATAAACAATAAAATTGTAGGATATTGTTATGTAACTATGACATGCCGCAGAAGACGCATCTATTTATTAAAGGAATAAATCAATGTTTTACCCTACCCCACAAATACCAATAAATATACATTAAATATCTCCTAATAATTTACATAAATGCTATAACTATATTGTTGCTCAAATGATCGATAACGTGTACTTTTTGACTCAATCTCGAGAAAAAATTCCCAGTATAGACGACGTATTTACAGAATTTGTTTTAGTAGGTGAGTTACTAAAACGAAATAATAATAATAATAAACTCTTTATTGCACACAAGTTAAAGATACACAATTAGACATTCGTTTATAATATACTAGCTGACCCGTGCAACTTCGTCTGCACCAAATTGGTTATCACTGGTTTCAATTGTATTTTTAAAAGCGATAAAATTGAATAAAACTGACACGCGATTGCAGCCACAACTACCGTTTCCAATTGTGAATCCTAACTATCCCCGGTCTCACTCAAATGTATACCCAGATTATATGTGATTTTTTATGTAAAACATCTATAGGCGCACCCTAAACTTAAATCGGCCATGGCGACGTTCGTGGTGATTACACACAAGCTTCGCACTATTAACGACCCTATCAGTAAAGCATAAGATTCAAATTATTTTTCTAAACCATTATAATAAAGAGGAATCGTAGTATTTTTGTATGTTAATTACGAATAAACTCAAACTACTGGACGGATTTCGATAATTCGTTTACCATTAGAATGCTACATTATCCCTTAGTAACATACCGGATTAGGCCTCCCACGGCAGTGGCTGAAGCCTAGGTTCGATCCCTCGGTAGGGAGCCCTTGAGTGCGTTGCTTGCGCGATACGGTGACACACAAATATACATCACTGCTACAACACTACACGATCACCTCCACACACGTGCACGCTACACGCTTACACATGAAAGTGGAAGGGTATACTTATTCCCCTTATCGAACTGAAAAACTCTCAATTTTCCAATAACATATATATGGAGGAGTTGTTGAGGCGTGTATGCTTGGTACACATATACGTTTCAACAACTCATACATATATAAATAGTTAGCTAGGTTAGCTAAGATAGGTCGCGATATTGTATGCAACAGGCAACAGCCAAGCCGAGGTGTGCCGTGCACCCTTGAGCTGGTTGCCAAAATAAAATCGGATGAGCGCCTTAAGCGCTCGCCTTAGTAGTCCGGTGAAGCTGTTAAGACCTTGCTGGGTCAATAGCGTTGACATTTCGAAAAAAATCCTTAGTAACATAGGCTATATTTATTTTTTAGAAAAAAATTGGGATTTCTACTAAAATTTCAATAATGTAATCAAAGGTATGAAAAAAATTTGGCATAAAATGTATTTCATCGCATGCGCCCCGATAACTATGAATGATAGAACAAAAATATGTTCTACAATATTAAAGAACATATGTCTACCTATTGTGATTATGTCACTATAACTACATTTTTGAAATAAATCTTAATAAAAACTATACCATGCGTAAAAGACTATGTTATTCATGTCTATATATTAATCCATATCCAAATAAATTATTTTTAAAGTAAGACTGTTTCAGTACATGTAGATAACTTTTTGAATTATTAAAATCGGCCATTACATTCAAAAGATATTGTGAGTTTTAAAATGTCAATCTAAACGAAATACGCGGGCACACAAAACGTAATCTTTGTACTATTAACGAAATACCTACTCAAAAACCTTCACAACCCTACTGGTATAATTGTAAGATTCAAATTGTTTATATTTAATATTATGTAACATCACAATAATGGCAGAGAGACGCGTGGATAGAAATGTTTTGTCGTCAACGTCTACCGGTTCATGTCCGATCTCACCAAAGTTAAGCAATGTCGGGCGTGGTCGGTGCTTGGATGGGTGACCGCCTGGAGATATTGCGTGATGTTAGCTTTTTACGGGTCAAATTAATCTTCAGTAATTTTTTTAATATATAGGTATATGTATTTTTTATATTTTTAAATTAGGTGTAATATAATATTTTTATAATATTACGGAATTGGTTTTTTTAATCTTACTAATATACATATACACTGGCCAAAGTCTGACCTAGATAGATTTCAATTACATGTTTTTATTTTTAAAAGAGAGGAGGCTTATTTTCTGCATTAGGTCGAGAAGAGCTGCCAATGATGATGATGATGAAGATTATGGTTTTTTGTGACGTTACATTTCCGAAGCTACAGGTTATAATACGAACTTTGCACTATTGACGAACTACTCAAAAACATCTGCAACTCTATTTGTATAAACATAACATTCAAATTGCTTTGTCGAACACTCGTCGTACCAGTATTACACGGCATGCACAGAAGACCTTGCGCCCTTTGACATACCGCCAAACACCGTGCTTGCACCTTTCACTGATTTCTTTGTTACTATTTAATTAGACAATTGACTGTCACGGATTAAACTACGCATTTTTAACGCTATTTATAAATTATGAAACACCGTTCGCAGTTGTGAATGTAACCAGTGTTTTAATTGAAAATATGTCGGACAGCGATAATTTCGGAACTGAAAGTATGCACCCTTCTACAAAGAAAGTAAAATCACACTATGACATATATCTTGATAATGCTATATCTAATACTTTTATAACATACTTCAGTTATCATCGACCAATTTTCACAGTATTAACCAGCTATTCTAAATTTGAAACCCTTGCGTTTTATGGGACAAAAAGTATCCTGGATGTAGCCTTGTAATATCAGTTGTCACTGTGTTAATTTTTGCTTCTATATGGATAACATAGTCTACCTTGATTAAAATTTCCAAAAAATATTTAATGTACAGATTTCGACTTGTTACAATTTTAATAGTATAAATTAGTTATTAACAATTTTGTGGACGTTTTCGAAGCAGTTGAAATTTTTGAACGAAATTATTATGTAATCGTAGCCTAGAGGTAAAGTTGGCGACTCTATACTATTCTCATGACCGACGGGGAGACGGTTGAACCCCGTCATTCTTTTTGGTTATTTGTTTTTTTTTTTATGTAGCCTATATAGCTTGAATTTTTAACTAATCTGTCTGCTGTAAATAGCACAAAGGAAAATTACCAAAATCCATTAAGAATCTCATGAACTACAAATTTTTTACTTTCGTCCGTTATTCTGGAGAACTCCTTGCGTTTTATGGGACAAAGAGTATCCTGGATGTAGTCTTCTAATATTAGTTATCACTGTGTCAAATTTCGTTAAAATTGGTTCAGTACTTTCAGAGTAATTCGGGTTTATATTCTAGACTTTAATCCTTTATCCTGGAGAACCCTTGGCGTTTTATGAGACAAAAAGTATATTTGATGTAATCTCGTAATATTAGCTATCACTATGTCAAGTTTCGTCAAGATTGGTTCAGTACTTTCAGAGTGATGCGTGTGCATAGGGACAGACAGACAGACAGACAGACAGACAGACAGACAAAAATTGTAAAAAGATTATTTTTGGCTTCTATATCGATAACATAGCCTATCCTGATTAAAATTTTCAAAAAATATTTAATGTACAGATTTCGACTTGTTACAGTTTTATTATAGTATAGATGTACGTACATACGAAATGTAATAAATAAACAACTAAAATTTATTTGATGCACAATTAGGCCAGAATAACCCCCTTATCACGTTCTATTACGTTTTTAGTGTGAGTTACTTATACCTACCTAGACGACAATCGAATACTGCATCACACATACTTGCAGCCTTACAGAGCCGATCGATCATCGTCTAACAATATTGAAGTGGATCGCCAACAGATCAAGTTTGAGCACCCTTACTTTACTATGACATATTCTGTATGAAAAAACGATTACTTACGATATATCAGGCTGTGATCTCGCGGATGTGGGACATGTTGTGGGTAAGGGCTGGGCGAGGATTCCACGTTAGAGAGAGGTGTAGGTAGCACGTTATCGACACGTCCAACGTTGCTCCAGTCGGCAACGGGTGCAGAATCGCGCTCCAGCTCGTTAAGCAGACGAGGATCACGCACGATAGCTGCAAGGTAGGCTAAGGCCACCAAATGCAGCATCTAAAAATATTTATTTACGTTTCTATTTAATATATTTAATAGTAGGTGCCCAGCCACCAAATGCAATGTCTAAAAAATGCTATGTTATATATTTAATCATTTGTGTTCAACAACCAAATGCAGCATCTAGAAAACAAATATTTATGTTGCTATTTTATATATTTTATAGTAGTTGTCCAGCCACCAAATGCAGCATCTAGAAAACAAATATTTATGTAGCTATTTTATATATTTAATCATAGGTGTCCAGCCACCAAATGAAGCATCTAAAAAAATACTATTTTATGTATTTAATCATAGGTGTTCAACCACTAAATGCAGCATCTTGAAAACAAATATTTATGTTGCTATTTTATTTATTTTATAGTAGGTGTCCAGCCACCAAATGCAGCATTTAAAAAGTTTAATTTGTGTAGCTATTTTACATATTTAATAGTAAGTATTCTCTCACTTATCTGCTAGTAAGCAAGGTTGTGAAAAGTTATACAGTTAAACTACAATGTAGAAATCCATAATTTATTATTATCTTAGATGAAGATGTACAATTGTTAATTATCATATATATACTAATAAAAAGTTATTGCTTCAACTATTTTTTTAAGGGGGAACAGCTTGTATGAAATTTAAAAAATCATTTTTTTATATAATATAGGGGGCAACGAACAGGTGGGTCACCTGATGGTAAGTGATCACCGCCGTCCATAGACACTAGCAACACCAGGAGAGTCGCAAATGCGTTGCCGACCTTTAAAATTTATAAGGCTAATTAATAATTATAATTATTATATGATATTATAATAATAATTATTTCTTTAGGCTAATTTATCATGTAAATTAACCTTTAAAATTAATACATATCCCATGAGATATACAAATATTACATTTATTATTATTATTTTATGTTTAACAGACAGGGACCCGCATTATTAAATGACGACAGGTACCATCAACCAACCAACCACCATTGAGTTATATCCACCAACATTGAGTTTTCGCCGACCAAGACTCCATAATTATTTTACAACAGTTTTCTCTTGCAGTAAGACGTGACAATGAGCACACAATTTCAAGGGGAACTACGAAATAATGTCCAGATCTAGTTATTTAATTTTAGTATATGAAAATGTACTCACCAAATGCCATGTTCCTAGTAACATAGTCCCTGTACGGACATGTAAGCAAAAACAACAGCGCCATTCGCTATTTCTCTCACTTCCCAACTTAGGACGTAATCGTATCATCTTGACCTGCGACAGAAAACAATTATTTTATACTTAAACAACTTTTAAATGTGATTGATCACTTGTAATGAGTCAACTGATTCCTTCGCCATTTCTGTACTATTGATTTAGTTGTTAACAATCCATATGTGTAAATAAATAACTTTTAAAAATAAATACATGAGTGTTTTTATAAATCACCTGACCTTTTATGAACCTTCATTGTTTGTTTTTATTTAACTAAGCTAGTATTGCAGTGTTAAGAGAATATAAACAGGAAAAATCAACTATATTGTGTAAAATAAGCTTTACTCAATATTGTAGCTGTTTTTTTTGTTTCGAACTGACTATGCTATTGACCCCGCGAGGTCTTAACCACTTCACTGGTCTATGATTGTAGTTATAGCTGTACTATTTATTATCTTCAATATTAAATGCATCATACCCTAATAATCATATTATGACAACTAGATATGATAACCTACTTTAAATTGTATTGAGTTGCATTTTATATTTCTAATAATTATATGACATATATTTCACACTGAGATTTATTATAGTGTTATGGCAGGAACATGTAGTGGTTTTTCCATGCATAGGTTCATATTATTATATAATATATTGTGAGGCATTTGTTGTCTAGTGTAATTTGTGTCTTGCATAATATAGTTTGGTTATTGTGCAAAAGTTAATAACATGGGACAACAATAAAGTAACATATACACCTATTTATGACACATTTTATTACTGGTATTTATACCTATTTAGCAAAAATTGAAAACCAGCATTAGAGTTACATGCTGTGGTGGCAGACAGTTTATGCTGAATTGTGCACCTTTATAGCAGTACTATCGCAGAACTAAATATACTATGTAGTAACCTTTAACTGTTTATTTACTTTTTGCTATATATAATCTTTGCAACTAGAATATTTGGATAACTGTATTCTCTATGTACTTTTTGGAATAGTTTTTATTTCTTTTAAAAATGTAATAAGAGGCCCACCATATTATTGGAACAGTGCAGTGTAAATGGCGCAATGCAATTCACTATTCTATCTATTATAAAAGTCAATATGAGAGTTTGTTTGGTATGCTTTAATACTTTAACTATTTAAATGATCCTATAAAGACATTGACAGGGTTAAAATAAAAGACATAGTATCTATCTATGATTCAAAAATTAGTACTGTTCCTGTTTATTTTCATATTTTTCGATCTCACTACTCTATTGACCTAACAAGGTCTTAACAGCTTCACCGAACTACACATACTGTTCCTGAGGCACAGTCAAATAAATATTAAAGCAAGTGGAGACTAGTCTATTATAAAATTATGTTACTTCTAGGTATAGTTTAAACAAAAAGTGCGTGTGTAGTTATGTATACGCCTTAGAAGTTATACTTCTTTAGCGTAACAAGATAAAAATCTTTTCAAAAATTTTATCTTTCGCCTTATTTTATGTTTGTAAAAACGACACTAACAATAGAAAAAAGGTATTTAATATATTGAAAGTTTTAATACAAAGAAATACATACAACAAATACAAACAAACAAAATGTTGACTATAGCTAACTTCAAGGTGTCGGTTTTTGGTGACGGTGTGCATATGCATCGTAATAAATTCAGGGTGTCGGTTTACGCGCGCGTCCTAAAAGTTTACTCTATCATTTTTCCCTAACGTGCCAAAAGAAGTATAACTTCAAAAAATTACTTACATGAGGTATTTTCAATGAAAGAATGTAAAGGAAATTTCGTAAACAAGTTATTTATATTCTGCTCGTGAGTTAGGAACTATTTTGCAATAATACATTTTAAAATATACTTTGAAGATTTATAAAAGCAAAATGTACATTATTAGTATAAAAATATATGGACCGTTTATTTTGAAAGTGGTGCAAGTCCATTTTTGAGAAAAATGAGCTATCATGTAATTCATGCTTAATTTAATGTAATTTTTTTATATATAACTAGTCCATGTTTAATTTCTCAAAAAATCTCATGTTTTGTACAACTTAAAATTGGTGGGTAAATGAAATTGCATAATCATCGATTATGAAAGTGGTGTAAGTCCAATTGACAGAGGTAGGTGGAATAGCAGATGGATACCGATCAGTGTTTTGTTATTTTTCATTTATTTTATACTAGCTGTGTCCCACGGTTTCACCCGCGGACGATTTGCATTGTTTCCACTCCGTGTTTCCACTACTCGTAACTCTTGGGGCATTCATACCTTCTGAACGATGCAGATTTTGGTATCATAGAAATCGCATTGAGAAAAATGAATTTTGTGTACACACCACAAGATTATTATAATGTAATAGCGCAATGTAGAAAACAGGATAAATTCAGTTTATATGAAATGAAACGGGAGAATTTCATTTCAACAAAAAATCTCTAAAATGCAATTAAAAAACAGATAAAAAAAATACTAATGGAGAACAGGTCAATTGGTTGCAAATATGTTGGTTGAGGTTCCTCAAAATTGCCCCATATACCATTTTTTATAAAACAACGATGACAGACAGATGACAGACGCAGAATTTAAAATTATCAATTTATTACCTCTACATCCTGGAAGGAAAACCGTTAAAATTTAAAAAAATCGTCCTGGAGCCTTTGTACCAAAATGCCAGACCTATTACGTACGAAATATATAAAGACATGAAGCAGCTACTACCCTATATACCTCCAGTGCATCATGCATATTTCGAAACACTACCACATGTAGAGAATAAGTAAATTCTTGAATCAGTATCTTGTAATGACAATGTAATTGCCTTCTAAAATAAAAGTTTATGTGTTATTATGCGTATTTGGAAACAAAATTATATTAAACTGAAGTATATTTTAAGGGATATTTGATTTTTCAAAACTGAAATTAAACAATTTTTACAATTGTCTAATTTTGAAAGTGGTGTAAGTGCATTTACAGCACATACATATTTGTTATCGTAGTCTAATTAGCCAAAAACATTTTATATAAACAAATGAAATGTTGATAAAATAAGAGAAACAATGCCAGACCTCATATGATTTGCCTGTATTTTTAAATCAACAAACCTTTAATTTTCTCGAAACAAAAAATAATGGACTTACACCACTTTCAAAATAAACGGTCCATATTTCTTTTTAACCGACTTCAAAAAAAGGAGGAGGTTATCAATTCGACTGTATGTTTTTTTTTTTTTTTTTTTTTATGTTTGTTACCTCATAACTTTGGACTGGCTGAACCGATTTTGAAGATTCTTTTTTTATTTGAAAGCTAGTGCTTCCCGTGTGGTCCGTTTTTTTTGGTCCAGTTCTGTCTACGGCATCCAGTGCAAAACCGTATAAGTGTTAAATTTGCATTTGGTGTGTATACGACAAATAGACGAATAACTCAATATCATGCCAACCAATTTCGATGATTCCTTTTTTATTGTAAAGGGTGTTCTTCAAGGGTAGTTTGATGAGAGTTTCGTTAGGTTCTGATTATGGGATCCCTGACAAAGTAACACAACTTTCAAGAAACAAGTCTACTCCTTTCTTAAGGGCCGGCAACGCATCTGTGATTCCTCTCGTGTTGCAGGTATCCATGGGCGACGGTGATCACTTACCATCAGGTGACCCACATGTTATAGAAAAAAAACTATGTACACTAAAAATGGAAAAATAAAGTAAATTTTCAAAAAAAAGAATTAACGGACTTCAATATTAATCAGAGGCATAAAAATAAGGCACTGAAAACCAGAAAATAAATAGTTTATCAAATTAACCAAATTTAATGAAACTTTGTACCTAGATGTAGATGATATGATTTTCGGTTGGCACCGAATTCCAATACATCTCTTGGTAGCACACATATTCATATGTTTCATTAAATTTGGTTAATTTGATAAACTATTTATTTTCCGGTTTTCAGTGCCTTATTTTTATGCCTCTGATTAATATTGAAGTCGGTTAATTCTTTTTTTTGAAAATTTACTTTTATGGTAACAAATAATGATGCAATACAAAATCTCTTGTTTACCAGTAAACCTCTTATGTTACTAATATAAACTGGCTGAAGGCGAAAGGCGAAAAGTTGATATAGAGGTACTGTGACAGGTCTATACAGATACAGATGGTATACCACTCCTTTTAATTGTAATATAAGCAAACTAGATCATGATACACCTAAATATATCACTACTGTGGTCATGACTGAGACAGAATAAAATGTGTCATACTCTATCATTCTCCTACCTACCAATTTTCCTTTGTATATTTAAAAATTCCCAAAAGTACAAGGAATATCTAAATAAAAAAATCATAAAAGGCAGTAGTGTAATTTGTGTAGAAAATACATATTACATAGAAAATGAGAAATTTAAACTTTTGTTACTTGATTTAATATATAAGATCATTAAATCAAGTATGAAGCAGAATAAAAAAAACTATTCATAGCAAGTTAGATGACAATTTGAATGAATCATTATACTGCAAGAAGAGATAATAATATTTTATTATATACTTTATTTAAAGTACATTTTAAAATTCAGTATTTTTGTATCTTACAATATTACAACATTTAAATTTGGGCACTACTTAATCAAACATTGAATTTTTGTTTTCAATATAAAATACTAATATTGTTAATCTTTAAAATTAAATGTAGAAAAATGGATTAATTATAATTAATTAGTTTTTAACTATTCAAAAGTTTATTTGATAAGAAACTTTCTTCTAGTCTATTAATTCTATATACCTCAAGATTAGGACTGTCTTTACCTATTCTTCATTCTACCTCATGAATATTGGAGTAAATATGTTGTCAATGGTTTTATTTATTTACTGAGTTCATTAGTAGTGATGTAATGTAATTTTTTTTATAAAAAAATAGTAGTAAAAAGTATTAGAGTTCATTAATGTTTATCAGATGAATTGCAAAACAAAACTATATATATATATGGAAAATAAATTAATATCTATTTTATAATTATAACCATTTTCTGCAATCAACATTTAGAGTTAATACATGTGTGCAGTTAATTACATTTCAACTGGAGAGAATAGAAATATTAAATATAAAGATTGAAGAAATTCCAGTGTGATGGATGAAAAGGATTGAAATGCTAAAATAATGAAACGAACCTTTACTATAACATAGTACAAATATAACATCATTGATAAGAAGTCAGAACCTTCTTAATCCAATAAATTATACACTCTGCAAGCTATGCCTCTAAAGAGATAAGTTTATATACGTATAGTGAAAACTTCATGATGAAATTTATCGTCCACAAATAACCATGCATTATAATTAGGTACACATCTAAGAAAAACAAATATTTTTACGTACTTATGCTTAGAAACATAATGCAATAATAAAGAAATACAGATACTTCTTAAATACAATGTAATTATACGAACCTCGATAATATGAATGGGTAAAATCAATACAGAATTAAAACAAAACTATAAAACGATTCACAATCACAAAATATGAAAATATCGTTCAACTAATTTTGATGAAACGTAGGTAGATATATAAGTCACAAAACATATCCAAAGTGAAAATCCTTGAAAATGACATCGACAAATCAACACTTTTTAAATGAATTAAGGTTAATGATCACAAGACCTTTAAGCAAAATTTGTTTTATACTAACTTCCTTAATACATAATAATGGCACTGTTTCTACAATATTTGTAATAAATTTATATATACGTGTAAAAAAGGATATATTTGTTAAATGCAATTAAATAGTAAATCACTAATTGAAGTAATTAACTTCTTATTGGTATCTTTGACTTTATAGAATTAGTTGGCAGTTTAGTCTGAATTTTTGCATATGCGTTTTTTTTGAGTTATAATCTTTAATCTCATCATTTTAACTTTTTGAAATCTTTATCTGCAAGGCCTATTTTATTGTTTATCTTACCTTGAACCAAAATCAAATATCACTTCGAACACAAATATTTTGTAACATTATAAATTCTGTATTTTCTATAGAAATTAAATAATTTTATTTTGATATTAATAAAAAGTATTTACGCAGCCATATGTAAAAGAGCATATGTTTGATAAAGAAGCGGTAAAAAAATAGAAGAAACTAATTAAATATCAGACATATATATTTCCACTGTGTCATAAAATGCTAACCAAATACTAGATACTGGATACTAGCTTTGGGACAGATTGGTCCCAGCGCACTTTTTAAAAAAATTTTAAATTTCCCGCCATCGGCAAAGACATTTAGTACATATACCATATGAGTCTATAAATCTATGGTCACAATAATATATTTAATTATATTCAGATTATATATGGTTTTTATATTATCATGTATTTGATATTATTTTCATAAAAATTATATCTAATTTAAAATATATTTCGTTTTTAATCTTATGATCGATAAAATATTGTATATTTTCTTGAAATAAGTTTTATATGAAATAAGGAGAAAGAATAATAGTAAAGTTAATTGGCTGAAAACTATTGTTATCATATTCATTTGTCTAAATTATTCAATATTTAATTTGATATATTCATATTGTAGTAGTTTCATGTATGTTTAGTTCAGTATTTAATCTAACATATTTTTTCTAACCTAAAAGTATAAATACAATAGCTAAGTTGGACATTTCGTGGTTTAGTACAAAAAATAGTCCTTAAAAATTAAATAATTATGTAATAATACATTTTGCATAATAATTGGAATTTCACATTACATCATTTATAATTATTCAAATCTTGTAATAAATCCAGTATTTTTTTAAACCTTATACTGCCAAACTGTTTGCTAACCTTTGTATCATAAGGTCTATTTTCGTTTGTATGGCGCTTAAATCTTTATGGTTTTTCACTAATACAGGTGTTAAGTTTAACTTTTTCAATCATTATTCATTATACTTTATAGTTACCAAATGCAAGTAACCAGCCATAAAAAAGCGTGCTAATTAGAGTGTACTAGTTCCTCACAGAATAATAATACTCCCTACTCATCATGATGATGATGATGATGATTAACCGGAGGTTTCATTCAGGCAACAAATACAAAAACACTGTCAGGTTGTCAGTGTCAAGTGTCAACAAAGGGTTGTCAAAGTACGTGGGAGGTATAAGTAAAAGAAAAACTATACTTATTTTGGAGTCTGAGAAGTATATAATTGTTAGAATCGCATAGTTCACTTATAATGGATAAAATTCCAGACACGATCGGTTACCTTGTTTTGGCTGAAGACGGTGCTGTCCTTGAATCTGGAGGCGAACTTGAAAACGACGAACGTGTTGCAACAATACTAACTGATCTCATCACTTTATCTAATAAGTGAGCAATAGTATTTGTTTTTGGATATCCGTTATCATTTTCGAATGCTGCGTATATACATAAATAGGTATTTTTATTTACAGAGTTGACCCGGTAGCATTTGGACCAAATGACCAGTTCAAGAAAATAACTATAACTTACGATGACCACTGGTTTGTAATATGTCTTTCGAATAAGAAGATTTATGTGGTAAAAAGAAGCATACCAACTTCTGCTATTGAAGTGAACACAGTCAATGTTTGAAGTTATAACAATTAATCATGGGGCGTAACATCTTGATGAGCAGTCTGGAAAATGCGTCATTTAATATTATTTTTCAAATTTTATTTCGATGTGTAACATTTATCATAAATGCGTGGGTGATAAGAAATGTTGGGCATGAAATACTGGGTATTATGAACGTAAGACTATTGCTTTTAGAAAGTACTATATTGTTCCTGAGTAGAGAGCCTTTCATTCGTGCTTGCTTAGGTCAAAAGGATGATGTTAGTTGGACCCATCTTATAAACCAGATGTGGTTATCAGTACCGTTAAGTTGTATTTTATCAATAATTTTTGTATATATATGGTTACATTGGTTACCATTGGGACACCCTGAACATGCTCTTCAGTATACATTCAGTTGCTGGAGTGTGGCATTCTCATGTGTTTTAGAACTCTGCTCTGCTAATATGGCTTTAGTCGCTCAATTATTTTGTTTTGTTAAATTGAAAGTTGCCCTAGATACTTTGCACATTTTTGTGAGAACTGTAATATTCCTTACTATAGTTATTTCTAACAGATCACTTGCTCTTTTTGCATTTTCAGTTGCCCAAATAGGAAGTATAGCAACCATTGTTTTATCCTATTATTTATTTTTTTACTGGTATGTTAGCAATAAGCCTCTATATGCTAAAGGAGCTCTTAAAACCAAGTTAGTGTCTCAGAATGTTTTACAAAAATTGTATGATAATATGGATGACTTTCCATTCACTACTCTAAGAGATTTTTTACCAAAATATTTAGGATCTATAAATGCATCATTCAGTAAGAAATTAAGTACATTGACTATAAGTTTTACTAAACAGGGAGTAGTGAAACAGCTATTGACAGAAGGTGAGAAGTATGTCATGTCCGTCAGTCCTGTTATGACTTTTACAGAGCAGGCTATTTATGATGTAGTGAATAACTTGGGCAGTCTTGCTGCAAGATTTGTGTTTAGGCCGATTGAAGATAGTAGTTATTTTTATTTTACACAAATGGTCAATAGAGAATTACCTCTACAAAAACAAGACCAAGATAAAATTAAAGAATCATGTGCAGTTCTGTCTCAAGTGTGTAAAACTGTTAGTTCAATTGGCTTAATTGTTTTGGTGTTTGGTCAAAGTTATTCACTTACACTATTGACATTGTATGGTGGGGAAGCTTTTGTGGCAAGTGGGTTGCCTGTTTTGTTACTAAGGAGTCATTGCTTAGCAGTTGTTCTACTGGCAATTAATGGTGTCACAGAATGCTATGCCTTTGCCACCATGACAAGTACCCAATTAAACAGTTATAATTACCTTATGGTTATTTTCTCTATATCATTTTTAATATTATCATATGTTTTGACCTATTTGTTAGGACCTGTAGGTTTTATTATATCAAACTGTATAAATATGATAGCAAGAATTGCACACAGTATCCACTTTATAAACGATAAATACAAAAATACTGAACATAAGCCTTTAGATGGGCTGTATGTAGGAAAATTCTTTTTAGTAACCTTATTCATAGCAGGGTGTGTGTGTAAATTATCTGAAAGTAATTTAGCTAATGAGTCCATGATGTTGCACTTAAGTGTAGGATTGATAATGTTTATGTTTGTAATGTTATCTTGGGGTTATGAAAATAAAGAGCTTGTTATTAAGGTGTATAGAAAATTTGTAAACAAAGAGGAAAAGGTGTCGATGGACTAGTATGCAATTTTGTTAATGAAGGAACGGAAATGTTTTGTAAAGAAGAATGTTACTGTATTATAATGAACAAATAAAAATGTTACTTATATGAGAATATAGGATCTTTTATTTATTTAGAGCTCATTATAACATTGGATTATAAAATTTAACACAATGAGAAAAGATGTTTCCACATTAATTATATATATATATTTTTTAATTATTATTCCATATAATTTTGTAACATGAATTTTACATAGGGTAGAAAAAAATACCCTTCATTTGAGCATCACATATTCTTCGAACTTCATCTGAAACAAAGAAAAAAAAATTAAACAGATATCAACTTATTCTAAATAAATTACATATAAGAAACCTATTTTATCCTATTCTTGGAAATGTATGTAACTTATTTGTTTTTTTTTTTTTATGCAACGCCATATTAAAACTGATAAGACGCAAATAGTTATTTTATAAATTTATTAGTTACAGCATCTATATACAGACAGTGCTCCTAGTCAAAAAACTTTTTTGAAAATTAAGAGGAAATGCAGTCTGATAAAATTTTTAGAGTAGTTATTAACAGAAGTTAATTGCTATCTCACTTTTCCTGAACTATCAAATAAAACGTGAGAGAGACAACTGCTGTTTGGAGTAGACATGGGTAACTCAGTAAAAATCCTTGCGCTAACTCAGTAACTCAGGCGCAGTGAACTGCGCCGGCTCATTGCGCTAACTCAAAATTGCGCCATGGCGAAATAGCAATAAAATGAAAACAAGCCGAATAAGCAACGCAATGCGCGCCATCTGCACGCCGTCCTCACAGGTACTGCTACTGCGTTGGCTCATTGTTCGCTTATCTAGTGAGTAAAAGAATGAACAATATCAGTGATGATTGACTGTGTTCATTCAAATATTGTGTGTATTGTGTATATGGCATACCCATAAATGATGTATTTCAATGAATTTTTGCCTTTATTACTCCACTTCACTTCACTTTAAAACACAAAATAACAACACTGTTGTACAGTAAACACAATAACAAACTAAAATAAATCAACCATGTTTTTCTTTCAACTAGTCCCCACAAAATCGATTATAGTTCGTTCGTTTTGATTTCCGAACGTAAACATATTCTTTTTTTTTCAAACTGGCTACACTATTGGCCTGATGGGTCTTCACAGCTTTACCGTACTAAGCATATTCCATCATTTGTTTTTACACACAGTCGTCAATTCGGACTCTGTCAAAATAAAACCTTATGACCAAAACACTGCTTGGTTTCCATGTCATGCCATGCCATAGTATGTCTAGGAACGAATCAGTGGATTCTTGCGCAAAGAATGCAGAAAGATGGTTCCTTGAAATATTATAGACAATATACAAAATATCTATGTTCTCTAGCTAAAACGTAGATTATTAGAAGTATTGCAAAAGGACTGGAATATTTCCAGAAAATATAAGGACAAATCTTACGATTCTATCCAAAATGAAGTTCCCCAAAAACCCATGATTTTTTAAGTGCCCATGTCAAAGTAAGGCCGTTACTTCCTGGATCTGTTGTCTTTGTCTAGGTCATTCTTGTACACCAGTGCATTTGTTAAATTAAGGATTAGGGACCATTCTCTCTGCGAATAGGGCCTAGGCGACGATTCTCCAGATCATGTTCGAGAAACAGATTCTTTGTTTTTGATGTCTTCCTTCCTTATATTCTCCGTCCTACTAACCCTTACGTGTCTTTAGTGAATACCTTTTATTTTACATGTCTTGTTATCTTCATATTATCATGTCTTGTCTTTATGAATATTAACAAAATCAAACTTTAATCAGATTGTCTATTTTTTAATCGATATGTATTTCACGTTGGCTATTTGTATATTTATGAGAAACAGACAATAACTCGGTCTGAACACAAATTAAATATCTTTGTTTTCGAATTTCTTTTTTAATCAACCTCCTTCGTTTATGACACTATCTGCCACAGACAGCGCTCATTCTGTGTCTACATGATATTGGTGGAATTGTGTATTGTTTACACACGGTGCCATACATTAAAGATCGAGAAGAGAAAGTATATTCAAATCTAGAAAATAAAGATACTTTACATTTCACAGAGTCGCTGTTTATAAAAATTATATTCGAATTTCGCGGCCCTGCGCTGTGCGCCAACTCATTTTGAAAAAGTGAGTTAACACATCCAGCGCAGTGAACTGAGTTGGCGCAGTTGCGCGGCGCAGCGCAGTGTTACACATCTCTAGTTTGGAGATTTTACCTATATAAAATAGACAACTACATGAAACATGAAATCATGGTTTAATATTCCGCCTTCAGAACCCAATTGATTTAAATCCTTTATTTTAAATCAATTCAAGGAAACTGGTTATGTTTTCATGTTTGTTTTATATGTTACATTCATATTTTCATATATATTCATATTTATTCATATTTGTTCATCTGATGTCTTAAAATGAGTATAGATAAACGGCACTCGATTTTTCTTTTAAATATGCTCTATGTAGCTCAAATAATATCTGTTTTATAATCTGAAAAAGAGATTTTAGAATATGGAATCTAACATAAAATATGAAAATTATTGATTATAGTTTGATTTCTTCAAGATTATTTTATTTATTTTAATCATGTACCTACAGGTGAAGCAGGTTTAGTTAATTTACCAATGTATTCTTAATATCAAATATTATGAAATACATATACTCAGATTATTACATAAAAAAAAACAAATAAGATATATTTGGACATACCAGCAATTTCTTTTATAGTCGCACTTTTTTCTTGTATAACCACATAAAACTCTCTGTCGTTGGAAGATTTCCCCGTGATCCAATATTCATCTGGAGTTTTAATAATAATTTCACCATAATTACCTAGGCTAAAATAGTGAAAATGAGGTCATTAAATATTATAGGTTATACATATATCTAATTCGACATAAAATAAAACAGAGTTCTCTGCCACATCTGTCTGATGATAAACTTAAAATTTACTGAACAGGTTTTCATTCGGTTTTCACCAGTAGGTAACATGATTACTGAAGAAGGTTTAGGTATATAATTTGTGAAGGTTTTTTTTTTTATTATCTGGGCGGGATAACGTCCACCATGCTCGCTAGTTTATGCATAAAACAATCGATCAAATTTTGAAGTTACCTTTGTTTATCGGCATGTATTCCCGCAATTATACTTAGGACTTCAGGTTTAATTGCAGTTGACCGATGCAACTTATTTGGTGGAGGCTAAAACATAAACAATATTTATAAAACATAAACAATATATATATATAAAGTGATCCATTAAATTTCCCCATTATTGGACGAAGGCTTCTTGCCGAAAAAGGGTTGTAAAGATATTAAATAATTCAATCGCCGAGAAATTTACATTTCTGCTCTTCAAGTATACCTCTGAAATTAATACCAAGGTTATTCCTTCATTGTCAGCCGACAGTGTTTAATTTTAAAATTTGCTTATTTCTAGAATTTAGTAAAACTACTATATATATATGACAGAATAATATACTTACAGAAGATTTAATAGCTAAATTCAATCTGTTATAATAAACGAATTTATGTTCGTTTATTAATTGTGTATTTTGCATTGCGTGAATTACACACTGTTCACTGATTGCTGTGGCTATCGTTGAAAGTTGGGGCCCAATGAAAGCATCTAACGATTTGACGATTTCGAGTTCAATTTGAGTGTTAACTGAAAATTTAAATTGATGGTGTATATTATTTTAATTTCTATACTACACTATTAATAACTGTATTGTATATATTCAGCTTGGTAGGTTAATTTTTTCTCAAACTGATTACGTTATTGACTCAGCATGGTTTTAATAGCTTCACCAGATTTCTAAGGCGAGCGTCAAGGGCACTCAGCCGATTTTATTTGGCAAGTAGCTCAAGGGTGCACGATACACCTCGGCCAGCTTGATAGATATTTTTCGTGTAATCGGTTTATCTAGAATATTCAAGTCAATCATATTGATAGATTGTTAGTTTTATTATTATCATAAGTAGTATAAAAAATTGAGTTATATATATATATATATGTATATTTAATCCCGTTTTTCCCAGACTTTATTTTTTTTTTACGTGGGGAAATCCCTTATGGATACCCCCCTCGCGGGGGAGAGGGCGGGCTATGTCCGACTCACACGGACCAAAACCCCACGGTGTGCCGACAGACCGTGTTGTTGGGACAGCAAGGGATCTATCTAGGCTATTCCCCTTGTAGAGCCGCCCCAACGGTCCGCCCGGCGGCAGGTGGCTGCCGGGATCCTACCCATAGAGACAGACTGGGCACACACCAGCTGCCTCCCCTCGTCCGCCGGACCTGTGCAATGAAGGGATGAGCCCCCCGACTGCATCCCCTCAGGTCTGCCTACGGTGGCGGGAGGAGTTGGGCAAAGCCCCGCCTCCTCCGTTGACGGAGAGGGCCACTTAGAGGGTCTGCCTCGCGAGCCCTCTCCGCCGCCTCCTTCTGCGAGATGACCTCCTCGCAATAGGAGGTCACTGCTCGCCACACCTGTTCGCTGCCGAGCATGGCCGAAACTACACCCAGCAGCGTCAAATCACCTCCCACCGCCGCCGCCAGAGTGCGGCGCTCTTCCTCCCATGCAACATACTCGGAGAGAGTGTGCTGCACGGTGTCTACTTCGGCGTCGCACTCGTGACAGGAGGCGGTCGGCTCCCTGCGAGCGATCCGGTGCAGGTACCACTCGAAACAGCCGTGTCCGGTCAGTACCTGCACCAGTCGGAACGTCAGCGAGCCCCACTTCCTCCCGATCCAGTTCTTCAGGACCGGGCGGACGGCGTCGACGGTATACGTCCCAAAGCGCGCGTCCGCCAGGTCCTGGATCCACCTCTCAACGGCGTCCTCCCTCAGACGCCGTCTCCACTCCTCAATTTCCCTGGGAGCCGGAGGCTCCCCACTATGTTTCCTCGCCGCCGTGTACCAATTCCAGCTCCCAGGGAAGGGAGCCGCGAGCGTGAAGGCCGCCGCCGAGGACACTGTCCGGTACGCCCGGATTGGCCTCAGTGCCACTGTATGCTGCGCACTGCGCAGCGCGCGCACGTTGGTGGCACCGAGGGTGTCTGCCCAGACCGGTGCCCCGTAGATGGCCATCGCCCGCACGACTCCCATGTAGAGTCGTCGGCACCCGGCACCCGGCACCCGGCCCCCCAATATTGGGGAGCAACTGGCCCACTGCCGACGCCGCCCCAGCGATTCGTGGTCCGAGCCCCTTAAAATGGGGCTCGAACCGCCAGCGCCTGTCCAAGGTGAGGCCCAGATACTTCATGTGGGCCCCCACCCTGATCCGGGCTCCCTCAACCATTATATGGGCCCCAGGTGGTGGCCCCGCCGAGGCCCACAAAAGAGTATAGCCTCGGTCTTCTCGAGGGCCACTCTGAGGCCCAACCTTCCTATGCGCCTGACCACGAGGGTTATGGCCATCGTAGCCAGGCGCTCCACCTCCTTCCAATCCCCCCCTCCCCCCGGGCTACGACTAGGGTGTCAACCGCGTAAGATATTAGGCGTGCTCCATATGAAAGCTCGCCGCGGAGCACCCAGTCGTAGCCCATGTTCCACAGGAGCGGCCCCAAAACCGACCCCTGTGGAACCCCTTCGCTTCGTCACCTGCCGGACCATCCGCCCGTGACCGTCCACATAGGCGACCTCCCTGTCCTCGAGGTACGCCTCCAACAGCCGCCGCAGATACGGGGGCACTCCAAAATAACGGAGCGCCTCCCGAACGACCCCGTGCGGCAGGCTGTTGAAGGCGTTGGCGGTATCCAAGGACACCGCCAACACCCTTTCCCCCTGGGAGATCGCCTCCGCGGACAGCGACATGAGGAGGCACAGGGCGTCCACAGTTGAACGCCCTGTCCGGAAGCCAAACTGCGCGTCCGATAAATTCGGCCCCGCTCCTTCCAGGTGCTGGACGACTCGGGAAGAGACGACCCTTTCCAGCACCTTCCCGACGTTGTCCAGCAGGACCAGGGGCCGATATACGGACGCGCAGTCCGGAGGGAGGCCCTCCTTTGCCATCAGGCAGAGCCGCCCCAGCTTCCAGGGCTTCGGGAACCATCCAACCGCTAAACACCGGTCAAACAGCTCCCGAAGCCACACCCCAAGATAGCACAGCGCAATGCCAAGCACCCAACCCGGGACCCCATATGGGCCAGGCGCTCTCCGCCTGTTGAGGAGGCGTTCGACAGCCCTCCCCATCTCCTCCTCCGTAATTGGAGGAGGACTGTCAGACACCTCCTCAACTTCCGCACGAGCCGGCGGCATGGGAGGAGCCGGTAGCGGGGGAGGGTCGGGGAATAATTCTCCCACGACCCTCGCCACCACCTCCGGCTGGAGGGTCTCCGTCACCGGGGGCGCCCAGGATCGTAACTTCTTGCGTACAATTAGATACGGACACTCCCAAGTATCCCCTTCCAGCGTTTGCAGCAGCTCCTCCCATGACACTTTATTTATTGTTTATGTTAAGTTTTTTCTCTCAACATCTCTTTTTTAAAAAAAATCCGTTTTCCTTTTATCTGTTTCTTTTTTAGCTATTTCTGCCACATATTCCATGAAGAACCAAGATTGGTTCCCTAGTATCTTCATCCGCTATTATTTTGTGTAATAGTTCTATAATTAGAAATGCGCTAAGTAGTTGCAAATTTTAAATAAATATAATCATTTAATTCTACACACCATCAAGTGTTAAACAAATAGTTGCATTCAAAGTTCGGTATATTATTAAGTAGTACTGCTTTGCTTCTGCGTCATCCTCTCTCATGAGATATACTTTAACAAATTTTTCCAAGTCTTCCTTTGTATGAATACCATCAGGTGGGCTTATAAAGCGACCATGTCTTTGGGCAGCAGCTACTGCACCACCCTGGATTTCCTTTTCAATTTGTTTAGGTAATAACGTCTGTATTAAATATTGATAAAGTGTAAGCATATCATCAGTACATAAACCATTCCTGTAACAAATTATAAACAATACAATTGTATTCAAACATACTAGCTTTTGTTCAGGACTTTGTTTGTAGATGTAAAATTGAACTATCGATTAGGAACATATTTTTTTCTGGGTAATGGGTACCCCATGTTCTTACCAATACCCCTGATGATATATATACAAAATATCAAGATGATTGTTTGGGTGGTTAAGACGTAAAATACCAACAGACAAAGGAAGCCATATTCACATTTACATTAGTAAGGATAATACTATACCTAATTAAATTTTTTGTTAATGATTTGTTTTGTTTACATCTTTGCAATTAATTAATAATATAATATTCGCATTATGTCATGTTTCTACTTTATTAAGAAAACTTCAGTATATATTTGTGCAATGTTTATTTTCAAATAAAGAAACTTACCAAATTAGCTGATCGTTGTAGACAAATAAGACGCATTTAAAATCAGGATAAGTGACTTCTAATACGTCTATAAAACATATAACTTTGAAGAATGAGTTTTTATCCAGTGGTAAATAATTAATGCCTTGTATAATGTCTGAAATATCATTTGTGATGTTTCTCGATGATATGTACTAAAAAAAAAATTGTCTGAACATTCTCAAATCCACCAACATCATTACCCTAAAATCTTGCAGACTTTCTTTTAGATCTAATAAAATAAATATATAAGCATTTTAATAATTTGTATACAAGGAGCTGTCTTTGTCAATCCAAAATCAACAGCCTATTAATATTTTCAAAAATCATAAAATAACCCCATATTTTAATGGAATATAACAACTAATTAGAAATGTGTAGGAAATTGTGGGCTTGTTTTATATACTTAAACACTTTTGAGAAAAATAATTAAATAGTCATTCATATTCTGTTTTAAACTTACTGGAGTAAAAAAATTGTCACAAATCGAATAAATATCTTCACTTGGAATTCCCTTGAAAGGTCCTCTGAACATCTTGAACATTTTGTAGCCTGACACTAACAAATCATACATTACATGTGGGTCTATCTGAAAGAAATATAATTATGTGTTTTGAATTATAATGTGACTCTAAATTGTTTTATAAGAAATTCTGTGCTAATTTCTCAATATATTTAGAGTTAATGTAGTCATACCAACTTAAATAAATATATAACTTACAATATCTCCTCTATTCTCGCCAATAGAAGGCAACGCTTTTGTGGTGTATGGTATCCTCACCACCTGAAGAGAAAGGATTTTATTATAAGACTGAGAAATATTACAATCTATACATATAGTAAGAATGTATATCTAACGTTTGTACTTTTTCGATTCTCATGAAAAAAAATTGTTTCAGGTGTCTTGTAAAAAGTAATAAACTACATTTAAAAGGTTTTTATAAATGTTTGTCTGTCTATCTGTCGGTCTGTTTGTATGAACATGCATCACTGCTAAAGTATTTATTTCACAAAGAAAATCATAAAGCATATCCTCATGTATAACTTAGTCTTTGTTTCTTTAAAATCAATTCACTCTATTAAAAGTTATTGTAATCTTATGCAGTTTAAGTATGAGAGAAAAGTAGACAAGTAAGTGGGCTTAATACATTCAGATTACTTTAATAATAACTGTTTTTTATGTAAGGTTCTATGGGGACGAAGTCGCAGGTATAAATAAAATTGAGTCAAAGTATGATATATGCATTTAGCTTGAGGACATCATTTTTATGTTTATGTTATGCTAGTGTTCATGTATCATTATATAGTGGACAGGAATCTGAAAACAAACCATTAACCTAACTTGTTTGAATATTACTGGAGAAACAAAAAAAAAAAAATGATAAGACAAACCCACAAAATAATGAAATCGAATATTTCAAGTTAATGTATGTGCAAATTTTTATCTAGCTTAATATTTTTTTAATTATCTGATTTTCTATCCTTCACCAGTATGGAAGAACTAGTAGATGTCTTATTTTATTTAAAGTAATTTTTTTTTGCATATTTTATATCACTTATTTGTTAGCATAAATCTGAAGTAACTTTAGTGAAGAAAAAATATTTAATTTAATTTGTAATTTCAGATAGTTTGGCTGCTAGATATTGTCTGCCAATCGGACTGCAACAGTATTTTTTCTTTTCAAAATGGATCCCCTCTAAAAGTCATTTATGATGCCTGCAGCAATATACATATATGTTCTAGTATTAGGCATTGAACAAGGTATTCTTTAATTGAAATTATTTTATTCAATATTAGCCTCTGCCCATGACTGTTCCTGTTCACGTGGAATGGATACTTTAGGCTAAAGCTAACATGCAGAGGTAGCTCTCAGGAGGAAAAAAACCCGATTTTTAAGTATTCTTTATTTGTGCTCTGCTCTTGTTGGTTTTAGCGTGATGATATATAGCCTATAATCATCCTCAATATATGAGCTATATAACATTGAAAGAATTTTTCGAATTGGACCAGTAGGTCTTGAGATTACCCCCTACGTCACAAACTTTACCTCTTTATAATACTAGTATAGATATCATATAGTTTATTAGTAAGATCCATTTAGATTGCAATTATGGTGCAGTATAGTGACATACTTAGTTAACACATTCCAGTAACAATATTAATATATATCCAATGACTAATCAGGATGGCAGGAACTCACACCAGACTGCGGACCTACACATGCATCATGATTCATGTACATGGTGATATAAACCCATCATAGTGACTATATTTTGGAAAGTGTTGTATTCTACAATAACAACAAATAGTGTATTCATATCCAAAAATGATTCCAATATTATAGTTAAATAAAAAATTTTGTAGATAATTTAGATATTTACCAATACCATCCAAAAGTCTTTCTCAGGTTGATAGAATATATATCTTTTTGTTTGTGTTTGCAAAGCTTCACAGGGTTCTGGTGAAAATGTTCTGAAATTAAAGGTTTACATTTTAAAGTTTAATATTTCTAATGCATAATTTATCTAGAGGACACATATCAAAGTTGAGAATTTTTAAACCAACATCAAAAAAGGAGAAAGTTACTATGTTCGGTCTTATGTATTTCTTTTTGATTTTTTTTAAATATATTATTACAAATGATTACTTCAAGCATATGGGAAAAAAGTCATGGTGGTCTAGTGGTTTGACTGAAGGAATATCATTTCAATACGTCGTGGACTGGTGTGGTGATTACGCCCATGCCTTACTTCGGGAAGAGCTACGGCTCTGGAGTGGGTCTCTTACAGGCTGATGATGTTGATACACTTGTATTATGCTTTTTAAAAAATGGTTCAACTTACAACATAAATTTAACAACAGCTTCACATAATCCAACTTGCATTTTTTGGGTATCATGACTTGTTTGAGATGGATGGAAGAAGAGTATCCTCTGCAACTCCTGATATCAACAGAATGAACAAAACATAGTATAAGTAATGCCAGATAATAGACATCTACATCTATTATATTTTAGCTCTTACCTCTCCTTCTCTAGGGCCAAAATTTGGATTGAATATGAAGAATGAATTTATTTTCGTTTTTACATCAATCATTTTAGAGTTCTTTTTATATACATTGACTACTTTACCATCGAATTTATAAATCTCTTTTTGCTTCTAAATTATATTACTAGATACAAAATTAAATAAAATGTCACTATAAATAAACTTTTCAAGTCTTTCTTTGATATTTTTTAAGATGAAACCTGAATGTTCATGATCAAATCATTTTGAAAATATCAATCGTACACTAAAAATAAATATTTTGTGGTGCAAAGGGTTTCCAGGTCTAGTTTTCAGAAGTCCCCCATAGTAGACAAAATATACCTCAAATTTTTCCTCAAATATCTTAAAACTATTTATTCTTTTGAACCATTATATTTATTACTTCTTTTGGTAGCTTGAAGAGATAAAATTATGTATTACAACAATATAGTAAGTAAAGTAGAATTTTTAATCTCTAGATGACGCACAGATTAACCAGATGATAAATAAAAAACATGCTTTATATTTATTTTCTTGATGCGTTTGTCGTTGTTCATTATATTTAATATTTAATATATAGTACCTTTTGTAATAGTAAGAGAGACAATATTCCTTCTTTATTACTTTATAGCTTTTTTTAACATCTGATCATAATTTCAGCTGATGTTAAATAGCGATGTGGTCTAAGATGGTAAGCACGGTAAATCTATGTTGGTTTTCAAGTTCAGCAGCCGGAACATACGTACAGGTGTTCGGTGACAGATTTTAACATCAGGATGGTAACTAGCTAGCCGTGTTTAAATAAAGCCCTACCGTTATTTTATGATTTCATCGCTATGTTTTCTTTTACTGAAAACTCCTCATTCGTGAGGAATCGAATCTACATCGATCAACACGTTTTCCAAATACGCTAACCACTGAGCAGTCATCGTGGCTTAGTGACAAACAAAATTATGATTAAGACGGGATAATCAATCCTTGGTTTCAGACAAGAATTATAGTAGATTAATTATCGCTCTGTATCTAAACGTTGCAAAGACAATTACCGTGTTATTATAAAAAGTTAAATACGTATTAAATACTTGCTTAAAAAAGTTTGGGTACTTTCGTATAAAATGCACCACATTCGCCGAACGTTAGATATCTTGCTTTTTTATCTCGGTTTGGATAGGCTAGGTTAAAAATAAAATAAATAAATAAATAGTAAGACGTACGAAAAAAGAACGAGAGCTTACCACGGCAGCGGTTGGCGAGCGTTGTGGATTTAATATGAAAGTACCCGAACTTTTTTAAAGCAAGTATTCAATACGCATTTAACTTTTTGCAATAACACGGTTATGGTCTTATTTTTTTTCAATAATTAATGAGGGTTCATTTTAAAAGTTATATTTTTCGTTTTTTTTAATGTCTAATGTAAAATGAGCAATAAATAGAGCGTTTAATTAAAAACTGATGAAAAATACTTTTTTGCATTAAATTTATTTAATCCGATTCATGCCCCAAAAATATTTCAGCGATTTTCGAGTAATCATTCGATGGTTGGTGGGAAAAGTGAGTATCTTGTGTTTAATACTAATTAGGGTAAAATGACGACTGCGACGCGCTGTTTACAATTTAAATTTAACGGAAATCGGTTGTTATAGTAACATCTATAAGTGGTTATTGTTGTTTATGTTAGCAACGTACATGTTCGAAGCAACTATTGTTTTTAACATTTATTTTAAATACGTATATATTTTTCATATTTTAATACTCATTTTGAATATATTATTTTAAATAATTTTAGACAATTTATTTTTGAAATATGTCTATACGGAATCCTAAATTACCACTTTTGCCTGGTTATGGCATAAACAATTTGGTATGTAATCATAGTATACTTATAATTTATTTTTCGATATACTGAATAAGATTTAAACAATGATATTACATATATTTGTAATATCATTAGATTTAAAAGTTCATAAGATTTGTCGTCTGATTCGAACAATGCCATGAATTACCTCTTAACACTATCTCGTACACAATAACCTAGGTTTTTTTCTATCTTGGATTCGTAATTTAAAAGTATAGCTTAAGTGGATATAGTTCACTTAATTAAATAATGAAAAACACCGGGGCATAGTGATAGATTTCAGTGGCGTTAATACACAAGATCCGAGAATTCTACTATACGCTGGTTATAATTATGTACCCTTTTCATTTAGATTGGAAAGAAGAACTTTGGTGTACGACCTATATTTACTAGCATCGATAAGGTAAACATGCTTGTCGATAAAGCTCAAGATGTAAATCGAGTACCTTCAATATACTGCAGAAAGCAAGCTTCTGATTTGCCAACATGGATTATGTACGATAAGCATGTTAGTTTGTCTTTTTTCCTGTACCTTTAACGTTAATGGTTGTCGGATTTGCAGTCTTGATTGCCCTAGGCCCCAGACCATGTAGTAAGTACCATCCACCCCTGTGTCAGTGGATTTTTTGTCACGATTGGCCGCCCCTAATATCTGGCCGCCCTAGGCCAGGCCTCCTGGGCCTTAGCGCAAATCCGCCACTGTTAATGGTCTTTATTGTTAATTATATCTTACATGTCCTACTAAAGTAGACGAAAACGTAGAGGAACAAAGCTAATAACGAACAAAAATAGTGCTATGACAAAGGTGAAGGTGAGGAGATTTTATGTAGATGTATTAAGAAATCAACGATATAATGTGACTATAAAACATGTATATACTTATTTAATGTGATATTATAGTCGTTTTAATAGTTATCGTGAACGCAACTATTTTGGTAAGGATAAAAATTATTGTAAATATTTTGTATAACTGAAATTCCGCACGAGTTTGTTATTATCTGTGATTAATATTATTTGCTCTAATTTCTATTACTTGTAACAGATAGTCAAGATATAGACTGCGTACCAGTAGAAGCTCACAACGCTCACGCTCACGACCACGAGTTTTTCCGTTCCACTAGCTCTCGAGCGTTACAATCGTACACACTAGTGGAATGCATTTATGGGCGTTTTGAGCGTTCAGATAAATAATACAAATGGCTACCTAGAAAAAATAAAGCAAAAGCTTTAAGAAGTTACTTTACAATTTATAAGTCTTAACAGTAAATTCTAATTATTATTAAATTGATTTGAATATATTAAAAAAAACAATGTAAAATTAAATTTTTTTCATTTTAATTAAACATAAAAATGAAGTTTTTGGTCAAATGAAAAACATTAAATTACTATGAAATGATTATAAATTAATTTCTACATTTTTCAAAAGAAGTAAAATTATCAAAACTTAATTGACATATTTCATTTCATATTTCATTTATGTATTTAAATACAATATGTTATTTGATATAAATATTATTTACCGCACCAAATAATGACATTTTTATGGTCGCCATCTTTATTGAGATTTCCGTCAATTTTGTCAACGCTCACGTCGACCCACCTCCAGACGTGGGGCGTCGTGAGCTTCGCGTGGGCGTATGTTATGACATCATCAATGACGTTTTCGGCACGACCGCAACGCTCGCGGTTGTCTAATGGAACGGCGAAAAGGGTGTTGTGAGCGTTGTGAACGTCTAATGGAACGTGCCCATAGTAACATGAAGAGCGCAAAAATATTATCTGTGTTTAAATATCTACGCCTAATTACAGTTCTCGTCAACTTTTTTGGCCCGCGCTCTGCGTATCACCGTAACTTCAGACTTGCATGTAATAAAAGTTAATAGCACATATAGACAGAGTGCGAAACAAAGCCGGTATGGTCTTGGGTCGCCTCCATCCGTTGCTTTATCATAAGAGTAAGATGTCCCTCAGACACAAGCTTTGTATAAGACGTGTATCCGTCCTGTGATGACATATAGCTGCCCCGTTTTTGCGCATATGTCCAAAGATAACTTTTATAAGCTGCAGGTTTTCCAAAATCGTGTTTTACGTAAAGTGACCGGTGCCCCGTGGTACATCCGGAGAGTCGATTTCCATAGAGACCTAGAGATCCCTTCTATCTGGGCATACGTAAAATCACGATTAGTTATTTTGAAAAAGCCGCGAACCATTCCAGTCCGTTAGTGGTATCCGCCGAACAATACGAACCCAGACCAAACGCTGCGCGTCATAGAAGACGGCCGCGACATATTTTTATCGACCCTCCTGATGAAATAATGGCAGTGAACGATCAGTACCAGCTTGTCTCTCCAAACAGAGCGTGCTCACGCCCACGCCCGCGTAGCTACAGATCACGCCGCCGTGGTCTGGGGGTAGATTTCGCTCTCGCACACTAGATTAGGCCTCCCTCGGTAGCGACTCAAGTATAGGTTAGATCCCTCGGCAGGGAGCCCTTGAGTGCGTTACTTGCGCGATACAGTGACACAAAAATGTACATCACAACACGATCACCCCCACACACTTACACATGGAAGTGGGTTTTTTGTTTTTTTCCTTATCGAACTGAAAAAACTCTAATTTTCCGATAATAAATATATGAAGGGGTTTTTGAGGCGTGTATGCTTGGTACACATATGCGTCTCAACAACTCAAACATATATGAATAGTTAGCTAGGTTAGCTAAGATAGGTTGCAAGTTTGCATGTAACAGGCAACAGCCAAGCCGAGGTGTGGCTGTGCACCCTTGAGCTAGTTGCCCAAATAAAATCGGCTGAGTGCCTTAAGCGCTTGCTTTAGTAGTTCGGTGAAGCTGTTAAGACCTTGCTAGGTCAATAGCGTAGTCAGTTCGAAAGAAAAAAAGTTAATAGTTTGATATAAAATAAAGTTATAACATAATTGTGAAATCTAAAATTGTCTTTTATTTATTAGTGTGGATGATATACATATGATACGTATTTATATACCTTAAATAATGTAGTCCGGTTATAATCTGCGTAAGTATGTTCAAACCAAAAAATTTGACGAGGTCAATATTTTCATAATCATCGAAACAAATTTGAAATTCAACTGTACAAAGATTGTAATGCAGCATCACCTATTGATTAGTTATTATAGTAATGCATAATATGAAACTCTTCTTCAAGAAAAAATATTTAGGTGTGCCATTTTCCATGACAAGCGGTCAAACGGTATTACCATACAATTTTTCAATTTCATTTATGTAAGTATACACCAGTTTAGTAATTCCATAGATATTTACTCTTTTTTATATAATAGGAGGCAAACGAACAGGTGGATCACCTGATGTTAAGTGATCACCGCCGTATATAGACACTTGCAACACTAGGGGAGTTGCAGGTGCGTTGCCAGTCTGTGTTGAGAAGGAAGGGAAGAGGAGAGGAGGAAGGTGAGGAGAGGTGGGCCTCCGGCGCTCTCGCTGATCGAACAAAACGTAACAACGCTAGCACTGTTATTTCACGTCGGTTTTCTGTGAGAGGGTGGTACTACCCCGGGCGAGCCGACCAATTCATGTTGAAGCCAGTAATAGCTTCAGCGTGGCTCTACCACTTACAAAACTTACTAACGCAATTTCATTTTTTTTATTTCAACGAAAATCTATTAAAATTTTCCAGATCTTACGTTTTCAAGCATTTTTCCAACAGTCCTTACACGAAATGCGTTCAGCTGCTCACATTATACGAAAAGTTGATATTTTTTTCTTCTTGGAAGATGGTACTATAAAGGTTATGGAACCACGAACTGAGAATAGCGGAGTATCACAAGGTGAATAAAAAAATGAAAATATACACTATACTGGAAGAATAAATTGTTTAATTTTTCCTAAATTTGCAGGGACTCTAATCAGCCGTCAGAGAATTCGTCTTCCATTTACTAATGATATGTACTACGATGTGCTCGATTTGAATATTGGCCGGGAAGTAACATTTTTTGGTAAAGTATTTAAGGTATGATAATGATTAGTAATGCACTATGAATGTTTACGTTATTTTTTTACATTATCAATAGTTTATTATGTGTTTGCCAGATTGTGAATTGTGATAACTTTACAAGGGTTTTTTTAAATCGCCTTGGTGTTAATGTTCCGGACCCTATTCCGTGGCCGGATGCTACTGAAGTAAGTTTTAAAGGTGTTGCCTATTTTAATATATTTCTTCTATCAATACATATAATAAGAATGTTACTGTAAGGTGTCTGTACTTTTTCGATTTTCTTAAAAAAATATTGCAGGTGTTTAGGAATAAGTAATAAAATGCATTTCAATCATTTTTATAAATGTCTGTTTGTCTGACTATCTGTCTGTCTGTTTGTATGAACAAGCATCACTGCTAAAGTACTGGATTTACAATAAAACATCAAATCATAAAATAAAATCATTAAATATGTTCTCGAAAATAACATAGTCTTTGTTTCATTAAAATTGATCCACTCTATCAAAAGTTATTGTAATTTGAATGACGGCTCAAGTTAAGTACGAGAGAAAAGTAGATAAGTAAATGGACTTAATACATTCAGATGATTTTATTAATCATTGTTTTCATGGTTACATATGGTTCCACGCAGACGAAGTCACGGGCACAGCTAGTATTCAATATGTGCGTAGATAAATCAAATGGCTTTTCGTTAGAAGAAATTTATTTTATGTTCCTACAGTCTTAAATCAATCATCTCACTATCATTATCAGCGAATTCGTATATATTGTTACGTGTTTAAAATAATACTAAAATATAGATTATAACACCCAAGAATAATATTAATTAGTAAAAGAATTTTCATAATTGAATTAATATCTATGTCACAAGATTACCGTTAACATTCGCGCGATACAGTGACACAAAATCTTACATCACTGCAACAATATTACAGATATCATCTCAAGACACGTGCACGCATACACGCTTACACAATAAAGTGGAAGGGTTTTGTTTCTTACCCTGATCGAACTGAAATAGTTTAGAAATGTATCCGATACGAAATATATATGTAAGAGTTGTTGAGGTATGTATGCTTGGTACACATATATGCTCTAACAACTCATATATGTATGAATAGTTAGCTTAGGTCAGCTCAAATAGGGCTCGAGTTGCTCGTATCAGGCAAAAGCCCAAGCCGAAGTGCACCCTTGAGCTAATTGTCAAATAAAATCGGCTGAGTGCCCTAAGCGCTCGCCTTAGTAGTCAGGTGAAGCTGTTAAAGCCTTGCTACATCAATAGCGTAGTCAGTTCGAGAAAAAAAAAATATATTTACATCTAGACGCACAAACTACTTTTTATGATGTCTATTTTGAAAGTGTTGGTTTAGATATATTACTAATCTACAGGTTAAAAAAGTATTTTGAATTATACACACTACTAAATTCTTTTTATTTATAGAGATTTACCAAACCGGAAAAGCCGCCCAAGCACAGACCTTTCAAACAATTTTTAGATTTTGATAGAAATGTTCTAAGGTGAGTCGAAATAATCTTTGTCTTTTGTTTTAATTATTTGAAATTCATTGATTTAATTTCATGTTAATTACGTTTTGATGTATGAGCAAGTAAGTGTCAACTATAATCCAATTTGATCCCACTCTGGGACCGAGGTGATAGTGGTCAAGGTATTAGATTAAATTAACGGGGTCTACGGTTATTTTGATTGACGTTAAGAGAAGTATATTGGTTCATTAAGCTTGAAGCTCTATAACTTGGTCACTGTCATTGCCAGTATGAAAAGCTATCCGTTGAATTTAATGGGCATTCTTTGTAAAGTGTTATTAATCATTTCTTTAAACTAAATATCTATTTGAAGGAATAGATCCTTACTATTTCTTACTTCTTTACGCCTTACTAGTACTATAAATGTGAATATGAATTTGTTTTTTGCGACTACACATTTAAATACTTAACGATCATCTTCAAATGGTGTTCATGTTGTCAGAGGTATGTATATATGTCAAATCTATAGTAACACGAGCAAAGCTGTGGACAAAAGATAGTTTAAATATAAATTTAATTTATTTTCTACATAATCAGGTTTTACGGGTACTGGGATGATCGTGACACGGAATTTGGTTCCATACATAACTTGGAGATTCATTATTTCTTAGCGGATGATACGATTGAGATTAAAGAAATACTACCAGCCAACTCTGGAATGGAAGCTGGTCCGATGTTTTTGAAAAGAATGCGTATACCTCGAGTAAGTTCCTAGTTAAAAATGAAAATTTTTCACTATATGACACATGCAAAGTATATTACGGGAACAGACTAGCGTCTGAAATCTGTATTTCTGTTCGCCTTATTTCAGACGCTAGCATACATTACTATTTGATCGTAGGACAAATCTCAAGCTATGATAGTATATCTTGTTAAATAATGTTGTAAAATATATATTTCTTTATAACAAATGCACAAACAATGTATATTTCCTTCAACAATGTTATGTACGATAAGTACAGCTTTAAATTCTATTTCTAGAAAAATGGCTTTAACAGTTTGTGTATCAAATGAAACAAGAATTATACTAGATTCTGTATGGACAAATAATTAGTTTAGAAGTCGTGCCTATCGTCTTTATATAGTTTTGATTAGTCACCATAAAAGGCGCTTTTGGGACGCTCCCATAGAATCTTTTGTAGATAATTGAAGGCTAAAGATGATCTTTTAATTATAATAGGGTATAATAAATTCTTACGAATTTTCAATTAAAAATTGAACGTGTACTTATTTAAAATAGATGTATATATTTTGTGACAATGTAATAATACATGTTATTAAAAGTAATCATATAATATTAATGGATACTTATCACTATCTAAGATGAGCAAGTATAATATAATAACGGTTACTTATTTTGTTATTGTGACCTCTAAACAACTCTAATAATATGAAAAAAATACAGAAGATTCCACACAGTGTACAAATGACCGGTGGACCGAAATTACCTTCTTATAGTCCTTCGGATTTGAGCATTGGAGCGGTTCTAAATGTTTATGGACGTAATGTTGTTCTGACTGATTGTGACCCGTTTACAAAAGAGTATTATAGAGTTACATATGGTTTTGGTAAGTTTAAATTCACCTATCTATTAACTTAGCATAGTGCAATGCAATAATGCTATAAGTCTTGATTAACACACAAGAATTTAAAAAAATGTTTGAAAAATTGTTTTTGTTATAAAGTAGTTTATATATACTCATATACATTTCACTTTACATAGAAACGCTTCGTTTTTCTTAGTATACAATATTATACCATCAAAAATTTTAAAATTCTAAATATGTATAAATCGAAATAGAAATGGAAACACTATTGTTTTTTGTTTTTATTTAAGACACTTTCACTCCACTACCGTTTCCAAAAGACGAAAGCACTGAATGCGTAACCGCGAACATTGCTGAACGCGAATTACCACCGTGGAACGGTTACGGCTCATACGAGGACTCGGCAGAGAACTGTCGCACTGTGGAACCGAAAGCACCGCATCGAGACTTTATCAAATTTCTCAATAAAGACAGGTATGTTCTTTCTTAATTATAAAGTTAAATACTTTGTTCACGTCTTCTTTTGCGGTTTTATTTATTTGAGTACTCTTTCTGGGGTTAATAGATAACCCATGTCATTTCCTATAGCCCTGAGACTGTCTTTGAAATAATTTTAAAGCTGCCCATTTGGTCAAGAATGGTCTCTTACAATTTTATTGGAAACTCACCGTTTCAAATTTATTAAAGTGACCGAGATATTCATATCTCGTCGTTTTTCTTTGTAATAATAAAAAAATAAATTAAACTGAGAGGCGGAAGACTTTCTTATTACAATTAAAAACTCATACTTGGAGAGACTTTTTTTAAGTGTTTGCTAACCCATTTTTCAGAATATAAAGTTAAAAAAAAATTGAATTTTTTGGTCGACCCTAATAAATATAAAGATTAATCTTGACCCTAATAGTATATTGAGGTGTAATTAAAAACTTGTAAAGTGTTAAATGTGTAATTTCGATTCCAGGGTTGGATTTGATTCACATATATTACGGTTTGCTGCTCGGCTCATCAATGACAATGAGGAAGACGCACGGCGTTATTTTATTATCAAATATTTCTTATGCGATGACACTATTGGAGTTTTCGAACTTGGCGAACGTAACTCTGGGTTTACAGTAAGCAGATTAGAGATTTAAAACTATTAAATCCGTAGATATTTTTTCAGGTTATTATTAGTGGTAGTCGTTGTTGCAATAACTAATAATTGGATGCATTATTCCGACGCAGGGAATTATAAATTATTAAATATATATTTATTTTAGTGTCGATTATCTGTTGTAGGTTATTATTATTGATGATGACAAGGCTCGATTGATGTTAACGCAAAGTGCGAACAAAGTCGCATTAGGGAAGACCGATAGGTGTGAAGGAAAGATCACTTCTCGTTGCTCACACTTAAAGTCACGATACGAACAACAAATATTCCATATATTTATTGTATCAATGTTACGAAATAAAATACAATACAATACAGCAAATTATCAAGCAGCAGAATATACTATATATCAACAATCGTGAAATGTAACCATTCCAGATTGAACAAACTCCCATTTTAATCGTACATATAACATTGCATGTGGTAGAGCATGCTGAAGCTATAACTGGCTTCAGCATGAGTGGGTCGGATCTCCCGGGATAGTATCACCCGACTCATAGAAACATCGACGTGAAGTAACAATGCTTGCATTGTTGCATTTCGTTCGGCTAATGAGAACGCCGGAAACTCACTTCCTCGCCCTTCTCCTCTTCCCGCTCCCTTTTCGCCATTTCTCCCCAAACACAGACTGGCGGCGGTGATCATTTAACATTATGTGACACACCTGTTAGTTTGCCTTCTATGATATAATTTTTTTTTAACATATCAGTTTTTATACACTGAGAATGAAGTTCAAATTTTGCCATCCATATGGTTTTTTAATTTTTTTAATATGAATTACATTACAGAAATACAAAATTTTGAAGATCTTGAAAATAACGTAAAATATTAGGAATGCCTAAAATTGGATTTAACTCATTTTGCAATGCAACGACTCAATTATTACCTAATACATTATTGATAAAACATCTATAGAGACGATTAAAAAAACTGAATATTTACGGTGTTTTACAAAAAAGTTTTAAATACATTTGAAATACTTGCTTTGAAAAGGTTTCGTACTAAATGCACCGCGATCGCCCGAGGCCAGTTGGAGTTGTCCTTTTTTCGCGAGTCTAACTTAACCAAAGCGAGACATTGAGCAAGGTGGCAAGGCGAACATTCAGCGAGCGCGGTGCATTTAAAACGTAACCTTTTTAAAGCAAGTATTAAATATGTCTTTAACTTTTTTGTAATAACACCGGTTTTATATTTAAAACCATCGATGTAAAACACACCTATGTACTATCTACAGGGTGGTAAATTCTTTCGTCGTGATAAAATGTATCTTCCGGATGTGGAGTTCTTTGTTTCTAAAGAACCACCGGCGTACACTAACAAAGATATGTGGGTCGGAAATGAGTTGGTCATAAATAAACATCGGTTTAGATTGATCGCCGCCGATGAGTATGCGCTGAGATATATGGAACTCCATTCTGAAGAGGTATGTCAACTCTTTGAAATTTTAGTATTGTATTTTTTAATTGATATTGTAATATAGATCTACTAACTGAGAAAATGAGACTAAATGTTTCATTACAGTACGATAGTAGGTGGTTGAAGCTATTACTGGTTTCAGCTTGAATGGGTTGGCTCGCCTGGTTTTGTACCACCCTCTCGCGGAAAACCGATGTGAAGTAGCAGTGTTTGCATTGCTGCGTTTCGTTCGATCAGAGAGAACGCCGGACGCCCACTTCCCATTTCCCCTCCCCCTCGCCCATATACAGGCTGGCAACGCACTTGCGATTCCCCTGGTGTTGCTAGTGTCTATGGGCGGTGGTAATCACTTAACATTAGGCGACCCACCAGTTCGTTTGCCTCCTTTGATGTAAAAAAAGTACGAACATTAAAAAAAGATGGCGACTGAACATAAATTCTATCAATGCCTTTGAATATCTTCTTTTTGTCTAATTCACTGACTTTCTGTAGTTTTATTAACCCAAATATTTAACTTCTCTGTACTATTTTTTGAAATATTTTCTTTCGTAGAAGCCCTATGCTAACAAATAGTAATCCAAAAAAAAAAAACAAATAGATGCAGCAGTTCTGAAGTGATGCGTTTACTTACATTCAGCATATGATTTTTATTTATATAGACTAAACTACTTTGAAATTTCTTTGTCAGTCTATGTCATGGGTGTTTATATTTATATTCTATCGTACTGATTTTACTGCACTTTGAGTGAAGCCGTTCGTTATTTAATTTATTTTCTGCAAACAATGGAAGTTATTTTTTTGGTGTTTTAAGGTTTCGAGAAGAAAGTTATGTGCTGATAAGAAGTAGTTTAATCCTTACATTAGAGCGAGCTTCGTTGAATGTGAATGCTTGAATTATTTCGTTGAATGGTATTAGTTACACCTAAGTACAGATAGACGAAGATAAAACAATTAAGTAAAGTTTTATGTTGCTTATCAACCAGTTTTCTTGATTTTGTTGTTTAATAGCTAACAGGGCTCTAGTGGTATAAAAAACTCGAAACCGTTAGTTTTTTCCTTTTTGTTTCTAAGTCACTAATGTCTCTAGTAGTAACACTTCAAGGTCCTTAAGTACAGGGTCTTCTATTGATCTACAATATCTGTATACTTTTGGCATAAATTAACAGGAATAATATTGAAACTTAAAAAAATTGAGCAATTAGGAGGCCGATGTTATTCTCGTCCGCTAGAAAGAGTACCCTTAGTTCCCCTGTACGTGCTTCCTGGGTGATGCTAGAGAGTTACAAATTTTTGACCGCTGCACTGTTCCATATAAATTATACCTCGCAGCGATGTATAGAGTAATCAATCAATCGACGACAATAAAAAGATGGATACTCTATTGAGTAAAACGATAAAAAAAATAAAAAGAAACTTTAAATGAATTGTCAAATTTCGACCATTATGTAAATAAAAGTTAATTCATTAGTAGGTCCTATTTGTATTTTTTTACAGTTCCCGATGGCTAACATAGCTTTAATAATGGACAAAATACGTCGTAATTTGGCTTCCCAAGAAAATGGCTACAAAAATTTCGTAGCCAAATATATGGAAGCTGTTCTTCCGGACAAAAGAGAATTAATGACAGCGAGATGTTTTAAGTGAGTCAAATGTTTTCAATTACAACTTTTATGACGATTTTATCAAAGGATACATGGTGACTTTGCTATCTATTGCAGACAAGCGCTCAAAGAAATAATGTGCGAAAAAATGACAGAGCATGAGTTTTTAACGCTGATTAGATATTTCCGCGGGGATGTCGGAAAGGAGGAAAGTCTTCGACGTGAAATGATCAGGTAAAAATAAAAATGTGAGATGTTATATTTCAAAATCAGCTAAATTGAATTTTAATCGTTAATTTTGATTTTGATAATATGACATGATTATTTTTTTATAGATTTTCAGTTTTTTATACACCAAGAACGAAGTCCAAATGTATTTTTTTTACTTTATTTTTGGAAATCAATCTTTTAGATTATTACTGCCATTGTCGCGTAGTCAATAATATTACAAGCGTCGTACTATCACTTCAATATTAGGTAAGCGTCGTTTGAGTCAATATTCTAACAAAATGGTGGATCCCTTGTTAGAACCTTCCTGGAAGTTTTTGTGGCCTCTCAGAATTTCATGCTCCGTGGTATTATTCTCCATTTACTTCACCTGTGCACAATAAACTAACTATATTAAGTAAAACACCACCAAATTTACAAAATCTAGAGTTAAATAACACAAGATTATGAATAAAATATGTGTCGTAGTGTAGTGTGTTTTACATTACAAGACAGACTAAAATCTCGCCAAAAACTCCAGTTCAAATGTTATCGTACATAAGGTTTTTAGTGTTTTGATGTGAAACCTCTATAGGCGGAGGATTATAAGTAAACATCTGATTGTTGGCGTGGCGACGCAAAACACGAACATTGCACTATTAACGAAATACTCAAAAACATTTGCAACCCTATCCGTATAAGATTCAAACTGTTTTGTAGTCCATTCGTTCTACTAATGTTACGCGGCACGCGCTGCTGACCTAACACTCTTTGATAAATGCCGCCAAACAAACGGCGCCTGCGTCTAATTGAATTTTTGTATTGAATAAAAATGAATGTTTTTAATAAAATGTATTTTATGGAACAAATTTGTAATACTTTATCTATTCATTATGCCATAGCTGATTCCTGTCGTAATCTGTTCTTTTATACATATAACTTATACAAAACAATTTCGATGTTAAACATCTATCAGGCGTCTCGTGACGGCTTAATTTTTTTTTATGATCGTTATATTTTACATGAACAAAATTTGAAGATCTTGAAAGATACGTAAAATATTAGGAACGGCTAAAATTAGATTTCGCTTATTTTGAAATGTAACGACATATGTGTAAAACTGTTGATATTAAAGAAGAATTTTGTTTCTGTTTCGACAAGAATATTAAGGGAATAAATAATGATTTTTGAAAACTTGTTGCTAAGGTCTCTGGTGTTTTCGGAACTTATGCGTGGTTTATGGGATGATCGCGTACGTCTACGCGAAGGACTGCTACATGCAGATGCTTCTGGTTCTGGTGTTCTGTCCGTAGAACGGCTCAGGCAACTACTTCGCGCTCATCGATTGCCTATTAATACTGATCTCATGGACTGTATGCTGCAAGTGTAAGTATTGCATAATGATCAGCATTGGGTTTTTGTTACCATGAAACTTTTCGCCTGGTTATATGGTTATATGCGATAGGTAAATGATAAAAGGTCTGCTGTTCTGCGCGCTTCACTCAAAAGTATTGAAATACATTTTGATCTTTTTAGTTTTACGCCTAAGGCACCTGATTGTCATGTAAAATAAAATATCACGACACCTTCATTAGAGTTATAAGGAACGACGATTTTTATCGCGTTTAACGATGTGTCTTTTCTTTACGTGGAGAAGTTGGGTAAGCGGTGTTGTACGCATGCGCAGACCAAGGCTGAGAGAGTAGCGCGTACCAGCTAGTTTTAAAAACAACTTACATTGTGTATCTTGATAATAACAGATTGGAGAAAGATGATAAGTGTAACATCCAATACGAAGACTTGATGTCGTTCCTAGATTTCCAGACGCGACCAGTATACAATCTGACAGACACTGACTATCATAAAGTTGTTAGACATGCGCCACCGGTTAAAGATACTGAGGTAATTTTATTTACTTATATACTCTCGACATCTCTGGGCAATTATACCTTTCTTGTTGGTGTTTCTCTAAGATGCACTGTTCTGAAACAGTGTAGAATCTATTTAACGGCAATCGATTTAACGATAAAGTCTCAGTTTCCTCCCTTAAGTGTCACTATATAGATGTAACATTACAATTGCAGTAAATAAAAGTGATAGAACCTGCTATACATTGATGACAACGTATTAGGATACCGCAGTAATTTACATACGTTCGAATACGTTACTTTACTATCTCTCTAAAGTTAATAATCTACGAGTATTACCTAACGTCTGTCGGTGTAGTCCAGCAAATTCCAGTTTTTATCTAGATTTAATAATTAACATTTAAGAGCACATCGTCAATTAATATTAGCTGAGATGCACGGTAATTAATATACACGGTATAAAAACATTTTACGAGTACATACAAAATGTTGGAAACAGTTTAAGACATTTACACAGGTCGGCATGATAGCTTGTCTTTTGTTGGTCGCCGTAGTTCGTGGATTACACTGTGCCTACCATTAGGCATAGCGTAGTCACTTTCGTTATTAACTCAGCCTGTATCAGACCTACTGTAGACTAATAAGTCTCTTCCCGGAGAAAGGTTTGGGCATAATCACCACGCCAACCCACGATGTATTGACGATCTGAAACTCTGAGATATCTATCCATAGTTCCATTTTTTTTCACATGTAGTGGTCTACTACAAGAACATATCTCAGGTTCAGATTTCCTTAGTATGTTTTTCTTTAGCGCCAGACATTTTTACCAATTTAAATTAGTAAATGTACGCGAATTCCAAAAATCATTGGTAGGAGCCGGGACTCGGAAATCGAATTGACATTCTACAGGTTAAAAACTACAATAAAAAAGAATTGTCCAATCTGAGGTGACAGATAATATTAGAAGGAAATATTCGGAAATGGAATTGATATTCCACAGGTTAAAAATTACAATAAAAAAGATATGTACAATCTGAGGTGACAGATAATATTATAAGGAATTAGACCTTTTTGATATACGATCTTGTATTTCCGGAACATGTTTACTATTTTATTTATACACAATTTATGTTATAGGTTAATTTGTAGAATTATGTGATCCGATATAATATTTCTTTATACGCAGTGCAAGTTGTGGAGTGAAGCTGAAACCTTCATACAACAGGGTTATGTTAACTGGAATGCATTCCTTTGTCAGCTGAACCTTGAACATCTAGTAAAGGACCAATCTTGAACCATTTTTCTAAAAAGTAAAGTAACATGAAAAACACTTTTACTTTTATATAAAATTGTAATGTAATACTAATTCTTATGCTTGTAATATAAACTTACTTAATATTTTATAATAGAATTTGTAGGTTATGGTTATGATATGAAACAATGTCTTTTGAAAATTCTTATATTTTTTACACATAATAAATTATTACATATTTCTTATAATTGATTCATATTTATGTTTTTATGTACGTTTATAGATATATTGTAGATTACATAAAGTTTTATTTATCACAAACTATCAATATTCACATATTATTAAATAAATTTCGATATTAAATACTGAATTTTAATATTATAGTAATTAAGCAGTAAAAAGGTTTAGGAACAATATCTACACATGTTTTAATGCAAAATCCAATTTTCACAGTATTGAAAATGCTAAGTGGAAATATTGCTTAAAATCACTGACTTAGCACCTTACAACTGAGAAGTTTTATAACAGATTAAAAATAAACATAAATATCACATTTCATTCATTCGTTAAACTAAATTGTCGAAAAATTTACAAAATAAATAACTTAAATTACAGAATTATAATACTAAATGACTGCTTTCTAATGATTTTTATACAAAATAATTTAATGATTTATAATATATGGATGCCCTTAAACTAGTTGAACGAATGACATCGTACACTGTGGACTCTATACAAACTCTAACGTAGTTGTACGCTTTATTTGCATCTTTTGTAATCATTCTAGATATCAAAACTTTTACTTAGAGGTTATTTTTTAAATCATAGTCCCTATTGTACGAGGTATATCGCTATCATATGTCGTATAACAATTTAATGGCACAAAGTATTCACTTCTGTGTCAATTTATAATTATACTTAATATTTTATTGGCTCCTATATTTTATTAAAATAACGCATGGTAACGTCTTGGTAACATTTACTTAAAGTACGTCAATGAAAATTCAAACTAGATAATCAGAAATTGAAAAAGAAAAAAATTCATATCAAAGCTTAAAGAAAATTATAATATATTTATAAGCGGTTGAATGTATAACGTCCAAAGATATTTTTATACTATTTACGTTTAAAAACACCGTCTTAAACTCACCAGTATCATAATGAACCAGTATCGTTTCTATCGTGAAATACATTTATATATTAGTATATATAGTACAATGTTTTAAACTTTTTTATTAAACAATATTACTAGATATTGGTTTAAGGTAATAATATTATTTTGGGAGTATTCTATAATACGAAATGAAAGATGTAAATAATATAATTTATGACACTGGGCTGTTTTCTTAAACGTCTTATAATATATTCCAGAAACTTTATTACAATATTTACATTTATTACAGTTATTTAAAACGTAATCAATTTTTGAGTCGTATAATTTGAATTAACAGTATTTTACCGTCAGACTGATTCGCCTCTAACGTATTATCAATAAATTTAAATTTGTGATAAGGTTATATTTTGCTGTTCGAATCACTTTGTCATTAATGTATAAACTCAGTGTATATTATTTGTTTATATAGTCAACAGTAAGGTGTGATGATAATGCATATTCAATTTTTTTCAGTGCATATATGTTTAAACTCCAAGTTACTTAACATAGAGATCATTAATTGAATGTGCATAACACAATAATAACGACTAATATTATTTTCTGTACACTACTTTTACAGTTCAAAATTATATTATAATTATTACGATTACTAATCACCACATATCCTTTACTCGCTCTGCAGCTGGTATTTGAGGTCGGAACCTGAAAACAAAATTAATACCTTAAAATAAAAGTACAATAAAAAAGAAAATTTCTTTGAAACATAGGGTTGACATAAAGATGTGGCCACTTCAAACATAAAGTACCAGAAGGCGATCATGGCTCAGCGTGTTCAAATCATGCGATGTTAGTCGTAGGTTCGAATCCTTGCGAATGACCAGAAATTTTCATCGAAGGAACACTTCTTGGTGCATGATTAACATGATTCTAGGATTACTTCTAAATTCGCCTGGTAGTATTTATACCCACCTTATGTTGAAAATCTGTTACCTAGCATCTATGGATCAAATCATCATTTAACACCAGGTCAGATTGCGGTCAGTTAATAAAACCTATAATTTATTAAAAAATGCTTGTGGTAAAGAAAAACGAAGGCGAAAGTATTTTTTTCACAAACGTCTGGCGGTCGTGTGACGAGTTAGTTCAAGATCCATACTTGCACGTATAACTACTATACGAGTACGAATATATTAATGAAAAGAAAGAGGAATCTTTGGATTTTGCTTCATCACAAATTTTGGGTCGGGTCGACACTGCGTGATCTATACTAATATTATAAAGAGGTAAAGTTTGTGAGTTTGTGACGTTGTATGTTGTAATCTCAGAAACTACGGTTCCGATTTAAAAGATTCTAAAAGATTCTTTCAGTGTTATATAGTTACCACGCTACGACTAATAGGAGCGGATAACCAATGAAGAATGTATCAAAATCGGGACTTTTTTTCCTCTTGAGAGCTTCCGCTGCGAGTTAGTAATAGCCCAAAGGAACTATTACACGCGGATGAAGTCGCGGGCAGAGGCTAGCCGTCTATATTTTAATATATTAGTAAGGAATTAAATTTATGCTAAACTAGTCTGACTCTTTATATATTATTTTGTATTCTTTGGATTACTACCTAGTACCTGGGCGACCGAGCCTAGCTCAGTTCTTTATATATATATATATATATATATATGTATATCTTTTCACAGTATTTTTTACACCCAAACGAAATTTTTGAGCCTGTTTGGAAAAAAAGTATATTCCTTCTGGTGTCACTCGGATTCGAACTGTGGTTAAACAGATTTTCGAAGCAAACGATTTCCATCTGAGATTTTTGTTTTGACAGCGGCGACGAAATCGACCTTCATATTCTAGTTATATTTTTTCATTGCCTGAAAATTCAGTTAAAAAGTTTTCTATTAATAAAATCTAGCTAAGACGATTTATCGTCCCTTAAACTTTCTACATACTAAGTTTCACGGAAATTGATGACGCCGTTTCCGAGATCCAGAATATATACAAATATAAAATATACAAGAATTGCTCGTTTAAAGGTATAAGATAATATGTTTTATACGTAGATGTTGTATCATACATTTAATTCTGTCATTTATAAAATTGTGAGAAGATCTAAGATACAAGAAACAATATTGTTATTTATTACCTATGTGAAGGAATCGCTGGCGAGGAAGTAGGATGATTACTTGCTAATGGTGACATTTTGATGCCAGAACTATTGCCGTTGATACTGGATCCAAGACTTGATACGGAATCCGCTCTGAAATAACCAATTTATATCCGTATATGTACTAAAATATATTTGAGGTAGTTTAGGTAAGTTAACTAGTTTTGCAGTTAGTTTTTAATATATTTTATAAATGTAAATTATAACAATTTAAAAAACTACAAAGAATAGTTACCAACAACTACAAAGCAGTAAATATGTTATATGTGCTTCGACAACGCTTTGTTAAAACTTATCTAACTAGCTCATTTTTGACGACTGCTCCATCAATCCGCCCGTATCTTAGCAACATATAACTGTTTCTTTTTCACCACCCATATTAAGAATATGCCATCTTACTTCCACATTTTATCTAAGGCAGTGTGACGTAACAAAATTAATTTACGTATGTGTGCGTTATCGTGCCATTTGTTTTGTAAAAATATCATGTAGGTAATGTATCTACACCTTACTTATAATATTGATATTTACGATAAGGACGTATGTATGTTTAATATAACAATGAATAATGATAACTAATACGTCAATAAATATAAAATGTTTTACCTGTCCATCTGTCTCCTGAAAAGCGGATACCTCCATGGTGAGTTTGGTTTCCGTTGCTCATGTTGATAGGCGGGATTGTCTCGTCCTCTTTCGCTGACAACGGACATTGAAACTTGCGCTTCTGTTTCGCGAGTCTTTGAGGATAACCTTCTGTAATATAAAATTATTTATTTCAAACAGCTGAGTGTTTGATTATACCTTTTAACTCTCAATATCGTGGACCTTTAGGAAAATGGTTTGGTATAACCAGTACTACATTAGAGGCATTCGGAGCTTTAGCGTCGAGGGTGGTAAATTGTGAACTGCGGCAAAATTAAAAGGAATGAGAAAATAATCCTCCGCGTTGTGAAAGATGCCTTGTTAATTTTGCGAAAAAAATAAAAATAAACGTAGTAACTAAAGAAATGTAACTAGCATAATTTGCGAAAAATTGAAAACGTTTGTAAAACATTTCTTTGCATAATTTTTTGTTCTAAATGGGTCATCTTAACTACTTCAAAACTAATATCGAGACTTTATCCATTTTATATAAACTGTGATAATGAGGTGGCATTTTTTATAATACTCAGGAGAAACTCTAAAGCTGCATCTGGCACTGGGTATTATTAATAAATACAAACTTTAATCTTCATGTTATTTCTATAAACCCTTATGGTACAGAGTTGAATTTGCAAAATTGCTTATAGTTATAATAGAAAAGGAAAACATAAAAGGAAAACAATTTTTGTAACTAATGTTAAAAAAAATTGTTTGTATTATAATTTACAAATTCTAATAGCAAACATTACTTTAATATTATCTTTAGGTGTTTGGTGACTCATTTTCTAATTATATTACGCAGTTATTTAGAAGTGATGACCTTTGTCTTCACCGAAAGTTCAGACTGACTTTAGATTGGAAACGCAGTTTGACGCATTGAATGATAAGCCTTTATGCTATTAAAGCAAAGCTTGCATCCACAGTTATGTTATTACGGATGTCTCTTAAATCTGAAATAAGGTTTCTATTGTTTTTGTTAATAACGTTAGATTTCATATAGATTGATAACCAGCAAACTATTTATTAAATATATTAGTCAATTAGCTCTTAACCGTGACTTTAACTACATAGAATTTAACAAAATCATAAACAAATAAAATTTAAGTGTCTTTTTATAATGTCAAAATAATAGGCTATTTAATAAATAGATATGAAAGTGGATAAGGTATATACAACAACAACCGTTTTTTTAAGATCGCTGTATGCCTGTCTGCTTATTTATTCCCGCTAATTTTCGAATAGATTCAACCAATTTTGATGGGACTTTCATTAGCAGATAGCTATTGTTATAAGGAGTAACTTAGGTTATTTTGCAAAACAAAAAAAAAACGCAGATATAATAAACTAAACAAGTGGTATTCAGAACCACACGCGTTCTACGCGCATCTTTACACTGATTTTTTTTAATGTCACGTGGTCGAAGTCATGAGTAACAGATAGTGCAAAATAAAAAGTTACTCTTTATAATATCGGCTATCTGCCACTGATAGTCCCGTCAAAATTGGGCGAATTCTTTTGGAGATATTAGCAACACGAAATGATAGGAAGATAGAAAATAGTTATAAGTTACGGTATGCATACCGAAGTATCCTAGTTGGCAGTGAAGCTTGTGTTTGTGGTCGTGCTCGCTGCCGACTGTCAACGATGAGCACGTGTCTGTCATAAGGCGTGTCGTAATCCACCTCAAGTACAGTCGAAAACCGGTGCGGCCAGATCAAGTCTAGCATCGCTATCACCAACCCGACAAGTACGCACGCGCTACCTTAAATTGATAATTGCCATCTTAATTTTTTTTTAATTTTCACATGTAGATTTACTTCTTAAGATCTTGATGTACTGTTAGTAATTTTGAGAATATAATTAATAGAGTTGAACTTCCAAATTATTTAAACGGCATTAAATATAGTATAGATATATAAGAGAGAAGGTTTAAAATCAGTGTGTGTACTTATGTACTCTTTGGCGTAACAAGATAAAAATCTTTCCAAAAATTTTGTCTTTTGCCTTATTCTACGTTTGTAGAAAAAAAGACACTAACAATAGAAAAAAGGTATTTAATACATAGAAAAATTTAATACAAAGAAATACAAAAAAACAAAATGTTGATTATAGCTAACTTCAGAGTGTCAGTTTTTCGTAACGGTGTGCGCGCGCATTATAAAAATTTACTCTCATCATTTTTCCCTAACGCGCCAGAAGAAGTATAACCTCAAAAACAATGTATTGCTGCCTTTCGACATTTTAATATTGTTGTAACATTTTTTTTTATTTAGCGTGAAATATGTATGATCTCTGAAGAGATCCGTGTCTATAAAATGTATTTCAATTGAATTAAAAGTAATTGTTGACCGGAGAAAGCAAAATTGTTACAGAATAATTAACTATTACTCAACAAGATTAGTGTAATTTATTAAAGATATATAATATTCGAATGAGATACCTGCAATAAGAACCAGCCAGAAACACCAGCCGAGTGTAAAAAACAGCATAGCTCCGTCAAGTCTAACTATTAAAGGTGCAGTAGGTAAAGAAGCCCAATAGCCTCCAGCGGCCGCGCACAAAGTCACACCAAGACACGCCATCGCATACGCCCCGTATCGAGGCACAACTACGAGGAGGAGGTTCATTAGAAGCCAAAAAGCCAATGCGGTCCTGTGGAGTGTAATATCAAATTTATCTCAAATGAAAAATCTTGAATATAAGTAGATTGGTATAATACATCCATGGAGACGTATATGCAAGAATTAAATGATTATTTTTTTGTTGTAATATCATTATGTTATTTTATTTAATACTAGGAGTATCCGTGAACTCCATTCCGCCTAAAGTATACTAAAATATACGTTTTTTTGCATAAGAACCTTCTCCTGGCAATATCATAAACAACAAAAAAAGAAACAGCGAAATCGGCTGTTCCCGAGATTTGCGCTTAGCAACACATGCAGAGATTCGTTTTTATATTATAGATTTGAATTTTCAAAAAAAAAAAGTCACTCGTAACTATTCAGTTAAATTTTATTTTTTAACATGCTAGCTAATTGCAGGCCGCTTGTTATCGTTGCACAGCAGTTTTTTAGGCAACTTAAAACGTTTAAATTCTGCATCGTATGGTCATTGTTCTATGGTGATATATTCAACACTTTGGCATGATTGAGCTTCAAAGAAACGGTATGCGCAATGACATTAGTGAAATCTTTATCTAATAAACAAACAAATCATAAAAATATTAGTTAAAAATGGGTATACATTATCAAAGAAGTATTTGCAAGAATTGAGATAAGGTTTAATTATAAAGTATAGTGTAATCCTAATCACACTCATATCTATAGTATCCTTGGTTGATTTATCCTCATACATATATAACTTTTCTACAACGAGGCTTCCATTGATACGGATAGTATTATTGTATATCTGTACTAATATTATAAAGAGGTTAAGTTTGTGAGGTTGTAGGGGGTAATCTCAGAAATGACTGGTCATATTTGAAAAATTGTTTCAGTGTTAGAGAGCTAATTTATCGAGGAAGGCTATGATAGGCTATATATCAAATTTAATATCAATAGGAGCGGAGCACCAATGTAGAATATTTCAAGATCGTTTTTTTTTCCTTTTGAGAGCTTCCGCTGCGTGTAAGTTAGCCCAAACTACTACAACTAAACAACTACTCCTCATGGACGAAGTCGCGGTCAGAAGCTAGTTTTCAATACATAAGTAACGACAATAGCGACGAATATCCTCATATCATTACTAGTTTTTCTCTTGTTAAAGAAAAGATTAACTTCTACGAAGACATAAAAAATTCGGACGTTTCTATTTGTATTAATAATATTGTAACAACTCGGTATGAATAAATCAGAAAGTGCAATATCATGCATTATAGATTCGAAAGTTGCAAAAAACGTTTGCAACAATAGCATATTCTAGAATCATGATTGTCAATCGATAAGTTAAAAATTGGTTTTATTGTTGCATTTGCATTCAAGTCAATATTACAATTAAAAGATATGATATGTTACAAACAATTTGATTCATACTTAATTACGAGACAATAATAGAAAATTACTCGATAGAAATTTCAAACCCAACAAATACAAACAGAGATGTTTCATGTGTTAACTAAGTTCTCAGAGTTCTATAGATCATATAACATACCATAACAGCATGGAAGTTGTGTATCCAGCGGCGCGATATTTTGCTCCCCATTCAAAGCCTTCATGTTGCACTGCGAAATGTTCTGCAACGGACAGCAATGGGTATGGCAGACCCCGAGTCAGTCCTGCACGGTACCATTCTTGAATAGCACCGGCCTCTTCCCATTGGAACTGCTCGTTGTAATCAACGCCAGGGTTCCCCACAGTCGTATTACCCCAAGAGAATGCTGAAATTTGTTTAATAGTGCTTTAAACGATGATATTCGGTTTAAAGAATTTTATTTCTCAAAGAAGAACATAGTTCATTTATTGATACTTTAAAATAAAACATTAATAATTAGTAATAGTTAAGCTAATCCAGTGTTAGATAAAGAAACATTTTTTTTAATGAAATATTTCTTATATTGTATGTACTTATGTAGAAAGCAGAATATATACAGAAAAAAGTATACAATTAATTATACATCAAAATATTTATCTTTTAGAAACAACTTCAGTTTTATTTTGAATATATTTATAGATTCAATATCTCGTAATTCTTTAGGTAATTCATTAAATAGTTTAGCTTCCTCGAATTTGATGTTTTGTATGCCGTACCGTGTAGTGTAGTTCCGTGTAGTACCGTGTAGTATTATAATTTGAAACAAAAAAGAATGATATCCTGATCGATACCGTATAACGAAGCTATGATATCTCAGTGGTACGAATCCTTGTTAATAAGCAGGAACTTTCGGTGAAGGAACATATCGTGTTTTTGTAGGTGGTAGAGCGAAGCTGAAGCTATTATTGGTTTCAGCATGATTGGGTCGGCTCGCCCGGGGTAGTACCACCCTCTCACAGAAAACCGATATGAAGTAACAGTGCTTGCATTGCTGCGTTTCGTTCGGTCAGTGAGAGCGCCGGAGACCCACCTAACCTCCCCTTCCCCTTCCTCCTTCTCTTCGTCTCCCCCCTCCCCAACACAGGCTGGCTGTATACACACTTGCGACTCCCCTGGTGTTGCAAGTGTCTGTGGGCGGTGGTAATCACTTAACATTAGGCGACCCACCAGTTCGTTTGCCGCCTCTTATATATAAGAAAAACCATAGATAGCAAGATGTTATGGCTATCTCAAAGTTTTGGCTAGCTACTACCTTCAAGTTAAAAATCTCCCACCACAAGCGGCTTTAGGTGTATTCGGGTTGCTCATTTGAGAGCCAGTATCATTTTAGGCTTAACGTATATACCTTTGTAGACCATATTTCAAAATTAATTAAAAATCGGGTGAGGCTGTGGTCTTGTCTATTTAATAAATAGTTAGTATATTTTTATACATTAATTTTATTCATTCGAATCTTATTTACAATGTATGCAGCCTTCGTTCTTATTCATTATAATTAGATTGATTTTTTTTTGTGATTTAAGTAGCTGAAGTTGCTAACATATTACAACCGTTACAGTTATGAAGAAACAGAAGCTCATCGATCATGTTTAATAACTGTACCATGGTGAGTATCTCAAGAATTGTTTAAGCTTACCCTATCGTTTCCTTTTCACGATAGAATTATGCTTGCTGGTATACGTCAATATAGATGCATAGTAACAATAATCACCGTAAGCAAAGAGGTTTGATAATTCTTAAGTTTGTCGTTCTGTGAAGATATCAAAATTTCAGTGTCACGGAGCATTTCTATTAGCCACTGTTACGACGATTACTGCCGATGCAATGTATTACCGACAGTCGACGCTATTCTTGAACCACATTGCACTTTCCATTAGGCACAAGACTGTTATTTTACCGAGCATTTATAAAAAGAGAATGTATTCCATCTTACGTGAAATATTGTTTAGTTTAGTCCTTATTCATGTGTGATCGATCTCATTTTATAGTATTAAATTACTGAACCAAGCTCGAAGTTCCATGATTAAACTTTCGGTGTTGGTTGGGACACTTCATGTATCAATGCGTAATTTACGATCACACGTACTATAAAGTTCGAATACAGAAACATGAGCTCTGTTTCTCTGAGACATAAATATGCATGCATTTAGCATTTAACAAAGTTCCGCCGTCGAATTTAGTCAGATTCTATTAATTAGTAAAATTTATTGATGAAGTATGAATGTTAACCGGTAAGCGTGACGTTGACATGACCTAGCCCCACATGGACCGCCAGCCAGCAGTCCAGACGCTCGGCAGAGAAGGCGCGATAAGCAGCACGGGCGATGCGTGCACCAGCCACATGCCACGAAGAACCATGCCTACATACTGCGGGAAAAGATTACTTAATTAGAATTTACCTTATAAGTAAACAGAATAACAGTGGTGATGATCTAGTAGTAACATAGGAAATACAACACCCGTATCCATCGTCCTCTATCGATACTTTATATATTAAGGAGTTATTTGTAATTTACGTGTATATACTAATCTTACACATATAAATAAGATTGTAGTATCTCTTGTTTGTTTAGGCTAGACGTCGAAACCGCTAAACTTTTTAACACGGCTTTTCATAGTCTTATCTAGGCTATAACATTACTATAATTATCAAAAGGGCTAAAGGCAGGCGGTTGTAGTCGGGTGAAGCTTTTAACAGCATAGTCAGTTCGAGGAAAAACAAGGCTAAGGGTAGGAATGATAAAATGTAATAGATGTAAATCTATATTAATATTATAAAGAGGTAAAGTTTGTGACGTTGTAGGGGGTAATCTCAGGAACTAGGGGTCCGATTTGAAAAATTCTTTCAATGCTATATGTCATTTATCGAGGATAGTTATAGCCTATATATCATCACGCTAAGGGTTTTATTCCTCTTGAGAGCCTCCGCTGCGTGTTAGCTTTAGCCCAAAGTACCTATTCCATGCGAATGATTCGCGGGCAGAGGTTAGTTAAAATATATAAAGGGATTCTTGAAATTTAATGATAATAAAAAAATGTCATTAAAAACAAATTATAGCCCCACATTAATGCAGATAAAACACGTAGTTCCCAAGAATCGACAGCACCATTTCCTTGAGATCATTGTCGCAGGCATTAGTTACTTTCAAATAAATTAATAGCAATGTCAACTAATAGCTGTGAGACAACCTTAAGAATTTATATAGGTAATGTGTCGTTTCTAATTAAAAAACAGAAGTATCGATTTCTGTGTATTTTAACTCGTCAATATCAAGCACTTGTGTGTGGATTAAGTCCGTATCTATCCTCGAGAAGAGACTTTACTACAATAATACTAATCAGGCAGAATGTTTCATTCAAGGTAACTGACTGTTTTTATACGTATAGCTTTAGCATTTGTACATTAATAACAAATGATATCTTTTTCCTAACGATCTTTTATTATTTTCCGTTCATTGGTTTGGGATCTGGTTTAGTTCTTTAGTAAACTTACTAGCTATACATTTTAGTAACTTTTAGTTAGTAAGTAGTTAATGTAGATTTGGACATTTTATTTTGGAGAAAATATAATATGTCAAATTCGAATTTATAATATTATGTGGGGATTGCATATAAAATATATTAGAATATTCAAACACAGGAAATTTAAATAAACCATGATATAACACTTAATAACTAGCGATAAGTTACGTAGTTAAATACTTTGTTGGGTACAATTTCCATAACAGGTTTATTGCCTAATTTGGATTAAATTAGAATCTCTTATCTATAAAAACATAACATGGCAAAAGTGTAATGGATGGATAGATTTTAAATTTACCCGACTGTGAAGTTTAATGTTTTTGGAATAGGTATGTATGTCCATTTTTTAACACGCTTTGTAGCCTATACTGTCTGATGGGTCTTAATACGGAACGTCTCCTTAAAATAGTTATAGTTTTGGAAGTGACATATAATATTTAAGTGTGAGTGAGTGAATGGAAAGAGAATAATAATAATAAAAACTTACTAAACATACAACAAAAATAAATTTAAGATGTTTTGAAGTCGGGTTAGTTGTTTTCAATACTTCTTGTTAACTCTTTTTGTCTGTTTATATGTTTGGTATAAATGTAGCGATATATTTACTAACTTATGTTATTGTGTCCTGTCATAACCAAAATGCACAGAATGATAATTAAAATAAAATTACTTTTTAACATACCACGTTTATAAAACTGACTAAAGGTTTAAAATAATTTAAAAGTAAAAAGGAGTAATTGTTGTTAAAAAAACTCGCACAACATTTTATATCATTTGCAGTGTAATAAATTTGTTAGTGACTTATGTGAACCTTCCTGCATTAGTTACCTGGTACATGCGCCTTACGTTTTAAGTTACGTAATCTCAATTACAGTATTAGATATATGTATATTTATTTAGATAGAAAAGGAGTTTTCGTCAAGTATTCAAAAACTATTTTAGCGTGCTGGCCATTAATGCATTCTATGCACACTCGATTTGAAAAAAAGAACGTCATATTCGTTGCTACAATTTTTCCTTGACGACAAGTCTATCCATATAATGAAGTCTACGTTGCGAAATTCATATTTTATTTTAACATTTATTATGTTCGTACTGCCCAAGGCTATCAAAAATACATTTTTAGTTTTTGCACACAGTAATCAGGTAATTATATGTAGTATAGTATATTGGTGCACATATTAATATGTAAATGTAGATCGATAATTACTTATTACATTGATTGTATAAAAGATTAAGAAAATCACTCATTGAACTCATTTTACAACTATAATTATTAACTCACTTATTTTAACTAGATGTTATGATAAATATTTAATGATTAATATCTTGCACGTGAAATGGCTAATCTATTAAATAAAATTATGCCTTATTCATTTATAATAAAGCTACGCATATTACTTTCATTGTAAAATATACTCTATACTATAACATCGTGTTTGTTGCTAAAATTTAGCTAAATTTACAAGTTGTACAAAACTCATTGTCTAAATCAGGGCTGTCCAAACTAGATGGGACTCAGAGCCAACAAAAATGACTAAGTACATTGGAGGGCCGCAAAATACTTATAAAAAATAAAATATACGTATTATTATATATTATATTATACATTAATAGGTACCATTATTTTATTCTCTACTTTTTTATTAATTTGTCTTTTACAATTCTGTCAACATCAACCTCAATATTATTATTAGCTAAACGCAGTACATGTTTAAGTGAAGTATCTGTCAATAAAGACCTGTTTTTCGATTTTATAAGCTTCATTGTTGAATATGCACTTTTATAATGGTAGGTACTGCCCATCATCGAGCCCATTTTTAGCCTGAAATTTGTCAGTTTCGGGAAAAAAAAAGATTCTGCGGGCCGCAACAATTCAAGCCGCGGGCCACATGCGGCCCGCGGGCCATGGTTTGGACGGCCCTGGCCTAAATGACCGTGCATATTGATCATGTGAACAATGATAATGATTATTATGATTCATTATATCAGCCTGTAAGCCTGTAGGACCATAAGCCTTTTTACGAAGGAAAGTATCAACGTAATCACCAAGTCAGACCATGATGTACTGGCGATTTCAAATTGTAAGGAATCCACGTTTCTATATCTTCCTACATACGAAATTAAGAACATGTCTCAGGTTCTGGTTATAATTAAAATTAGTAAATATACGTGAATTCCGAAAGTTCCTTCATACATGCCGGCGGATATCGAAATAACATTCCAACGGTCAAACTATTTTCTTAGTCATGGTGATCGACTATACATATTCATAAATGCTCTTATGTATAAATAATTAATAGGCTGTATTCCTTCATCACAATTGTGATGTATACACAAATATACTTAGCGTCCACTTCAAGAAATATTGCATTCGATGATTGTTTATAGTCTGTTGATTTCTCCATAATAACCGTCATTTGGAGACAATGGCAGATTAATTACGAAAAAATTACAAAATCTTTGCCAAAGTCATTGGGTTCATTAAATTTGATTTGTATACAGTCTTTGTTTATTTTTATTTTTTATTAAACCAGCTGATACCTATAACTTGGTTCGTGTTGTTTATTACTTTACTAGCCTCTGTGGAGTAGTTTCTTTGGGCTAACGCTAACACGCAGCGGAAGCTCTCAAGAGGAAAAAATCCCGGATTTTTAAACATTCTTCATCAAATCGGACGAATAGTTCCTGAGATTTTTTTTTAACTGAAGGACGACATAGTGACTGCACTGTACTTGATGGTAAGCATAGTACAATCCAAAAACAGTGGCGACCACCGAGAGACAGATCATCCATCGTCGGTCGCCGCTGTCATGCTGGCCATAATGACGAAAGTCACCTGGTACTGGATATGCACAGGCTGATCCCGAAACTCGACGCGCAAAAGTGAGTCACTATGACGGGCTTTTTCGCCATGTACATGGTGGTTGCGACCCAGTCGGGCTGTTAAGCCCTACCACCTCGCTATCGCCATTGCTTCGTTCGTTGATCAGCAGGGTGCACCACGTGCAGGTGAGGTTGGCTTGGGTGTCTCAAGTCTTAAGATGTTACTCGATACCCCTTACACCCCCAAATAATAACCTCCTACAGCGTCACATACTTTACCTCTATATAATATAAGTATATATTCACAATCTATTTATGTATAGAAGAAAGAGCAATAAAAAAATTGGAAGCAAAAGTGTATTTTGCTCACAAAATTTTTCTAGTATTTTGAGATACTTATTCAAGTTTTTTTTTAGTATATAGTATCTTATACCTTCAAACGAGCAATTTGTGTATATTTTTATATTGTTATATATACAGGATCTCGGTAGTGGCGTCACCAATTTCCGTGAAACTTAGTATATAGGTGGTTTCTGGGACGATAAATCGACCTAGCTAGGTTTCATTCATCGAAAACTTTTTTATCTGAGTTTTCAGGTAATGAAAAAATATAGTTAGAATATAAAGGTAAATTTCGCCGCCGTTGTCAAAACAAAAATAGCTCGGATGGAAATCGGCTGCTTCGAAATCCGTCTAACCCTAGTTCGAATCTGAGTGACAGCAAAAGGGATATCGCTTTCAATACTTTTTTTATGAAAAATGCTAATTTTGTGAGGTAAACCTAACAGTTTAAATTAAAAATATTTTTTAATGAACCGAGCTAGGCTCGGTCGTTCAGGTACTTTAGTATATCGTAATAATTTTTAGTAAATGTATCTATACTAATACTATAAAGCTGAAGAGTTTGTTTATTTGTTTGGTTGAATGCACTAATCTCAAGAACTACCGGTCCGGTTTTAAAGTTTCTTTTAGTGTTAGATAGCTCATTTATCGAGGATGGCTATAGGGTACATATCATCACGTTAAAACCAATAGGACCTGAGCACTGATGAAGAATGTCTCAAAATCGGGCTATTTTGGAAGCTTCCGCTGCGTGTTAATGTCAGCATTATATGCGTTGCCATGGTAACGCGATAATATTCTATCGAAAATATTTTTGCGTTGCCATGGTAACTAACGCGATAATATTCTATCGAAAATATTTTCATGGTTTATTTTGTGTTCCTATTCAAAAAGTTTATTCTACGTTAGTTTTGTTTACAATTTTTAATTATACGTGTTATGTTTATATCGCAAACATTTCATTTTTTTTAGACATCTCGAAAAAAAAAAACAAAAACATTTCTAAAGTTTATTTTGTGTTGCTATTCAAATACTTTAGTAGTAATAATATTTATCTAATAGGACAGTCGAAGGAATTAACCCATACTGCCAAGTCTGAAGTTGTGAATAGACTTCTCAAAAAGTTTATTCTAAGTTAGTTTTGTTCCCAATTTTTGGTTTGTGATATATTACGTATTATAAAAATAAAGAGTGTGTATATAATATTAAAATAAATACTTTTTGGTGAATACATACATATATCTGTGGTGCTACAAATATCAACATTTTTTTAATGCTGTCGATATGTCTGTTTGTTTATTTGTTCCGGGAAATCTCCGAAACGGCTGGACCTATTTGAACGGTTTTATTTTCTTAGAAATGACTACGCTATTGATCTAGCAAGGTCTTAATAGCTTCACCGGACTACAAGTAATATTAAACGGGAATTTTACGGGCGAATAAGTACCTAATTAGCTGTTTTATTTTAAGCTAGCGGGTTCAGGAGACGTTGCCCGCCCTGATAATAAGACAGATTATACCTAAACCTTGCCCAAGAATCATTTTATATATTAGTGAAAACGACATGAAGATGCATTCTGTAGTTTTTGATCTTATCGCGAACAGACATATAGACAGACGTGGAACAGGACTTTGTTTTACACTATGTAGTGATGAACTGTTATCCGTGCATTCGCCTGTGTGAAATTAATCAAAAATATGTTGTTCACTGTAAACATGCGCGTGTGACGTGCGCTGTACTGAACTCCAAGAATAAATATAATTGAAAGTCATATGTGTACACATGATTTAAATTATAGCAAGGTATAATAATAACTTAATTATATCGACACTATGAACATATTATATCCATATAATAAAAGATTTAACACATATTGTTTGATAATATTTAGCTTAATGTTTTCATTACTTTCTTATATAGTGTAAATGAGCACTCAGGGTGATATATAGCAGTTTCAAGTTGCAGTTATGTGGCTGACGATAAATCCCATCCCATTCGATACACTATTAGTATTCACATATATAATGTACACGTTACCTGTTACAGTAGACGATGTGCGTGTGATACTTACAAATATTTTTGAAAGAGTATTATTGTATTTTACACTAGATGTGTGATCACAATTTTAAATTTATTTAATATATTAAAAAAAACGCGTGCGAAGCCGCGGGTAACAGCTATTTCTTATTAATTTTTAATTATTTTTCTTTTAGACAAAGGTCAAGTGTAGTTAGAAGTAAAATAACATCATCCGAAATTTATATAGTTTTTATTTTCGATCTGACTACGCTTTTGACCCAGCAAGGTCTTAACAGCTTCACCGGACTACTAAGGCGAGTGCTTGCGACACTCGGCCGATTCTATTTGGGCAACTAACTCAAGGGTGCACGGCACACCTCGACTCGGGCTGTTACCTGATACGCTTCAATTCGCGACCTATCTGAGCTGACGTAAGCTAACTATTCATACATATATGAGTTGTTGGAGCATATATGTGTACCAAGCATACATACCTCAACAACTCTTATATATATTTCGTATCGGATAATTTTCCAAACTATCTCAGTTCGATAAGGGAAAGAAACAAAACCCTTTCACTTTCATGTGTAAGCGTGCACGTGCGTGGGGATGATATGTGTACTGTTGTTGCAGTGATGTAAGTTTTTGTGTCACTGTATCGCGCGAGCAGCGCACCCAAGAGCTCCACGCCGAGGGAACGGACCTAGGTTTGAGCCGTTGCCGAGGGGCGCTTAATCTGCTGTGCGGGAGCAAAATTTACCCCCAGACCACGGCGGAGTGATCTGTGGTTACGCGGGCGTGGGCAAATTTTTATAGTAGTTTTTTGCGATGCTCGCAGAACAGCAGACTACTGTCAATTTATTTATGATACATCTTTTTAGTTTCCGATCTAAGTATAGGTACAATTAATTATGTGGTTACATTGCAATTACCATACAGTTTAATTAATTGAGAAACGGAAACGTTTTTTTTTCATGATTGAACTTTACAATTTTTTTTATTGCGATACTTTTATTGATAAAGGCTACCGATTAAATTAAATTAAATGTAGTTTTAACTTGTACTAGTGGGCGCCCAGTGGTCGACATTCGACCATAGTTATTTGATATTAAAGTTTGAACTTTATTAGGATTCTTTTGTAAAAGGGTATACTTCTATAATCAAAGGATTTCATCATGGCTACTCAGTTATTTGTCATGATCTTTAATTATATAAACATTTAAAAAAATCTATGTGTAAATGAAAATTGAAATTAATTATAAATTTGAAACAAAAATCACGTGGTAAAGCTCTCAAATTTTAAGCAAACATAACTTTACGAAAATAAAGAAATTTATCGCAACCCATGACACAATTTCCAATTAATTTTACACGACACCATGGGCGGATGGTATTTCTAGGTGACATTGAATTAAATGTAGTCTGTTAATTTTGAAAAATAGTGATATACCCAGTATCATCGTTTGGAAAAGTAATGGATCCACAATACAATCAAATGGTGAATTCAATACAAAGATGTTTTTAATACTACCATTAGCTTTTGAAAATAAATTCTTTTTTGTTGCTACATGAGGTTGAATTGCAAAATTGTACCGGGGAGGTCTCAGTCATGGATTACTTTTATGAACAAAATTCTCAATTTGATTATACAAAGTATTATTTGGCTCATTTTCTTATTAAATCATTATTTGAAGTGAGTTCACCATAAAAAATAATAAACATTACAATAATAGTTATATTTTATAATATCATTGTTGAATGTAGGACGAAAAAGGGTAATTGGAACGTAAGAGTTAAAAAATACATACAGTCGAGCATAGCAACCTCCTTAACAACCGCTTTTGAACTTCGTAATTATTGACGGCTGTCAAAATGCCTTTTTTATTTACATTTGTGTATATGTTGTGTAAAATTCAAGTAGTAGTGTGAGTAGTGCATATTTTAATTAATTTAATGTACTTCTAATGCATTTTATATAAAATAAACAGCTTTCTGCACTTCTCCGCCATGTAAACTTTAACTATTGGCATAGTTCATTTCATTTCATTTCATGGTTATATTTCAAGCTCACCCGTTTACGGCAAATAGGTTAAAAAGGGGTATATTTTTTTTGCTTCACGTATTAATATATAGATAATTTAACAAAAGTTAATTCTATCCTTCAGTATCTTAATTGTTAACTATTGATGGATATATCTTAATTCTTAAAATTTATTCACATGGTATAATGATACTATTAAGAAAATTAAAGAAATTAATCTAGATTTTATTCACAGGATATCATTGACATTTGTGATTATATTTTTTTTCTACACACAATAATACTATAGAAAGAATAACTTGTATCTTACCTAGGATTACAGTGCCGACAAAAAGACTGAGTGTTACTACAGTGAATGTTGAAAATCTCTGAAACAAAATAGTTTATACTTTAACATCTTATTTATTCGCATAAATTACAGAAACTGCTCTCTAATATAGATATTTGGTAAATCTTAATCTCACATATCATCATCACGTTGCTGAGTCACCTCAAAATTTTCCCCTGTCAGCGTCAGTAACTCGTAATTTCCTCAAGTTTGTGTTTGCTATACATTTTCTTTATTAGTAATCCTGTTTCTTGATCTTTCATGTTAATATTTATTGCTTTCTTATACTTTTATCACTTTAGCCATTTGTAAAATAAGTGACTGATTCTATTAGGCTGATATAAAACTAAAAACCTCTGAATAAATTAAGATAAAAACGTAATAAAGCTATTATTAACAAAAGTGACGTAGTAGGAATACACTGATGTTATAATTTTATAAAAAAAATATAAAACTAAGAAATTCGTTTTTTATTACTTACAAAGTTAAGAATAACTTAACGAAATGTATTTACATCAAAAGCCAAACAGAAACTACTTCTTTTAGGGTCATAAGATGATAAGAATATGAATGAAGGTTTATAAAATTACATCAAGGGCTTTAAATTAAAAAATATTTCTGTTTTATTTTAAATAGTCAGTCACCACAAGATTAAGATAGTTTTAGGAAATCTCAAAAACAACTGAATCCCGAGTGTGTGGTGGTTTTAAATGCATTAGAAATATATAGGAACAGGTAGGGAGTTATTACGTAGGTAGTAGTGTGGCAGCTAGCCAGGTGAGAATAAACGTTGTGTTCTCATTACGATGATTTCGTTCGCAGATAGCTCCGGCTCGTTGCAGTCGAATCTGTAATGGCCGACGTGGTGTTTGAATTTGTTATATAGTACTAGCTGTTCCCGCGATTTCGTCCACGTGGAATAGTTACTTTGAGCTAACGCTTTTTTTTTAATCTATCATAGGAGGCTAACGAACAGGTGGGTCACGTGATGTTAAGTGATCACTACCGTCCATAGTCACTTGCAACACTAGAGGAGTTGTAAGTGCGTTGCCAGCCTGTGTTGGGAGATGGGAGAGGGGGAGGATGGGAAGAGAAGTGGTGGGCTCCGGCGTTCTCACTAACCAAACGAAACGCAAGGATGCGAGCATGTTACTTCACATCGTTTTTTTTTTGACAGGGTAGCACTATCTCAGGCGAGCCGACCCATTCATCCTGAAACTAGTAAAAGCTTCAGCGTGGCTCTATCACCTACAGAGAAAAAAAGCTATCAAAGAAAAAAAAATCCGTTTTTAAACATTCTTCATTGGTGCTCCGTTCCTATTGGTCTTAGCGTTATGTATATAATATTCTTCGTCGAGAAATGAGTTATCTAACACTGAACGAATTATTCAAATTGGACCTACTTACTGAGGTTAACGCATTCAACCAAACAAATCATCCAGCTTTATAATATTAATATAGATAATATAGAAACTTTTTACTTCTTTTCTGATGCCGGGAAAGACGACGAGGAAGGCGATGTAAAGCGTGAGTGCGGCTAGCAATAGCGCCAATGCCGGCACGTCAGCTGCCACCGCTGTCCGGTTATGGTACGCGTATAGGGTCGGACCACCTTCCTCACGGAACGCGTCGAACCACCCCTTCATCGCTCACCCAACCTGGAATACAACCAAATACATATGTACATTCATCATTTTAATTTTGAAATTATTTGTAATTTCAACCAATGAAATAATCAAAATCACCAGCATTATAATATTAGTATAGATTATCTATAGTTGTTGCGTTCTCCCTCAATGTTGCCAAACTTGATTTTTTATTGGAGTTTTTGCTTAAACTTTGTACTACAGATTTATTAAGCACTTATAATTTAAATATCATCATTCGCGACTACTGTTATTTCTAAACATAATCGAAATATTTATTACTTTTCATTTGTATATGTTTCAATGTTGTTTAAAACAATTTCCTATTACCTATCAACTAGGATACTCATAAGAATTTATCTAGCTATACATACATAATAGCGGATCAGGTAGGAAGATGTTAATTAGCCACCAACCTTAAAAAATCATGAATGTAATAAAAATTATACTAAAAAATACCTGAATTAGAGAATATTGAAAATTTGTGAGACTGACAATTTTGGTGTATATGGTTTTATGTCACTTATTTAAAAACTTATATCAAAAGGGATTAGACATTTTATATGTAAAAGTTCATTTTGATAACAAAGCTAACTAAAAATCCATATATAGTTATCCAGGTTAACTTTATGTACAAAAGAAATCATCAGATACGGCTGAGCGGCTTAAGAGGACAGAAATTACGAACACATACACTCCAGAATTTTATATATAAATGAAAAAATCAAGCCTGGAATATATCGAGTGCTTACTGCGAATAACCGATAAGTGCAGTAGGGATAATTTTGAGATATTGAGCCTTGAAAGGTTGAGTCTTGAATATTTTTTTTGTCTTTTTGCAATCAAATATCTTCAAAACGGTTTATCGTAGCGGTTAGTCAGTTTTACCGCTATATAGAGTTCAAAGAAATAAGTGTCTTCATATGTATAACACATTTTTTTGGTATAATGTTATTTAAAAAGTTTTCGCAATAAATCTTCGATAAGTTTGACAAACTTCAACTTTTTTTTTCCTCGACCTGATTACGCTATTGACCTAGCAAGGTCTTAAAAGCTTCATCATACTAAACAAACTTCAACGCATTATGCGAGATCACCGTTAATGCTATCACAATTCAGCGTTTTTTCATTGATAAGATTTGTATGATATAAAACAAGTTGATACTCGCGACTTTGTCTCTTTGTTTATTATAATAACAATATATTTTATGTACAGAGGAAAAAAGTATAAGCACCGCGCCATTTGCCCCACTACTCCATGGCAAGAAAAGATACTACTGAACGCGCAGTATTTACAAAAATCGTAGTCTTTTAAACTGCTAATAACTTCATATTAAATGATGTCATCGTAATCATTTGTAGATAAGGATGAAGTATCAAAAAGCTAAAAAAAAGAAATGCATATATATTGAAATTAATCTAGTACTTTTAAAGTAATCTGCACACAACCGTAGATTTGTCATTTTATCTATATAGATTTAATACAAATAGCCACTTGGTGGTGTGATGCAGCACATCGATTTCCTATCGCTAAACTGGTCGTCGCGACGTCTGATATGTATATATATATATTTGAATACGGAAAAAATATATACCATATCTGTATATTAATACGTGAAGAAAAAAGTTGTACCCCTTTTTAACCTACTTGCCGTCAACGGGTGAACTTGAAATTTGGCACAGTTAAAGTTTATATGGTGGAGAAGTGCAGAAAGCTGTTTATTTTATATAAAATGCATTAGAAGTACATTAAATTAATTAAAATATGCACTACTCACGCTACTGCTTGAATTTTACACAATATATACACACATGTAAATAAAAAAGACGTTTTGACCGCCGTCAATAAATACGAATTTCAAAAAACGTTGTGAAAGAAGGAGGTTGCTATGCTCGACTGTATGTATTTTTTAACTCTTACGTTCTAATTACCATTTTTTATCCTACATTCAACAAGGATATTATAAAATATAACTATTATTGTAATGTTTATTATTTTTTATGGTGAACACACTTCAAATAATGAATTAATAAAAAAATGAGCCAAATAATACTTTGTACAATCAAAATAAGGATTTTGTTCATAAAAATAATCCATGACTTAGACCTCCGCGGTTACAACGTTGCAATTCAACCTCATGTATCAACAAAAAATAATTTATTTTCAAAAGCTAATGGTAGTATTAAAAACGTCTTTGTCTTGGATCCACCATTTGATTGTATTGTGCATCAATTACTTTTTCAAACGATGATACTGGGCATATCACTATTTCTCATAATGAACAGACTACATTTCATTGTAAAAGTGTAAAATTAACCGAAAATTGTGTCATGGGTTGCGATAAATTTCTTTATTTTCGTAAAGTTATATTTGGTTAAAATTTGAGCTTTACCACGTGGTATTTGTTTCAAATTTATAATTAATTTTCATTTACACATAGATTTTTTTAAATGTTTATATAATTAAAGATCATGACAAATAACTGAGTTGCCATGATGAAAACCTTTGATTATAGAAGTATACCCTTTGACAAAAGAACTCTAATAAAGTTTAAACTTTAAAAAATCAATTAAATATGGTCGAATGTCGACCACTGCGCGCCCACTAGTCTATATAATCGCAACAAATAATATCAAAACGTGCCGCGCCGTGGGCATCTATTTTCGAGTATATCATTGTTGTAATAATCTCATAGTCTCGATGTAGTACGTTCGTTTAGTCGCTGCTTTAAATTTATATAGTCAATTAAATCCTGAAAGTAGAATTTAGTTGCATGATCGGTAAACGGCAGCGACGTGCTTGCGAAACAGTGCAGCTGCCGATAGCGTCATGCTAACTAGTCCACTACAGGATTTTGTTCCTCTTTGTACGTAATTCACCTATTTAAATAGATCTTAATATTTGTTTTTATAAATTAGTGCATATGTTAATATATCGAATGCATAATAAATATTTCAGGTGTATTTCTATAATGATTTTTTAATCACTTAAATAAATACAAAATGCTTATTCAAATAGGTCTGAATCTACAAATTGAGGTCCGTAAGAATTGTTTCAATCAGTGTTCTACATACTTTTTCATCATGTACCGTTAGTATCATTTTAAAAAATCTCAAAAGCGAATGTAAACAAACATTGATTAATAAAATCATGTTAATGTATTAAGTCCATTTACTTATCTTCTTTTCTCCTGTACTTAAGTCGCGTCGTCATTAAAATTACAATAACTTTCAATAGAATGACTCAATTTTAACGAAACCAAGACTAAATGTTACTCGAAGATATGCTTTATTATTTACTTAATCAAAAGAAGATTCAAGTAATAGTCCACATCATTCTAATGAAAATATTTCCCTCTCAAACTTTTTACATGAAGGTTTGAGAATAAAATTGCTTAAAAAAGTTGATGGCAGTACCCAGTTTTTAGATTATGGCGTGTCGGGAAAAAAAAGAGATAGTCGGCTAAGTTCAGTTCAGCTATCTGTGTATCGCAGTAATTATTCTATGGTATAAAGTAAACGTCTTACAAAATCGAAGCAAGGCAATCTTATTAGCCACACATCTCACTCTTTTCCCATTCTTGCCAAATCCAATGCCAGGTGGTGTACTGAATCACATTATTTGTAAATATAAATTAATTAATCTATTTATGTATAAGTAAAATAGTTGTAATTAGATCAAAGCAGTTCCACGATCTATAAGAGACGGATGTAACACTGCGCATTATGATGCAGACAACTTGCAATTAAATAATATTAACAGTCTACATTACTAAACTGCTGTAAGTTTTGCGTAACAAAACGTATTATTCGGTGTTGAATTGAAAAGTATATCCGTTTGTTCTAAATTTACAAGGACTGGTATAAGTCACAAGATGCTTTGAACTAATTATCTGTGGAGTAACCATCGAAGGTTTTCGAAGGAAGGAAATAATTGATTATTTTATAAAATTGAAATATCGAGATAGTAATTACATTCATACATTTCATAATACATATAGTATTATACAATATAATTGATATCATATATTCATAAATAGTCTAAGGCAATATAAAGACATTTATTTTAAGGAACTTAAAACAAAAAGGATTTTTTTTCTCTTTGTTCATAAAGTTAGTGATTTTGTTTTGTTTTTAGCTTTTTCATTTAGTTATTTGCTGTAGCGTATAAACCGCCGTAAACACCTATAATTAAGATTGCACTTATATAGAGTCAATTCTTTAAAAATGCATGTATGGACTATACTTGCGTAAATGTTTTTGATGCTTTAAAAAATAAATAAAAAAAATAGATTTTAAAAGATCTAATAAAAAAATACATTCACGGGTTTTATGTATATAATATAAATTATTAATAACTAAATTACTATCAGTAATACAAACTTTATCTATTTTATTGTTACCGTTAACTGAGAAGGCATATCTTATTTCATTGTCACGAAAATATAATCGATCGTTATCTGATATTTTTTAAAAGCTTGGTAGTCTTGGCTATCGATATTTTTGTTTTGTAAATATGTAGGATATTAAGATATGTCGGAAGTTATCATATGCGCCGCAAGTGTGAGCAAAAGTAGCAGGAAATTAATATGAATAATAAGCAAGGTTATTTGGTACACTCTATATATGGCGTACTATATAGGTAGCCTTACTTGCATCTAAGATAAACGCGATATCTTGTCATGGCCGTAACTTGTTAGTTTATAAATATACTAGATATGTACCGCGATTTCACTTACATTTAATTTTTTTATTTAACAAACACGAGTTAGAAAAGTTTAAAGAAAATTCGTATAAAACATAACGCTTGTGTACATCGTCAACATAGGCATTGACAGTGTGAATCTTGTCGTTAATGGCACACTATTACATCATTCTCGTTTAGCGAACTTTTTGACATACATTTTCTATGGCAATCGCTTGCTCCTACGGGTTGTAGCATTATATTAAAGTAGTAAAAAAGTAAGCTATATAATAAAAAACCAAGCCCAAATTCGACTGATAGGTCCAAAGATCAACACGTGCAAACAATCTATTGAGCTTCATACTATTGGAAATGATTGGTAGGTAGGTATTGGTAGATTCATTATAATAAGCATTTAATAGTTTTATTTATTTGTTTTATGTAAAACTAGCCTCTGCTCTCGACTTCGTCCGCGTGGAATAGTTACTTTGGGCTAACGCTAACACGCAGCAGAAGCTCTCAAGATTTTTATTTATTTTCTATTTTTATGTCATAGAAGACAAACGAACAGACGGGTTACCTGATGTTAAGTAATCACCGGCGTCTATAGACACTAGCAACACCAGTGGAGTCGCAAGTGCGTTGCCATCCCGTGTTTGGGAGGAAAGGGGGAACGGGGGAACGAGGGAAAGAGGGAATGGGGAGAGGGATAGGAGAAGAGAGGGTTGAGGAAGGTAGGTGGGCCTCGAGAGGAGAAAAACCCTGATTTTTAAACATTCTTCTTTGGTGCTCCGCTCCTATTGGTTTTAGCGTGATAATATATAGCCTATATTCATCCTAGAAAAATGAGCTATATAACATCGAAAGAACTTTTCAAATCGGACCAGTAGTTCCTGAGATTACCCCCTACAACGTCACAACGTCACAAACTTTACCTCTTTATAATATCAGTATAGACAAATGCTCAAGTGTTCAGTAATCATATAAATTGTGTAACGTGCTAGCAGAAAACATCGCAAATTACAAACCTCATAACATTATATCAAGTGTCTTAAAACGTTTGAGCATCACGTATCAATTAATTTTGTAACCCGCCACGCAAAACGATTCCAGCAGCTTTATAAAACTACATGTTACGGGTATGTGAATATTAAATTTAATATTTAAAGTTGTTTAGGAAAAGTTGTTTTGATAGCTAACTAGGGTACTTTTAGTAATAATGCCTCTTTACAAATGTCTATTATAGTCAATGAGAGGCACTCATAAGACGCGTAGTCTGGTGAACTTGATCTTACTTAGGTCAATAGCGTAGTAAGTTCGAAAAAAAAAGCACTCATAGTACGCTTTTGCAACTGAAAAATGGCATGTCGGTAAGTCCGCCTAGTTAGCTGCTACTCTTCAGTTGAAAACCTGTCGCCAAGCAGTTGTTCCGCCAGTGGCATTTTTTTTCCCGAGCTAACTACGCTATTGACCTAGTAAGGTTTTAACAGCTTCACCAGACTACTGTGCTCCGGCAGTGGAACTTGAGAGATAGTCTGCATATATATTTAGCGATTTACCATTTTAGATCATTCCGTCATTTATCATCAAACCAAACAAATTATCTAAAACCTACAAAGCATTAAAAACACCATGTGTCAAAAAAAAAATCATTTTTTTAAATATTTTCATTATGTGACTTGAGTAGCTAGATAAGTGGTATATATGTTACAGATATACAAATCAGAAGCTATAAGGCTATGTGCTAGTGTATTAAGTACAAGAAGTCGTTAAATGTGGTTTCGAATCTCATAGAGAGTCGAAGCTAAATATATATTAATGATATTTTAGCATGATTTGTAGGTCTTTTTCTAATTTTTTTTTTATTTTTATTGTAGCACGGCAAAGCGACTGCACTATGCCTGATGGTAAGCATAGTACAATCCAAAAATAATAGTGACTACCGATTGACACACTGTCCATCGCCGGTCGCCACTATCATGCCGGCCTGTAAAAAGCTGGATATGCACAGGCTGATCCCGAAACGCGACCCGTAGAAGCGAATCACTATGACGGGCTTTTTCGCCATAACATGGTGGTTGCGACCCAGTCAGGCTGTAAAACCCTACCACCCCGCTTTCGCCATTACCTCGTTCGTTATTCAGCAGGGTGCACCACGTACAGGTGAGGTTGGCTTGGGTGTCTCAAGTCTTATGATGTTATTCGACACCCCTAACACCCAAAAAAAAATTGTGATCAAAGGCTTAGTTTATAAACAATAATTTAAAAAAATACTTCCACGTAATATTATGTGTTCTCTGTTAAATTCTCTCTGAATTATATTTAGTGTGTTTAAACTTAGTAGATGTACTTTGTTTCGTTATGGTAGCTGTTAAGTTAGTCTATTAGCATAGTGGTCGCGGAAATGGTACTGTAGGTAAATATACTATTTATATTATGGTTCATTTTGTTAAGTGTTGTTATTTATTTATCTTAGAGACAAGGACAAGTGTATGAGTTACTTTTAAAGTAACTAATAGCACATTTCTGATAATAGTATATTAATAATATTCTATTTTAACACAGGAAGATAATGTTATGTAATCTGAATAATATGTTAATAAAATATTTCGATTAAGCCATTTACACTATGAAATGTGAGAGGTTCATAACATTCCATAATAATTATTAAACTATACCCGTCCTGAGCGGCGTTTTCGCCGATACATACTAGGAACTAGTACTACGATATTTATATAAATATTTAAAAGGTTAACTAGGTTATGCAGACGGCTTTTCTCGCAATAAAGTATATTTAACATATCTCTCGGAAACTACTCTTTCTAGATTATAAATTGTGTGCAAGATTTCATGATTGAGTAGTTAAGATGTGAAAGCGTAACAAACAAACAAGTAAATCTACTAGCTAATGCATATTTGTATTTAAAATATTTAGTTTATGAAGTTTATTATCTTAACATCTTATGTAGTTACCTCAAAAAAATTAAAAACACTAATTACAAAAAATGCTTTGCTCACAAAATTTCTCTGCAAAGTTATCAGTTTACTTACACTCTCGGGGGCACCACACCGTTTCCCTTATTTCTAACATCGCTGAATGCGTAGTGCTTATAACAATCAAAGTTAAAACTCTAATAACTTAATATTTTATATAGCTATCATGTTTAGATATGAACTGAATGTCTAAAGAGTAAAACTAAAAAAATAAGCCGAAATCTATCTCATAGTTTTTATCTCATCCGCGCACAAAGACAAGTCTGTATAATTTTATTTATATACTAGGTGTTACCCGCGGCTCCGCACGCGTTTTTTAAATTTATTAAAAAAATATTAAACATTGTTATTAGATGTGTAAATAACAATAATACTCTTTCAAACATATTTGTAAGTATGACACGCACATCATCTACAGTAACGGATAACAGTTCATCACTACTATGTAAAACAAAGTCCTGTTCCACGTCTCTCTGTTCGCGATAAGATCAAAACCTACAAAACGCATCTTCATGTCGTTTTCATTAATATATAAAATGATTCTTTGGCAAGGTTTAGGTATAGTTTGTCTTATTATCAGGGCAGGCAACGTCTGCTGAACCCGCTAGCTTAAAATAAAACAGCTAATTAGTTACTTATTTGCCCGTAAAATTCCCGTTCAAATATTACTTGTAGTCCGGTGAAGCTGTTAAGATCTTGCTAGGTCAATAGCGTAATCATTTCTAAGAAAAAAAAACGTTCAAATAGGTCCAGCTGTTTTGGAGATTACTCGGAACAAATAAACAAACAGACATATCGACAGAATAAAAAGAAATGTTGATATTTTTAGCACCACAGATATATGTATTCACCAAAAAGTATTTATTTTAATATTACATACACACACACTTTATTTTTATAATACGTAATATATCACAAATCAAAAATTGGAAACAAAACTAACGTACAATAAACTTTTTGAGGAGTTTTTGGCGGAATTTCATTCTGTCATGCAGTGGATTTTATATTTTATTCACAATTTTGTGTTACTTGACTCTATATTATGTTAAATTAGCGGCGTTTTATGTAATTTAATGTTTGTTTATTGTGCGTAAGTGAAATGAATTGGTTTTGAAAATTAAGAAGATAAAAATTTACGAAATATTATATAGAGGATTTAGCGCTTATATATTTTCATTAACTTAGACATAAAAGAAAACTGGCTAAAGAATACATAACAATTACCTAAATTGACAACTTCAGAATTGGCAGTATGGATCAATTCCTTCGCCAGTCTTATTGGACGAATATTGTTACTACTAAACTATTTGAATAACAACACAAAATAAACTTTACAAATGTTTCCGATACAATTGTACCACGTATAATGAAAAATTGAAAACAAAACTAACGTAGAACAAACTTTTTGAGTAGGAACACAAAATAAACCATGAAAATATTTCCGATAGAATGTTATCGCGTTACCATGGCAACGCATATAATGCTGACATTACCACGCAGCGGAAGCTTAAAAAATAGCCCGTTTTTTTGACATTCTTTATTAGTGCTCAACTCCTGTTGGTTTTAACGTGATGATATGTAGCCTAGAGCCATCCTCGATAAATGAGCTATCTAACACTAAAATAAACTTTCAAATCGGACCGGTAGTTCTTGAGATTATCGCGTTCAACCAAACAAACAAACTCTTCAGCTTTATAATATTAGTATAGACAAGAAATTAGTTAAGTACATAGTTTATCGGAGTACAATAGAGTGACTGTACTGCAACTGATAAAATATGGTGAATCCAAAACAGATGACAATGACCTTATGAATATAGATTGGCTGATCTCGAAACATGTTTAACCAAAACAGTATCACTGTGGCGGGTTTATTTACGCTATCTATAAAATAAATATGTCTATAAAATACATAATTGTTTTTTTTTTTTATGTATTGCAGGCAAACGAACAGGCGGGTGTTAAGTGATCACCGCCGTCCATAGACACTAGCAATAGCAGAGGGGTCGCGAGTGTGTTGCCAGCCTGTGTTCGGGGTAAGGGAGGGGTAGTGGGGGGGAGTATGCAGAGGAGGGATTGTTCCTCCGGCGCTCTCACTAACCGAACAAAACGCAACAATGCAAAAACTGTTACTTCACATCAGTTTTCTGTGGCTCAGGTGGTAGTAGATTGATGCTGATACCAGTAGTAGCTTCAGCGTGGCTCTACCACCTAATAATAATTAATCCGCTTCTTATTTTTAGCTTACATTATAAACTTGTATGTTATGAGTACAAACATATTATACATAATATAATACACGTACATGTTATATAATAATTAACCTTGATCTTAAAATTGAGTTTCGATTATTTACAATCATTCCATGTTAAATTGTAATAACACTTGAAACACAATGAACTGCATGTTCAATCATCTATTTTTTCTTTATAAATGTGTGTCTTTATTTATATTGTTTTGTTATACATTTTTATAAAAATATAGTCCTCGACATCAGAACAATGTCCATTGTAAAATGAACTTGTAACGCGTAATATGAAGGGCATATTTTAATTCAAGTAAAAAGAGGTATGAATGAGCTGATGTCAACGGACGATGCACTCTAATGTTACAAAGTCATTATGCTTTAGGTTAATGCCTCTTCGAGTTAGTTTTTGTTGTTCTTAAAATAATTATTTATATGGTATTGTCCAGCTTTAATCACTTGATATATACTCGTATAGAATATAAATGTCTCTTTGTTTGTCCCTTATAACGTTTAATCATGTCGTGTAACTTTAATGAGTTGTAGTGCCTATAGCTGTGGGTTTTGAATTAACAAATATGTCTAACAGTAGATGGCGCATGAATCTTTTTATTTTTAAGTCGCAAGATTTTTTCAATTAAATAATGCGCAATTTTGAATTATATCATACATTGGAAATTTTATAACTTTATACTTTTTTTATATCATAGGAGGCAAACGAACAGACGGATCACCTAATGTTGAGTGATCACCGCCGTCTATAGACACTAGCAACACTAGGGGAGCTGTATGTGCGCTGACAGTCTGTATTTGGGGAAGGTAGGGGAAACGGATTAGGATAGGAGAGGGTTAAGGAGGTGGGTGTCCGGCGCTCTCACTGACTGAACGTAACGCAACAATGCAAGCTCTAATACTTCTCGTCGGTTATCTGTAAGAGGGTGGTACAACCCCGGGCGAGCCAACCCATTCAACATTATAGCTTCAGCGTGACTCTACCACCTACAAAAATACAATATACAATCCATTATAAATAAATTTAGTATTCCATTTACATTCTGAACTACGATGTTACTGCAGAAAGCAAAGGTCAGATTATATGACTAACTTTTGTAATAAATTGTTTTTATAACCAATTAATGGAATTAACATGTTTATTTCCACGTATTGCAATCGATTGCCACGATATTTTTGTTAGATTAAACATATGAACCCGGAATGGACCCTCTGTTTAGTATTCTGCAGTCGTAAGGTTAAAACGATATTCTCAAACAAATTGCTCCTTCCAGGAAAATACTTCGCCGCCCATATTAGATCAGGTTTCCATGTGTGGTCAGGGACCTGTCACGGTCGTTCGAAGTCGAGGCCAATGAGGACATACGAGCACCTTGTCTCAACAGGTGAGTCAGCCTTGCGGGCCCACCACTTTATAACTCTATAATCACCTCAGATCACGTTTAATGAATTTTATATCTGTTCATGACATTTGTACTTACGTGAGTTAGTACACGGGTTTTGTTATATATCGTGTATTTTTGAGTAGAATAATATAATATTTCAAATGCATATATGTAAATCTACTTGTTGCAAAACACATTACAATATATTCGAAATTTAAAATATATCTCTTTATATTTGTATAGTGGATTTATTTCAAATAACTCAACATTTAATAGTTGCTTAGCATTTTTTAAATATATTTTTTAATTTGAATATAAATTCGTACATTACGAGAGAATATAAAATATTTTATACATTATGTGTATAAAACAATTGGTATGTTCAAATGCTTATAATATATAAACTTTTTCCATATTATATATTAAAATGTTTGTAGTAATAGAATAACATTTGCGTAGAGATAGGAAAAATAGAAAATGTTTAAAAATTTTACCTAATGATTCTTCTTAATTTTGAAGTGTAGAGGGATATTGCGTAAAATGAAATTTACCGGCGTAAGTAAATTAACATGTTTATATTTTTCATTTTAAAGACACTCTGTTAATAACTTACGAAAGTTATCGTTAAAAACATTGACAGGCGTTCGTTTAATCAAAGGGCGACCAGTTAACTAACTTGTAATTATTTTGAACTTGACATATCTTTTCGGATTTACAAGGTACCGGTAAAGTAATTAAAGTTAAAAATTGGTGTCATAATAATGTGTAAGAGAGAACGTGAGTGATAACGTATTTTAATAAAGTTCATAGGCTATATAATATTTTACTTTTGCATTATTATTTTTATGTTAAAGCATCTCGAAAATCATGTTCAGTGATATTATTTCGAACTTCTTAATTGTGTACAATAATCAGACCCCGTGACGTAATATACAGTAAATAAACGTGTAAATTAAAAATGAAAGCTACAAAGCAGTAGAAAAATTCTTAACAAAAATGCCTTGTCATTCTAATACAATTTGTAAAGAGATATTTTTTATGTTTCACTAAACAAAGAAACGTTTCAACGTGAATTATATGTTTACAATTGTGTTAGTATTTCTGTGGAACTAACAACTATTGAATGTATTGAAATTAGCTACGTACCTAGTATTTTAGTAAGAATCATCTAGAGTAGAAAACATGAGTGTCAATAACGGAATGACTTCACACGTCGTGTTAAGCAAACACTTTCTATATGTATCTCGGATAACTCAACTTATGCAATGTGTCTAGTAGATAATACTCGTACAAGGGTCGATGTCAACACGATTCTGTCGTTAAGACTCTAAAAGTCGTCAATTATGACAATACGTTTTGTGTCATAAAAAGTTGCTTGAGCAACAGTTTTATGATTTCAAGAAACTTTTTGACTTTAAATTAAATAATCAATTTATTATTTACAGTTACGCTACGTAGTTAATATAAAATGTACGTCGTGAAAATTTATATTAAAATATTGATAAGAATTAGATCAGATAACAAGGCTGTAACAACAAAATAAAACAAAAGTCGAGGCAGAAATAAGTATTGCGGACAGAAATGAATACTCAAAACAATGTAATAACTGTGTTCTTTTTTAAAATTTTGAATCAATTATAGTATGAATTATTTAAATATCCTTATTTAGATATTGAAATTGTTAACATAGTTCTGGATTTCACATCTATTGTTCACAAATACGTACATAACATATCATGTATTATCACACTCCGAGCTATAATTAATGATTATATACATGTTATATAGTTTATTAATTCATCAAAAATATAACACTGGCTGAACAAGCTCAATACCAAATATAGATATTACAGTAAGGTCGGTCACGCTTTACTATCATGTCGCTGACGCTAAATCATAAGTTTTCTTCTGCCAAAAATACCTTTCAATACGCCTAAAGACATTGTTAGTTCAAAAATAATCAATTGAAAAATAAATACTAATAAATAAATATATTTCTTGTGAAACATTTATTGGCATTCTTTGGCAGTGAAATTGACCCATATGCCGTCACAATAAACGGAATGACGCTCTCTTATGCCGTCAAACCCCATTTCCACTGTCGTTCTCGGCTCCCTCGTGTATGTTCATGCTCGTGTGTGTGTGTGTCTTACTTTCTGTGATGTCCAACATCTTTATATTGTAAACATTTCAATTCACACATCTATCACAACATCTCAGGAATTTCGCGTAGCTGCTGGACATGTCTACTTAGGACTGACCACGTTACGCTACTATACAATAAAACCTATCGAATGCATTTATATAACATATGCCTTTGAATTTCACCGGTATCCTATGATCACGTATTTTATCGGTGACCTATGTTGGTCCCTATGTTGCTTATGCAGTGTTTTGTAAGGACTGGATGTCGGCATTGACTGATCTGGACTCGTTTATCCATAAAGTGCAGTAACTTTCTCATACGTGGGTAAAAAAATCGGATTATAGTGCTACATTTAAAAAAAAATAAGAATATGAATTATCCATTTTCGATAAGTTTCTTATCTTCATTTATCTATAAATTCCTTTAAATTGAAATTGTATGGACACGTAGTAGTCACTTAGTTGCCACTTTATGAACATGTTAAAATTAGTTGCATTATATTGATTACCTTTTGAAGAAGTATTAGTAGGATGGTAGGATATCCATTGGATTGAGATGATCATACAACAATCTTTAAAGTACCTCATTTCGCTATTTACATTATCATGTGGAGAAAATTGCTATTTTACTGTCCATGTGAAAAAAATATTAAAAAGTGTATATATACTATATACAAAGTACTCAATTCGATGAATGATTAAAATTGAGAGCATTTAGCTGTAGGTCTGTATGTGAGTGCGAGCACTACGTTACTTTGGTTGGGTATTACATAACCAGGCGTGTTTTCGATGCGGGCCAACCATTCAGAACTTGACCTTACTTCTGACTTACACAAAACGAACAATAAATATATACTTTGAATGTTAACTTTATAAAAAAATGTCGGAAATTCTATAAGCTATAAGTTGATTTTTGTTTTTATTTGACTAATCTCATATTTCCACATAATGAAAACTCCATTATAAATAGGATACGAAATAAGGAAACAACCATTTCTAGCTAGAAAGGCAAACTAAGGAGATGATTAACTTCTTAAAACGTATGGCTCTTTGAGGTTATATTCTCTTACATACATCTATACTAACATTAAAAAGAGGTAAAGTTCGTGAGTTTGTGACGTTGTAGATGGTAATCACAGGAACAACAGGTCCGATTTGAAAAATTCTTTCAGTGTTATATAGCTCATTTATCTCGATCCAGTACCTCGGAAGGTTATAGGCTATATCATCACGCTAAGACAATAGGAGCGGAGAACCAATGAGAAATGTTTCAAAATCGGGATTTTTTCATCTTGAAAGCTTCCGCTGCGTGTTAGCGTTAACGTTAACTATTACTACGCGGGCATGGACTAAGTACGAAATAAATAAAATAAGGTACATATTTAAAACTATTTACAATAATAGTTTGGTTAAGAATATTGTATTTTTGTCATATAGATATTTGTTTCGGTATAGCATTTATTTTTATATAGATCACTATATAGTATTAGTTCATTTATTAGTATTTGAAATATTTAAATAAGTAAATACTTGAATATATATTTATCATTACGTATTATAAAATAAAGTCCATGGCCACGTCTGTCAGTATTTTCGCGATAAACTCAAAAACTAGTGAACGGATTTTCATACGGTTTTCACCAGTAGATAAAAAGGTTCATGAGGAAGATTTAGGTATATAATTCGTCAAGGTTTTGTTTTATTATCATGGCGGGACAACGACCGGTGAGTCCGCTAGCTTATCATATAAATAATAAACATATCTAATACTAGCATCTGACCGCGACTTTCTTCGCGTGGAATAGATACTTTAGGCTAGGGCTAACATGCAACGGAAGTTTTCAAGTGGAAAAAAACGATTTTTAAACATTGTTCATTGGTACTCCGCTCCTATTAATCTTAGCGTGATGATATATAGCCCATAACCATCCTCGATATATGAGCTATATAACATTGAAAGAATTTTTCAAATCGGACCAGTAGTTTCTGAGATTATCCCCTACAACGTCACAAACTTTACCTCTTTATAATAGTACTAGCCTCTGCCCGCGACTTCGTTCGCGTGGAATAGATACACTAACACTAACACGCAGCAGTTCTCAAAAGGAAAAACATCCCGATTTTGAAACATTTTTCATCTGTGCTCCGCTCCTACTGGTCTTAGCGTGATAATATATAGCCTATAACCATTCTCGATGAATGAGCTATATAACACTGAAAGAATTATTCAAATCAGACAAGTAGTTCCTGAGATTACCCCCCACAACGTCACAACGTCACAAACTCACAAACTTTACCTCTTTATAATATTAGTATAGATATAGTATAGATTATTTTTCAGTAGTATAACTAGTTTGTAGGTTATGAATGACATTCTTAGTTCATAACTAAGTATCAAAGTGTGAATCATAGTAAAAATAACACGATCGCGGATTGCAGATACATGCGAACCTTGGCCGTTGTTGACACTGCCGGTATAGCAAACTGGCACATTTTTGCCATTCGTAAACAACTTGCAGAACTAGTATAAGTGTTATGTTTAATCTTGTAATCTATTCTATCATAAGTAGAGAGACACTTAAGAGGTTATCTACGAAAATACTGGTTCGATTTTAAAAATTCTTTCACTAATACTGTCGTGCAAAGAATAAGGGGCGCATCTGCCGTGTGTTGGATTATATATCGTATATGGTATCGATAAAAAAAGTTAATCTAATAAAAATGTTTTGTTCACCAATGAGTTCTGGTCGCAAATAAATGAAAAAGTATTTTGTAATTAATTAATACTTTTCAAATTAAATTAATAGGACGAGCTTATTAAATTACTGTTGTGTCATCGAGTCCTTTTGATTGATAATTATGTTTTTGATTGATAGTTGTGTTAAATTTCAATTCAATTTGACGTTTTCAAGTGAATGAAAATCACGTTCTTAGATTCAGTTACATGCATTAGTAGATACAAGAGAAGCTAATGAAAGGGTGTTAATTATATTATACTATAAAGTAACTAGCTTCTGTCTGCGACTTCGCCCGCGTGGAATAGTGAATTTGGATGAAAATATTTTTAAATAATACGTGTGTATACCCCGATTTTGAAACATTTTTCATCGGTGTTCCGCTATTGGTTATAGCGTGATAATATATAACCTTTTTTGATAAATAAGCTATCTAACAATGAAAAAGTTTTTCAAATCGGATCAGTAGTTCCGAGGTTAGCGCGATCAAGCAAACTCTTCAGCTTTACAACATTAGTATAGAAGTATAGATTTAAATGTAGGGTAGACTGGGTACAGTTGTAACAATTTTTCATTGATCGCTCATAGAATCGTAATGACACTAGCAATTTCTGCGCTAAGCACGGGAAGCGAAAGAGTGATCTCTAATCTTCACATTGTTCATCATATTTGACCGTCTAATACATTAATTAGCCTACAGGAGCATTTCTTAAAAATATTTACCTTTGTTACAACTTACCCCCATACCAGGGTCAGTTGTAACAGTGGTTGGGGTCAGTTGTAACACATGGAAACGAAGCACGATTTATGTATTTTAATCAGATTTACTATGATAAAATGACAGAAAAGCGGTAAATTAGAGTGTCTAACACTAATAAAGCACATTTTTTATAGTTATGTACGTGATAAATCGTGTATTTATAACCACGTATCTCATTTTTTTATTTCCGTCAGTCTCTTATAATTAGTTAATAAAACAGCATTAGTAACTTAGCTATTAGTACTTCGACTTCGACAAAATAACTATAATTAAAACAGAATCAACATAAAATGGAGCAACTTAACGAAAAAAAAACAGATAGAAAAAAAGTTACGGTAACTAAAGTACCGCGTTCTGCAGACGTCAGTGCCCCGACTTGATGTGTGCCACGTCGTGCTGTTATTCTATCTGGCTTCTGAACCGTAGGTAGTAACGCCAGTTTCGTCAACGTTATATATGTTATGGGGCTCAAAGTGATGACGACCCTGAACAACTGGCAAGTTGTTAAAAACACCGACGTTAGTCCTGTTGAAGCTTTTAGCTCTGGAGAGCCTTGTAGCCTGGGCTGCGGGTACAGATAGTTCAGGATTCCTCTTGATGAAAGAACGAAACCATTTCTCCCCGGTCATCTTATTCTCAATTCAAATATTCGATTTCTTCAAATCCTATTTGACGGTCATTTCGAACGCCAACCTTCTCACCTCAGTTCTAAAAAATCCGAAGTATATATCCGCACAGCGGATGGGATATTTGGACAATGCACGTTCTTGTTCTTCAGTCAAAACTCTCTTATGTGCCACATACCCCATAACAACATTTTCCGCCTCATCACTCACGGCCTGATCTTTTTTTTACATATCGAAGTAGAGAAACATAGTTAACGCCGTGCGCTTCTGCGGCACTTCGTAGAGATTTACCATTTTCACTTCTTCATATGCGTCCTTTTACTGTGATATGTCATTTCGCCCTTTTGTTGTCTTTCTTATTCATGTCTTAGGCATGTATAAAGAGGAACGTAGGAATTATGAATGTTACAACCGTACCCACTAAAATCGTTACAACTGTACCCACCTCCCTTTTTATAAATAAAACAATCACAGCGACGAGGGAAATTATCGTACACAAAAAATGATTTAAATTCCATATTCTCTAAGGTCTAATCTCTGAGCAGAAAAATACTTATCATCATATTTTTATTATTTGCTGCGTAATTATAAAAAAACTTTGATCGAAAATACTTACTTTGTCGTGAGCTCTAACAATAGGATCTCCTAGAACTAACTGAGCACGCGACCACCGGTGTAACATTGTCGAACACGTTCGGACACAAAAACTGCTCCTCTCCCCACTGGACTCCCTACCGTACCATCCATAATTCGAGAGATATTCACATTGTTTCAACCGTACCCTGTTACAACTGTACCCAGTCTACCCTAATTCGTCATAGTCCGGTGAAGCTGTTAAGAAATACCTTGCTGGGTCAATAGCGCAATCAGATCGAAAATAATGTGCTTCGTCGAAGGCGCAGGCAACAAACTTTTCGACTTTCCTGCGATTTGTGTTATGATTAAATGCCCCGACTTTTTCTAACGGCGACAGAAATATTAAGATTTCGATGATTCACTGAGTAAAATAGTCTTTATTTTATAGTTATAAGGTATTATATTACAAATGCATAAGAAGCCGCTGGTGATTGCTGGTAAAATATGAAGATCTAAATTTAAGTCATCATATTACATCACGATTAGATAATATCTGTTAACATTTGCAAATACTATTAACATATAAAAAACGAACATAATTTTTGATAATTACGTTTCATATTCTTTTTTATATTTTTATAGAGAGAACAAAATTAGGTATCTTTTAATTAAAATGTATTAAAGAAACTATTATATTCTTTATTTCTTTAGTCATATCTAGATGGAATCTAGAAAAATAGATAATTAAAACATGAAATAGATTAATTAATATTTCAAGTGACGGGGCCGACATTAGCGTGCATCGATCGGCTTCAACAAGTTCGCATTGAGCTCTCGGGTATATAGCCTTCTCGAATGACAGCACGGCATAAAAACAACACACAGTTGGTATTCGAGCCAAGGTCCTGTAATGAGATATGAGTAGATAGTGGTCTATAGTATATTAAGACAATTCCTTTTCTTAAGACAGATAAGTCGGTAGTTATAATTATTGTTAGCTCCATTAAAACCGACGTGCGAAGAATACATAAACGAGTTTCGCTTTGTTTGAGTCGAATAGACTGTGAATTAAATTTAGAAAAAAAAATCATAATGTGACTGTGAGATTAAGGTCATCAATCTTGATTTTGTAATTAAGTGATACGTTAGTAATATTTATATTCTTTAATAGTAACCAAGTCTTCGACAATGAATATATTTGTTCTATTTTGTTTTCAATGATATTGTACGTAATATTTTTTTTTTTTTGTATAATCTTTTCATTGTTTTGTTGTAATATTATATGAAGTTTAATTTATACTGTATTTTACTAATTATACTGGGAATTTGTATGACTTATCTATAGTACTAATGTTATAAAGCTAGAGAGTATGTTTGCCAGCACGGATAATCTCAGGAACTAATATTCCGATTTGAAAAATTCTTTCAGTGTTCGATAGCACATTTATCGCGGAAGGTTATAGGCCATAAGTCAACATGCTAAGGCTAATAGGTGCGGAGCACCTATGAAGAATGTTTTAAAATAGGGTTTATGTACGTATTATTTAAAAATATATCCACCTTCTATATAAACGAAGTTGCGAGTTAAAGTTAGCCCAAAGTAACTACTCTACACGTAAATACGTGTGTAGTCCGGTGAAGCTGTTAAGACCTTACTGGGTCAATAGCGTAGACATTTCGAAAAAAAATAAGCGTAAATACGCGGACGAAGTCGCTTTCCCTTATCGAACTGAAGTAGTTTAGAAAATTAACCGATACGAAATGTATATAAGAGTTGTTGAGATATGTATGCTTGGTACACTTATATGTTCCAACAACTTATATATGTATGAATAGTTAGCTTACGTCAGCTCAGATAGGTCGCGGATTGCACGTATCAGGCAACAGCCTAAGCCGAGATGTGCCGTACACCCTTGAGCTAATTGTTAAATAAAATCGCCTGAGTACCCTGAGCTCGCCTTAGTAGTCCGGTGAAGCTGTTAAGATCTTGCTAGGTCAATAGCGTAGTCAGTTCGACAAAAAAAAAAGCGGACATCGCGGGCAGATGCTTGTTTTTTTATATATTTACTAGTGGGCCGACCCGGTTTCGAATGAGTCTAGTGTATTAATGTGATGTCAAGATATCATAAGTGTATAAATAATTTTGACGCATCTTTCGGTGCTTTTATAGTCGTAGGTATATTTTTCTATGGTAGATACAAACTGTAAAGGATTAATCGAGTTATTTGTCAACTAAAATTGTGTAGAAAACATATTATGCTTATATCGTGATGTTATATGGATAATATTATTAGTCCGGTCATTTTAGACAATTGAAAAAAAAAAGAAATTCCGACAGAGCCAAATCTTCGTAGAGACCTTAGGTTTACCACAAGGAATAAAGTGTCAAAAGTCCCCATCAGTCCCATGTGAGCTTAGGGACTTATTCGGGGCCCAAGGTAAAAATTTTAGGTTTTTTGGATTTTTCTCGAAAACGGTAAGTTTTATCGAAAAAGTACCTCAGAGCAAAGTTGTAGATCTTAAAATTCTCTATAAAAATGGTCCCTATGATTTTTTCTCTAAGACCCACTATTTCCCAGATATTACGCTTGTAAGAATCACGTTCTACATAATATGCACACATATGCCACGTATATACATATTTAGGTACTCAAGCAAGCAGAAATGCCTACTCGTGTCTCTTTTATGTATACATTATACTATTCTAAGAAAATTTACTCTAAAATCACCGCCGGTCCCTTACCGAATCCCCTCTACTTGAATAACATCTGGCCTTGAAAAACATCTGGCCTTGAAAAACATCTGCCTATTCTTTTGTCCATGTGGTGTCGTTCACGTATACCTGCTTCTTTTAGTGTTGAACGAGCAGTTCGAGTGACTATACGTATTTATTACAAGCGTCTACTATTGAAGTTAGTGCTGATTAATATTTAAAAAAAATGTCACAATTTTGCTTTATTTGTAATAAACTTTTGACTGAAGATGAAACTGTTGTGGTCAGTCGTGGAATGCCAACTTTAATCGATGCAAGTGTCGCGAGAAGTGATGAGTTTGCTGATTATTTAAGAAGCCAAAAGTCCGTTACAATTCACGTGGATTGCAGAAAATAATACACCCGGAAAACTTCAATCTCTGCATCAAAAAGACAACGTGAGGAAGAACAGGCCAGTACTTCAAAAGTAAGTCCACCTCATACTAGAGCGCGAATAAGTGAATCCAGCTTTTGTTTTAAAAACCACTGCTTATTTTGTGGCGATGAAGCGGATGAAGAAGCAGAAAAGAAGAAAGTGAAGATTTATCGCCGAAAAATTCATAAAGTTTCTACACTTACATTCAAAGATTCCATTTTAAAATTAGCTAAAGATCGTTCTGATGATGTGTCAAAAGCTGTCTTTGCGCGTATTAATTTTCAGTATGATTTAGTTGCTGCTGACGCTAAATACCATGACAGTTGTTACAAATCCTTCCTGAGACCTAATACTGGCGGTAAAATTGGCCGTCCTCAAAGTGAGGCTATAAACTCTGCAATGGAGGAAATTTTCAATTTCATTGAAAGTAGCGATGACTGCCAGTTTTCGTTAGATGAACTGAGGAATGTTTGCCAAAATGTAGCTTTAGAAAACGGGATTATAAAAATACGATTGAAATTAAAGTATGGTAGTAGAATTATTATTACAGAGAAGCCTGGAAAATTAACATTTATTTGTTTTGTAGACAATTACCAAGACATTTTAAGTCAAGCCTGGTCTGATAACAAAAACTTGAATGAAAAGGAAAAACGGTGGAAAACTTTAAAAGCTGCGGCAGAAATTATTCGAGAAGATATTCAATCTTGTGTGTTTGATAATACTATGTACCCGCCACCGGGTAGAATGTTTGAAGATATAAATAACGATATTCCCGAATCATTATCTTTTTTTTTGGGACAAATCATTCTTAAAAATAAGCGTCATAATTTGGATCATTTGAAGTTAGTTTGCACAAATATTAGTCATAGCATAATGACTGCTGTTCGGCCTAAATCCTTCAAGTCTAAATTACAGCTGGGTCTTTCAGTTTTTTTTCATCGGCGGTTTGGTTCAAAACGGCTTATACAAATTTTCTCATCGTTTGGTTTATGCGCATCTTACAGTGAAACAATGAAGTATGAAGCAGCAGCAGTTTTCAGTCGCCCACCTCACATTTTATCACCAGAAACTGGCACATTTGTTCAATATGTTGCAGATAATGCTGACATTAATGTAAATACTTTGGACGGTAATAATACGCTTCATATCATGGGTATTATACAAATTGTAACTCCCAAAGATTCAGTATTACTAGAACAGCCGATGCCGCGAGTAACTGAAGTCCTTTCAGCTAAAGATTTTGCAGTCAAGGCTCATGTACCTATACAGGTTTATCAAAATACGGGCGTAGTAGGATATAGCAAAATAAATGTGCGAGATTTTGAATACGAAAATGAAACAAAAGTATCTTTTCTAAAAAAAGTTGATGTGATATGGTTCTATGGAAAATGCAAAGCTTTTCCTTTACCTGGTTGGAATGGTTATATTGAACACGTGACTAGCAATATTGTAGACTTTTCAAAATCAAAAATTACATTTCTGCCATTTGTTCAACAGCCTGCAAGTAATTACAATACGATATACACAACTTTACTTTGTGCTTTAGAAGATGCTAAACGTCACAACCATACAGTTTGCATAATTACTTTTGATCAACCTCTATTTGCGAAAGCTCGCGAAATTGTATCTGCTGCACCTGAAGGATCGGAATTATCAAAGATTATAGTGAGACTGGGAGGATTTCATTTGTTAATGTCATTTTTCGGCGCAATAGGTTATATTATGCAAGGAAGTGGTTTAAAAGAAGTGCTTTCTGAGATTTATGCTCCTAAGTCTTTAGAGAAAATGCTTAATGGCCATGCTTACGCGAGGGCAGTTCGAGCTCACACGTTACTTCAGCTCACTTTAGCATTAACAATATTAAAAGAACTAGCTATTGATGATGGTATGGATGCAGATCTTATAATTACAGTGGAAAATATCCTCGATAAAACTCTTTTATATTATGACATTGAAAATGATAAGGAAATATCTGAACTTTTACTTGATTTATTTAATAAAAAGTTAATGGAATATCAGAAACGAGGACCAACTGTACAATTATGGGTACAGTATTTTCGGATGGTGTCCATTGCAAAAGAATTTATAAGAGCTGAACGTATGGGAGATTGGCAAGCTCGTTTGAACTGCGTTAAAGAAATGCTTCCTTATTTCCATGCATCGGGGCATTTACCTTACGGTAAGTCTGCGCACTTATACTTGCAGGATATGCTTCAATTAGAGGAGGTAATTGATCCTAGTGTTTATCGAAGGTTTACTGAAGGATTTTTCACTGTTCGACGTTCTGATAAACTCAGTTGTGGAACTTCAACAGATATGATTATCGAACAATCAATGATGAAATCCATGAAAACAGATGGTGGTATTTCTCGAGGACGAAGTACAAAAGAAAGTGTAATAAGCAAATGGGTTTACGGAATGCATGCAATGAACACAGTGTGTGACGAGTTGGAAGTTCTTGCTAATGTTCGAATGGACACGACAGATCAACATGTAGATGCGAGTGATTCGAGAGTTAAGAAAGATGCTAAAGATATTATAATACTTCTTGACTGGTTTTCATCACATGATCCTTTTCCCGAAATTAACAAAATCTTATCTATTGCTTCAGGAGTCGTTGGTGACGATAAGATTAATTGTCATAAAGCTCGTGAAGTTGGGATTGCCTCGATGTCTAAAATGACTGGTCAAACTTTCAATCATATAAAATTGAAACGCACAGATAAAGTACTTCCTCTTTTAGCTGTGAGTGGCACTGTGAAAGTTCACGACGAAGAAGTACCAATAGACTCAGTATTATTATTTCAACGTATGAGTGTCACTAAGACTTTTGAGGATGAAATTGAAACATTTTTCGCATATGATTTAGCTCCTTACCCGTTGTCACTCTTCGATGCAGCTGGAATGCGTAAAACAACGAAGTCGGCTCTTTACGATTGCTTTCAATCAGTCAATGCTGAGGTTGATTGTACAAACGCTGCTTACGTTATTGATGGAGGATATCTACTACATCACGTTGTGTGGGATCGAGAAGAAACCTTTAACGTAATTTTTGAAAAATATGTTCAGTATTTACGTAGACATTATGGTCATACAGTTACGGTAGTATTTGATGGCTATAGTGACACAACAAAGAACATAAAAGCTGCAGAACAACGTCGTCGTGCTACAAAAACATCCTCAGGTACCGACATAATGTTTGACGAATTTATGACAGTTCCAGTTAATCAACAACATTTTTTTGCAAACATTAATAATAAATCTCGTTTTATTTCTATGTTGAGTAACAAATTAACAGCTGAAAATATTGCCGTGAAACAAGCTCCGAATGACGCCGATGTCCTCATAATTGAAACAGCAATAGAACAATTTAATGCAAGAAATACAACTATTGTAGTAGGTGAAGATGTTGATTTATTAATACTACTCACTGCAAGGACTCCATCTGATAAAATTATTTACTTTTTAAAACCTGGGAAGGCGCAGCAACGGACAGAAATATATTCTTCTAAAAGTTTATCAGCTTATCCAAAA